>VZZY01005195.1:13065-83029 GCA_013400335.1 Eurystomus gularis | reverse complement strand
CTCACCGCCGGGCCGGGCCGGGCCGTTTGCCGCAGGGCTGGGTCACCTCGTGAAGCGGCAGCTCCGGAAACCGGCTCTAGGCAGCGTGGGGGGGGATGCCGGGCGGTGCTCTCATGCGGTATTTCTCAGGAGACTTCTCCGTCCTGCTCGGAGGTGTTCGCTGTTCTGGAGCAGACGTCGGGAGACAGGTGCACACGCTGCTCTCCAGCGAAGCCCTGAGCCGTCAGATGAGAATGACAGGTCCTTGAAGAGCAGCCCCCAAAATACGGTTTTCGAGGCTGGGAGATGTACGTGGCAAGAGGAATGACAAGATCGCGCTCTCCTTTCACTACTGTGTTTCAAATCTAAGAGCTGCAGATAATTGTTAGAAATTAAAAGCCCGCTAAGTGTTTGTGAATGGGAGTTTCTGGTGCGGTTTTTAAGCCGTGGGTTATCATTCCCTGCCTTCCTAAAAGACCAGTAAGAATGAGCATGACAACACCACATTGTTTTAGATTTATAAACATACTACAAAGCCTAAAGTTATATCAGCCTAGCAGGAGTTCAGAGTTTTTGCTGAATTCTGCTGTTACAGAAAATTGCTGCTGCACGAATCAATCTTTCCGGAATGAATACAAAGTAAGTCCTCGTAAAAGATTATTGGACAACATCTGCATAATGATAACTTGCTACTCTAGTGACATCACGTACAACAGTATGTACAGCCAAGATTACCATGTTTTAAAAGTTACATTTATTTCACTAGACATGAGAGGAGATCACTGGAAGTGTATCTTAATCTGAACTCTAACACAGCCTTCAGCAAAAACTACTGCAGAAAAAAAGCTCGGTTACATGTAGGTGAGTATAATCAGGAAAGGAAACATTACTTGTCAGTTATGTCAAATAAAGTGATAGTGAGGAAGCAATTTCCCTCGCAGACTGACATACAATGGCATAGATTATTAGACAAGATTGTGTAGGTAACTCTGCTGCAGTACTTTAAGAAACAAAAGATGATGTCACAAAGACTATAGTATTAAAAAGGGAATGAATCATGTTCACTAATTGTCTCCTCATTCTGTGTTCTCTGTAAGCCATGAGATACCGTATATTCTGTAGCCCACATCTAACAGCAGTCTTCACACTATGTATTATAAAAAGTTGTACGCTGTGCAGCATGCATATGAAAAAAAGTGAATTATGCAATTTTTTCACCCAGAGCTATTGATCTTGAGACAGACAGCAGGGGAAACAGAAAAGGCAGTTTTCTGAGTGCAGCCTCAGATTTGGGATAACAGGGGGCTAATGTATTTCTGGCTGCATCTGGAGCTCTGCAGGAACAGTACGCAGCCTCTGGAGAATTTCCGAGAATATTTTACACCTTCACCATCATATAGCTCTAGATAACTCAGGAAACTGAAAGATGTCCTGAGTCTCAGGAGAGTAGTTTCTAACTGGCAACTCTTACTCTCTAGGGAGTGCAGAAGTCTGTTCATCATGGGAACAAATGCCTCTGTGAAAATAATGGTGAAGAAAACATGTATTTTTTTTAAGTCTGCAGTATCATTCTCTCCAGCGGTAGCTACGCTGTCTTTTTCACATCTCTATTTGTCTATGAGGAATCTCTTCCAAACTTGTCAAATATAGCTGCTTTTACAAGGAGAGATAAACATATATGGATCTTTCTTACCCAAACCATGCTGTTGTAAATTGCATGAAATTATAAAACATTTTGCCTAAGATAATAGGTTATTATGATTCAAAAGACACCATCATCACCCAGATGCAATTACCAAATTGGTCATTAGCAAGTTAAGTGGTGGCAGCGTCTGCTGTGCCACCCAGTGAACTATAAATTATTTAGAGGCAGACACCCATCTGAAGCTGGGTGCTGTTCCTACACAGCAACAAAGATTTAAATATCTGCTATGCTGCTGCCCCCCTATTAGACAACAGAAGAGGAACAATTCCTCAGCACACAGAAGACGTCCAGCTTTGGTCTCTGTGAATAGCACAGCACTTCACCAGTGTCTCTTCATATTACTTCGGAAGGCTCTGGTGAAATCTTTCTTTTTCAAAAGTATCTCCTATAATTCCACATTGCTGGTGATCTGAGGCCGTGACATACCAGCAGTGACTGGCTCTGGCTCTCAGACTTTCACCTCAGGCCTCTCAGCTTTCTCCTCTCATTGTTATCCTTTCTGTCTGATAGCAGTGTTCAGATTGTCTCTTCTCTACCCTCTCCTTGTGTAACTCAAAGCTACATTTCAGCACCCTTACCTTTCAAGTTCACTGTCCTAGGTAACTTTGCAGTACAGTCAAGAACATAATCTTCCTGTGTAGTAGGTAGAATATGCATCGATTTTTAAAAAAATTTGTTTGTTTTCTTACAGGGCAAAACTAATTTTGAGGGGACATAACTTGGAAGTTTTAGTAAAGACATAAATAAATGGTAAGGTTTAATTCCTCATGGTTTATGATCCTTTATGTGGCATTTCTTTTACATCCTTTTGAACTAAACATTATGGGAGGAGGGCACTGAACCAAAGTTCCTATCATTAGGTACAGGACAACGGAGAGAGAATCCAGCCATCGGACTGGGGCCCAAATGGGAGCTCTGCTTCAGGGTAGCAGAAAAGCTGGTGTCATCAATGTGTGACCAACTGTGCTCAAGGGAAGAAGAACAATTTTCTAGAAGATACTATCCAACTCACAGCTTTTGGGATTCAGTTAAGAAGCACAACATAAAACTGGACTTGTGCTTCATAGTGCATGAAGAGGCATCCTAATTTTTACTCAATAGTATCTCAGGCCTCTAAGCAAAAATATCTTTATTTTTTCCCTCCCCTCTGCCTTTGATTTACATTGCCCCTGAAATTAAACTCCTTCAGAAACAGCTGTGAGAGAAAGATGAAGAAAATGAGCCCAACCTGAAACTTGAAAAGATTAGGAGAAAAATACTAGTGTCTGAAATACTGATTAAAAATATGTATCAGATTATTATCATATATCTGTATCATAATTTTTCAAAACCTACATGCGATTAGTTCCAAAGTTTACAAAAAAGTTCAAGACATTGTGGGGGGCAGGGAGCATGAGTACACCGAACTTTAAGAAAAATTAGGGAATTACAATAGAAAAAAAGTACACGGGGTGATTTGGAGTGGAGGAAAAGGGGGATATAAGGGCCGCCTTAAGGATATAAGGGAGATAGGTATGGAGTACAGACTGAAAGGGGAGCAGCTCCCACAGAACCCTAGCAGGTTGAAAATGGGGAAACCTCAGGATGGGAGTCACAATGGGATGATGGTAAGAGGAGTAAAGCAGGGAACATGGCCATATGGGAGCAGGAATGTGGGGCACATAAATCTCCCTGCTGTGGAGAATACCTTTGAAGGAAATGGGAATAAAAGGCAAGGGAAATTTTAGTTAGAACAAGAAAAGAAGACATAGAGGATTGAGAAATGTGGGATTCCCATATGGAATAACTGCTACTATAACACATATTCCTTGAAGGGAAGGAGAGGAGGCACAAAGCATATGATAATACATTTAGAAAAAATAATCAAAGTTGTGCTTACATGAAGCTGAAATCAGAGTTGGCAGCTACAACTCAGCAAAGAGCTCTTGGAATCATCACTGAGCATTCTCTGAAGTTCTCTGTTCAATGAACAGCAGTAGCCAAAAAAGTCAATGAAGTGTTAGGCTTCAGAGCCTTTGCTGCTTCCTGCAACCCTGAAGGACAGAGCTAGAGAAGGTACAGAGAAAGGCAACTATCATGAGCAAGCAACTGCCTTGTGAGGGGAGAATGAAAAGGCTGGGACTTTTCAATGTGGAGAAGAGAAGCATGAGGGTGCACATGGCTGGGGTTTACAAAATTGTGAAAGCAATAGGTAAGGCAAAAAGTGGTTGAGAATGATAGTTGGCCAAATTCCACAGTACTGGGTAAACTCAGTGCAAATTGTGCAACAATTACAAGTGTAAACCAGATGAAAGAAAGTACTTGCCTAAACACAGCAGGTGGTAGTTTTCTGGAAAGTATTACCCCAAGAGGTTCTGTAGGCAGACTTCATCAGCAGGTTCAAAAGAGAATTGTCAAAATCCATAGGCAACAGATGCATAAACAGTATATGAAAAGGCTGGGAATCACTTTCAGTATCTGGAATCCAAGAGCCATGGATTCTAGGACAGTACTAGGTGAACAGACTACAAAAAGCTTAGACTATCCCCAAATAGTGCCTCCTTCTGTCACTACTGCTGACAGTACACTGAGCTAGATAATACCTGTGATAAATTCAGTTGTTGCAAATTACATTACATGTGATCCCCAGGATGGATCACATCTGTGTTTCCAACCACAAGTGTGATCTCTATTAACTTCAGAGGTAGCTAATGGTGTGCTGCTGTGTTATTTAGAATTTAAGGGTAATGCAGCAAAAAAGCCTCTTTACATTTGACAAATCAGGATGTTATATAAAAAATATCCCACTTTCACTATCAGTATTCATCAAGCATGACTGGCAAAGGCCTTTGGAGGTTTGATATAAATAGCTTTCCCTGCACTGGAATTCACAATGTCCAAAATCATATCTCCTATATAAGTCCTGAATACATAGATATCTTGTTAGGGGCATTTAGAAGATTTCTAAAAAAGTGACTAACCATATTGTGCTGTCCTTGGTACTGGTGATTGTTACTGTTGCATATCCACTCCATTTACCACTTGAGGGGCTCTGCTACCATATACTCCAGAAGAAATGGCCAGTGGCCATGGGTGGCTTGAAATCCTTGGATATCCACCCTTCTGAAATCTATTATATTTCTGGTATCCTTTCTTCCTCCCTGACCATGTCAAACAGTCATTTTTGCTGCTAACAGGTCAGTCTGTGTCAGTGACAGACTGAGCAGCAGGTTTTGGTCCATAAGAAGAAACAAATTATAAACAACATATTTTCTTCTGTCTCCTGTTAGAGGAGTTTGAACAGGGCAAAGCAGAGGGGCATTTGTCCTGCCACTGCTAAACAGAAGGTGCACTGACAGCAATGCAAGTGTTGTCCAGTGGATGAGTCTACGTTCCTTCTTTAAAAAAAGGTTTTGTATGTAAGAAATAGAACCGTTAGGAGAAACAACTCAAAAATATAGTTGAATTTCAAACAATGAGTTTCATATTAATTCCTTATTAATATGAAAGGAAAAAACCTTATATACTAACCTAGGAAGAATACAGAACATGTTTTTATTCAAAGTCAGTTCAGCATTTCCAGCATTTCAGATTCGTTGTCCATAGTCCCCTCAGACATTTTCTTCACTGTAACCAATGGTTTTTCCCAGTCAGTCTACAGTAACCCAATTTTTACTGCCCTCTGTGGGCTTTGAAGTGGTTTTTTCCATAGACATTGGAATTTAAATATCTACTCCTGACTTTTTAAACTGAGTTTTGCCAGGCATTTGGGGGACAAACATTTGGGCTGAACATTTTGCTTTAAGGTTGTGCATGTGCTGTTCTCAGTAGTGTATAGGAGACTTACTCAGCTTGTGTATTACTTCCACATGTTATGCAGATTTGTGTACGTGAGATTAATTTGCTTTATTTTCAAAGACACCAATAATTCAGCAATGTGTTATGAACACAGTCACAGGCTTATAGTACTATCTAAATACATTAAATACTGCAGAAATATTTTCTTAGTACTATTCAATAATAAATCATAGATCAGTTCCACCCTTCTTTCAACATTACTGAAGTTGTGCCCCTGTAAATTAGAAAATCATAACTTTTCTATTATTTTATTATTGTAGGGCATACACGCTGCAGCAGATGTTATAAGTCTCAAAATAAACAGAGAATATGATATCTTTAATGTGGGAAGAAGCGCGTGTATGGAGCCCTCTGCACCAGGAAGCTGCCGGAAGCATCTGTCTCCTGGAGAGCAGCAGTAAGAGCAGAGTGCTATTAGTGCTGCTATTAAATACAAAAGAGAGAAGTGCAGCATACTACTTTGGGATCAATATTTAATCTGATATGGCCCCTTGATTTCCCTCAGTAATGTCAAACAAATCATGTGGTTGTTCACAAAGGAAGATTAGGCAAGATCTCTCATAGTCAATGGAGCCAGGCTAGGGGCATGATGTGATTGAGCCATTGGTTGTCTTCTGAAAATCAGTATGAAGACTAGAAGTATGCTGAGATCATCTATGATTTCACAGAAGTAATACATCCCACTATTGTAAAAATTAACAGCAATTAATGTTGAGAGGAGCCTCCAATAACCAGCAGGCAATATACTATGGGGAAAAAATGCAGCTGCAAGTTTTCTTTGGAACTAATTAAAAACTTTCCTTCCATGCAATTTCCATGTGGATTTGTGAGCAAAACCCATTAGTAAAAAGATATAATAAAACTAAGGTCTTCAATAGTCTTTGTGAAAAAAAATAAAAGGCTGAAAGTAATACCTCACAGACACTCTTATAAGGAGAATTAGTTGTATGCTCTTAAAAAGAAGACATGTTGGTGTTTAATAGAGCCCTTTGAATTTTCAGTCAGCTCTGGGAAATGTGGTTTTTAACCACCTAGAAAACTAGTCTCAACATTTAAAAAAATAAAAAAAAAAAACAAAAAACCAAAAAAAACCCAAAGAAATACAAACTAAGCCAACTGAAAAATAAAAAGGGAATGTCTCTTCTTAAATATTACATTTGATCTCCGTTGTTCTAACTCTGACAGAAAAAATACAAAGATGCAGTAAGCCAAAAGGTAAACTACTTTCAAGCTGGTTGAAGAATAAGTGCAAAATTTAAATTCAAGACACTGGAGAAAATTACTTTAGCTAAGCTAAGATCTATATCTACAGTGTATGTGTTGTAATATAATGACATATAGGCTGCCCAAAATAGCTGGTCAATGTACGTACGTGAAGCTGCATTTCAGTATTTGTATTCAGGCATCACACAAGGTTAGCACCCAGCAAAAGCAATGTTAAGGAACACAAAAGATGGTAAAAGGCAAGGAAGGCACTAAAAGGACTGCGAAACATTCATGCATTACGCAGTTTGCTGACACATTAATGAAAATGAAGGAATCTGGCTATCTGATCAAATGTTCTTCTTAAGTATGTCAGTCCTGGAATCACTAATAAAATTGCTTTGAAATTTGATAATTTCACATTGGGCAAAACAGGCAGAATTTCTTTGCATGTTTCGTGTAAGTTTTAAGAAGTATTATCTAGAAGAAGAGTTAACTACAATTGCTAGTTATCATAGGTGTCCTTGAGGGCTTATTGAGAAAAGCACCAAGGTAATGGAAGTTTTATTGTTGGTGCTACAGACAACCACATGGATATTTTTGGACCAGGAAGATCATAGCCCTGCTTATCTAGTGTAGGCAGCATAATAACACTGGCGCACATCTGTCTGGGAGTGAAAAAAGGAAAGACTGGGTTGCACAACTGATATGGCTACTATCAAACAATGTAAATATGTCTCTGCTGCTGAAAATGTATTGTTCAACTCCAGCTTTGTTTGAAGCTAGACTTAAAAAATGCATAAATTGACAAGCAAATTTTCCAACTACCATAAAAATGGTGAACTAGCCTAAATAAATATTAAAATCTTCAATGTTTTGATACAAAATATCTAAGAAAACCCCAAATTAAATAAAAATAAAATAGAGGAAAGATTGAAGAATTCAATCTTTTTTTAATCCTAATGTTTCCTTTTATCTGAAAAAAAAAAAGTAAAAACCCCTCCTCTGCATTTTGATCTTGAAATTTCAAAACCTGTTTACCTTTTCTTTAAAATATGTCTAGGTTATTTTTTAAAAAAACTTTATTTAAAAATTAAAAGAAAAATTGACAGAATTTAAATATTTCCATATTTTTCAATACCATATTGGAAAGAAAGGTGGAAAAATACAGAACTATTTCATTTATTCAACCCAATTTTTAATTTTTTTTTCTGTACCTGTGGTTTTGCTACAATCCTCACGATAAGTTTTCCCATTCTGTACATAACACCTGAATGTCCATACCACTTTTTGCTGCTACTACAAATTATTGATTCCCATCACATTTTTTTTGCTGAATGAGGTAGAGATAAATGACTGCTACTAGTCATGAAGCAAACAGCCCATATCACATTTTAAAGCAATCTTTAAGCCAATACAAACAGGATCTCTGATTGTTTTTCTGTTTGCTTCTTTGTTGCAGCAGAAACCTGCTGTTTCTCAGCAGGCTAGAAACTTCTGGCATCTTCTGCTTTCAGGTCCTGCATTGCAAATACTTTCTCTTAAAAATGAAGACAAAGCATTTACAAAAACAAGTTAAAGGGTCGCAGGTGCACATTACTGGCTGTTTTTATCGTGGATATTCAAAGATTCTGAGTCACGGTAGATATTTTTAGCTGTGCTTTAAACCACTTTTTCTGCTACATTGCCTAGATTGAAATTATTTTAATAGGGGTTTGATCTTGGTGCTCATTTGGATTTAGATCCTTTGTCAAATAAATTAATCTCCCAGATTTCTTTCAATACACAGATCTCTAGCTATCTGATTCTTGTACCATTAAGCTTGCATTTTCAAAGGTGTATTATTTACATATATTAGGGCAGAAAGCTCTTTCATTATGTTTTCTTGGATATATAATATACAATTACCAATTGCATTGTTGTAAATTCCAAAAAGGGGGCTGACAGGGCTGACAGAAAATGCATGAGGTTTCATAAAATAAATGCCTGTGTAGCTATTGTTCTTGTATATCTTAAAACATCATATGCTTTTTATTGTTGGCTCAAATAAAGTTTTTGTTCAAAAGGCTGAAGTATAACTTCTGCTATTATGGACAAAGCCAATTCTGAATTCTGTAAGATTTTAAAAATTCTTAGAAAAACATAAGTTCATTTTAGATTTGTGTTCAGTCCTCACTTATTTGTGAGTTCCAAATGCAGATTGTTATTTTCATCTGGACATTGATGACTATGAGGATTACCTCCCAATTACATGTTTATTTCTGATGTATTTCTTCTGATTAAAGTTTTATTTTAAGAATTATCATGTTTGGAGATATTTCAAAACAGATATATTTGTAGGAAACATCAGGGGCAAAAGTCTGCAATGAAAATTGATGGAAATAATGACCTAACAGATCTCTATTTCTGATTTCTGTATGTTCTCACCTAAATTCATAAATATAACCAACTCACTCATTGGTAATAATGAGTGGTGTAAAGTGGAACAAATATTACAAAGTTTTACCAAGGACATGGAGACCTCACTGCGTGAGAATAAGAAGAACAGTTTGCTTTGTTTAGCTTTGTAAAACACAGGCAAGGAGGACAGATTATTACTTTCCCTAAATACATAAAAGAAATGGTTATTGACAAGAGGAAGAACAACTTCTTCCTCTAAAGGTAAAAGATACTACAGGAGCAAATTACTCTAAATTAGCTATTAATTCATATACAATAAAAATTAGAAGAGGATCCCTGTATGACAAAACTATAAAATTCAGGACATTTCATGGAAGGGATTGTGTGACCTGTCTGCTTATAATGTCAGGGTCCAAACCCACCAAATGAAGAGGTTATTCCTGTCCTATTTTCTGGCCTTTTAGGCAGCCCTGTTCAAAAATTGCACTGTTGAAGTTCCTGAGAGTTTTGTCAATGCAGGGAATGGACTGGGAACAAACCTTTATTTATGATACCAGCACTGTAAACCAGAAATTTAATTATTATTAATTATAAAACATACTAGAATCTCTGCACATTTTAACCTTAAAGTTCTAGCTCCCAATAGAGTTGTATTTTGCTGCCTCTAGATGTAATTTGTTAATTTGCTTTATTGCTTCTTTGTTAAGAAGATGCAAGGATAAATACCCTTAAAAGAACTGGTGAGCTTTGCAAAAGGGTTGAAGAGAGCATGTACATAGAAACTGGTGAGTTTTCTTTTTTTTTTGCAAGTAGTTTATTTACCATCCTAAGAGAATTCACAAATATAACGTTAAATTCTGTTATCACTTCTGCTGAAAACAATGTTTCCTGTGTTATCTAATGTTACTGCATGGGAAAACTTGGTTCAGTTCTCTTTTCTGAAGTGAAATTCTCATCAGTCTACATCAGAAAGTACCCCAACTGCATACTCTGTCATGAGATATTCCTATTTGCTATTTTTTGTTAAGTTACTGCATGAGAGAGCTGGCCCTGACTATCCCACAGGGTGACCAAATATATTGGGAGGGTTTTTAACCTCACTAAAACAACAAAGAATGAGGGACGTGAGACATCAAAGACACAATTCCTATCTAAATACCACATTTCAGCCAAAAGTTTAGTTTCTTGACAGATAGATGATTTTTCCTGAAAACTGGAGAGGAAGAAGAGGAACAAGACAGAAGTTCTTGTCTGTCTCAAAAGCTGAGGGTTTCTCTTGCAAGGGTATGAATGTCATTAAGGACATTGCAAAACTGAACACAAGCACTGTTAGGTAAAAGCCTCCTGAACTAGTGAGGCAGGAGCTCTGTTGCAACTCCCACCATGCATATGGACAGCCAGATATTGTGAATGATCCTCTTTCTTCTTTGAAAAGAAGATGCCAGTTTCTTTACTGGATCCAAAGCCAGAATTGTGGGAGACAGAGATATCATGGATCCTTCAGGCAAAGCCTGCCGGAATGTTCATAAATCTGTCTCACTGATCCACAAAGACTTACATGATAAGGGAATGGCTGTCCTTGTAATTTATGTAGTTGTAGCCACAGAATGTATGTGGATCTCACCAACAGCCTCTCCATAGTCTGAGAACCCAGAGAGACTAAAGGTCTAGATGATTTAACTGGTGTAGAACATGTGCCAGAAATAAGAGTTTTGGATGGTCTTGGAGAACTTGATCACTGCTTTGACACTTTTCTACCTCTCTTCTTTTTTCCCCTCAGGACAAAATATGTTCAGAAAGTTAGGTGCCAATTCATGCACATTAACTCCTCCATATAACCATTGTATTATTAGGTCTAGCATTCCTCCTCTAAAGTGCGCTGCAAATTCAGGAGAAGAAGGACTGTGCATTGGGCATCATAGAATTGCTCAGAAATAGCATTATGAGGAACAGGCAGGTGATGTCGTCAGCATTGATGTAGACACAGATGTGGTACTGTGGTGCGAGAAGGCACAGACCCTGAATGCTGGTGCAAACAAAATCATTTATTCACGCAGTTAGCTGCTATATATACTCTACATGCTGTTAGCCTCATGATCTACAGTTGTTTTGATGTAGCCCAGTTCTCTAATTGGTTAGTCCTAATTTTATCGTTTTCTGCCTTGCAGGAGGTGGTCAGTCTTCTTTCTGTTATTTATGACGTGCAGCTGTGGCAACAATCCTTGACCTCTCCTCTGCTCCACGTTCTTCTCACAGTTACTTGTTTTTACACGAACTTGCACATGATCAAGGGCCTTATGATATTGTACATTCTGTGTTCTCCCACATGGTACCATGAGAGACAAAAAGGGTAGGGGGAATTCCCTAGAGGGATCCCAATTGAGAGAACCAAAGTTTGCTGCCTCTCCAAAAGCTCTGAGCAGCATGTGTATATCCTAACTACGCAACCTGAAGTAACCCTCAAAATATATATAAGGAACTGGCAAGAAACCGCACCACCAGTCATTCTGATCTGCTTTTATTAAGCAAAGTTGCTTGTTAATGTAAGCATAGCCGAACTTAAGTAAGGATTTAAATGCTTTATTGTGTAAGGATAAATCTGAAATCTGTCTATTAGTGGTTTTGCAAAATGGTAAGTGCCTTTGAAAAGTAAAAAAGCATCAGTCAACTGTCTTCTTCCAACAGTGCACCTGGAACCTTTTGGAACTTCAAACCAAGAAAATGGTGAGGGAACTGCGTTTATGATAAGAAATTTTTCCAGAGTTTAATTTCTAACAATTCAGTCACTATTTGCCTTAAGAAGCCACTGTGCACAGCAGCAAGTAACACATTTAAACAGTTAACTTTTTTGAAATGGTAATGGTATCTTACAGTAGAAGTTGATTTTTTTTAAAAAAATATGTTTTTACAGGTACTCCCACATTATTCTGACATAATTGTCAAATTAGTTTCATTTTAAAAATTTCAATATTTAGGTGCAATTAGAGGCTTTATTCTGTTGCTTTTCCAATATCCAAAATTACAGTAAAATGATACATTGCTTTCTCAGAAGAGACCTGCAGAAGGGGAAGAGAGGAAAGGATAGATTGAAGGTATACAAATATTCATTGTTGGATCTTGATGCTGTGCTGAGTGGCTCTTATGTGTTCCTCTGTATTTCTTTTGTCTTCTCAAATTCCAATTTTACAGCAAGCTAAACTGGTTCCTTACCAGTAAGAGAACGTGTGAATAGAAAAAAGGACAGCACAGCTGTACAGACCCTAACAAATAACGCCAGCCATAATTGTAATTGAGAATGCTCATTTCTGATCCTCCTAGGGAGGTATGTAGAAAGGCAAATGCAATAAGCATTTTTCATTTGGGCACAGGATGACACAGTGTGTTCCTAACTGAGTTTGTGAGCATCAATACTGACATTTGCTAGCAGAAGAAAAATTCATTGAAGACAATTTTTAATAGAAATCAAATTATTTTGTTGTTCTTGTGGCTTTGGTTTTATTTGGGAGGGTTGTTTTTTGGTTTGGGGTTTTTTTTTATGTCTACATTTTTGACCTGAGTTTATGCCTTACATGATCACTTTCTGAATTTTGTTAAATTTTATTTTTCTTTGCCCCTCTTTTCTGGTTTTGAGTATTCTTAGCTACCTATGCCAGCCTGCATAGATAAATATGTGAAAGGCCTCAGACCTAAATATTACATCACCCTTGTCTTAGGGATATTTAAGGTGAAACCACTGTTGATGAGGTTGAATCTACTTTTCTTTTTTTTCAGCCAAAGAATTTAAACAAAAAGGCCCATGCTATATAGTTAAGCCCGTGCTATATAGTTAACAAACCTTACACAATGCTTTATTGATACAATGAACAACTGTATAGCTACTGTTTCTCCCTGCATCTTCAGATGCAAATATCAGTTGCTTAAAGGGTTTTGGTCATCTTAATAGCAAAATTTGAAAGACTGCAATTAAAGGAAAAGTCAAGTTTTCAAAATGTTTCAAGGTAGAAAAATAATATTAGGACCTTCTGAAGGATGAACATGGCATACAAAAACTACAAGAAAACAAAGTAAAATTTTTTAGCAAGAGAGAGCGAGATACTTTATGATGAATGTTTCATTCATCATTCAAAGCCATATAACCAAAGAGGACATGTGTGAGACTTGTCATAATAGTGTTGGGAAAGTGTAGAGCCTGCTGCAGTCTTCTAGGCATGCAGCAGAAATATGAGTATCACTATCTTTTATCAGCACCTAGGGACCTCCCCGGGAGTTGACCAGCTGACCACAGCTAGTATGGTGAGACAGACTTGTCATCATCTCATGCACGCTGGAGTAAACTGTTTTGGCAGCCCTCATAAACCTCATAAACAAAAAATCCTCTATCCAAACAAAAACTATTTGTATGGAAAGGTGATGAGATTTCCAAACATAAAAAAGAAATGCCTTAATGCAGACTGTCATAACTGAACGTGATTCTCCCCAGGAAAATTCTCTGTAGGAAAATGATTCTTTTCTCCTGTTTGTAGACACAATATTGTATAATAGGCTTCTAATTAGTTGTTTTTGGAGTCATCATATGAAGTGAATTATTCAAAGCTGTGAATATCTAGACTGACTGAAAGAAAGAAGCTTTTGAGATACATATCTTAATGCCAGAAGGAAAAGTGAATGGCATTCTGCATTTCATTTCTCAGGTCAACAGGATACTTAATTGAAAACTAAGATGGTTCTCCCAAATAAAGGTCATCTGATCACTTACCATAGGCTATACTAAATATTTGACTGCAAGAAATGTCACTTACTGTTAAGATAGATATCCCAGGAGCACACGATGTTGCTTTTACCAGTGAGATGTTCTTTAAAAGAGATGTGTGCAGAAACTTTGGATATTTGCATTAGGATCCTAGGGCAGATAGCTGCCAATATTGTCATGCTGTCAGGGCACTGTGACTCTGGGGTAGCAGTTGTGGTTGAGCGCTTGTTATCTGGGGTATTTGTTGTGTTCAGATGTCAAAGCCATGGTCTACATTATACAGTTTTAAAACACAGTTATATTAGAAATTTGTAGAAGAAAAACATAATCATGAAGTACATGATTATTGTTATGCAGGCAAAAGCCAGTATAGTTTCAGCCATGTCAAATTAATGTTACTTGGATAGTGACCAACTCAAGGGGAAAAAAAATTCCTTTACTGGCACACACTATGTCTCCATTCAGCAATGGCTTCCTGTGGTGTTTTTTATTATTTAATATTGCTGGAGCATAGATTTGGTAGTTATCACATTCTTCTAACAAAGTTAATGTATTTTGGTGACTCCAGAGTTCTTTGCACCAGTGTTTTCTCCAGTACTATTCAAGTTCAGTTAATAAACACAACATTAAAAAAAAAATAGAGATAAAAAAGAGCCCATTGTTGAAGAGATTATCTAGCCCTGTAGCTCTAGATCCAAGCAGTCCCCAAACACTGTTTGTGAATAACAATGAAGACCACATTGAGTACAGGTTAAAATTAACACTTCTAATTATAACATTTACACAAAACCAAAATGGAAATTGCTGCTTTTCTTGTCATTTATTTTCCAGCTTTCTGTAAGTATCTTAAGTTCTTTGGCTTTTCATGATATGCTTTCTTAAAATTTTCAAGTAATCTAAGCAAATATTCCAGAAGTAGAATCCAAAGCCTGATTTCCTATGGATTTCTGTCTACTGTGAACTAAAGAATGAGTTTCCAAATGAAACATTTGCTGTCATCTGCCAAATGTATAACTATCCTTTCTGGATTGTCTGACATTCAATAAATCATGAGACGACTCTACAGCCTTTTTTTTTCTCCTCGGTCTCTCTGCTTGGCTGTGTCATAAAAATCACCTTTCTTAAACTAGTGACATCTCCCTGCCTTGGAAGTTATCAAAAAGCACAGGCAGAGAGAAATGGATAGAGCAAGCCTGCAATTGCATAAATTTCACTTACAATACAAACTGGTAGGAAACACAAGTGCATCTGAACATTTGCCTCTGCAGTTGAAACACAATTTTAACACCTCTGTACATAATATTCAATTACTGTGACAAGGTAGATGTCTTGCCCATGGACAACTGGTAAAATAGGTAATACATTTGAAGATAATCCATAACTCTATCACTCACCTGAAGATAAAATCCCCACTGAAGATTTTCAGGGAACGAGAGAATAGAACAGTCCTTCTTCCATTTCCACACCGTACTCTTTATTGTTTCTGGAAAGAAAGATAATGGCTTTCAAAGGGACTAAGACATCACCTTGTATATGTAACATATTCCACTGAATACAATCAATGATATCTTACCAGATTACTAACAAAAGCTGGGTGTATTTTAAAAAAGGATATACTCCAAGACAACATTTCCCAGTGACTAACTGGTGCAAATAGCGACTCTGTCCAGTAAGCCAGGTTGAATACAGTGCAGTTAGCAAATAACATTCTGGTACAGGAATGTGAATCAGACAAACATTTGATAGAGCGAAGATGAGTGCTATGTAAGAGGATATGTCACAGAAAGGATAAGGTCACCTTACTTTCACTTTGCATTTATTTTGATGGCTACTTTGATGTATGTCTGCACTTGTCTGGTTTGGAAGTTTTTAAAAAAGCTTCCTTTTAAAGGAGCTTAATTGAAGGTAGGCAAGGCTGAGTTACTTTCTACATTTAAGCTGACAAAACACTTTAGAACTGCGAGCTGCAGCCTACAACAGTGGGAAGAAAGAATATGGCCACATAAAATGTTTTCACCCTTCTTGTGCTGAACTTGTGCTACAGGCTGAAGGCCTGTAGCATCTTTGCAGTGCAGAGGAGAATGACTGGTGGCTAGTAAGTGGGGAGGTGGCCTAGTAGCTGAAGCACAAAGCATTCATGACCCATTACCCAGTTGCCTCACCTACCAACAGATTGTAAGAGAGAGATTTATCTGTCTTAAACTGTAGAGAATGTGCTAGCACAATATATGATTTTGTAAACCTCTGCAAATATTGTTCTGAATGTCACCCTCAACAGCTTTTCATGCTGGACACTGGTTAATAGAGATTTAATTGTTTATTACTACTTGCAATAGTCACAAACCTATGGAATTGTTTCAGATGTTTAGTAATACATGTAGTTGAACTTTATTTACTTATTTACAGGTATAATGCATTCTACAGCATTTGAAACTAGATCAACAGAGAAAAATGAAGCCAAAGATTTAGAAGCTGTCAGTACAAATTTCTTGAGAAAAACTTTAAGATAAACTTAGGGCTCTCAATAGAGAGTGGTTCTCAACTATCATAAAATAAGCACCACAGCACTTACTGCACTGAATAGGACCTGCTATCTACAGGAGGTTACTTTAGAAATTTTATTTATGATATGCATTATGGAATTTCATTACTGTGAAGTATTTCAGCAGTTCACAACACCGTTGTAGGAATAGGCAGCATTTCCCTACTTTATTTCCAAGTTTAGAGTTTGGAGTACAGCAAAATGAAGGAAAGCTTCTGATAAAAGCATTCACTAAGTAGAAAATAAATTTCTTAATAATTTTCACTATGCAACTGCCACATCCTGGTAATATCCAAACTCCCTAATTACGTAATGTTTTGGTATCAGCATTCCTTATACCTACAGATATGTTCTAGCAATGACTAGAAGTATGTTTTCAGGCACTGCAATGATGAGTTTATCACACATCTTTCCAGGATTCACAGACATGGCAAGTTTCCCTTATTTAAGTGAAGGGACAATATAAAACCCGAACAGATTTGGTTTACACAAGCATACAGCTAGAAGAGAAGGAGATGCTGTCATGTCTCCTGTCTTCAAACAGCTTGAGCACTCACCCAAAGACCTACAGTCTAATTGCCTCCTCTGCCTGACAGCCCTTGAATCTCTGTCTCCCACTTCCCTGTAGGATATCCAGCAATCAGACTCTTGGGTAGTCTAAGGTGAAGTGTTATGTTTGTCTCTTTTGCAGAAGCTGTTTCATTTTGCATGAAATAATCAACGGCTCAATAGTCCATTCAGTGAAAACATGAATGTCACTCACTGCTTTAATGATGGTATTCATCTGAGAAGGGGGATACTTGCAGCTAATGAATCCCCAAGTATTGAAGACTGACTAAGTGTTGGAGCAAAGTGCACAACACAAGTTTCTCCAATTTCAGCACAAATTTCCTTATCAGCAGGCTGGGGAGCAAAGCTCATTTTTACTTGCTCTCTTCAAAATATACCAGATGGGTATTTAATTATCGCTTGCAAATGAAACAGTATTGCAAAGGTTCATACTACAGAAAACCATACTGCCTCTGCTGCGTGCTTCTGAGAGGCGGAGAAGAGGCTCCCATCTATTCAGGAAGAGTGATGAGTGTACAGAGGAGCATTCAGTTGAGACATTGAGTATTTCTCATCATTGGCTATTTTAAACAAATCACCTCCTAGCATTTTGGGCTCGATAGATTCTACTTTGCTCTGTCTCCTTTCCAGCTTAGGGCTTCAGATTTTATTCAATAGCCAGGCAACGGAAAGTTCACAATTTGCAGGTTGTCTCATTGTCAGCAAGTGCAGATAATGCAAAGGAATAAGTCTTTGTGATGTCCAAGAAGTTACTGACAGGATCAAAACACACAGAATGGGAGGAGCCTAAAGCTTGGAAATTAAAACCTCAAAAAACATGGTTGAGGATGTGGGAAAAATACTTGAAGTGTCTTTACTGCATTTTTATAAAGGCATATGAAAAGACCTACAAAATCTGTTTTCCCTCAGCTTGTTTTTTATTTAAGTAACCAGAAGAAACATGGAGGGAAAAGCCTTTTGAAAGTAAAGATCTGGGGACTGAAGAGTCTGAAGCAATTTGTCAGTGGCAGATTATATCCCTTCTTTATTGCAGAACAATCTTCAATAAGATTAATAAGAAAAACAAAATGAGTTTAATAGAGAAATCCTGTAGGGATCAAGTGTTCATGCTATGCATCTACAGTTACCATATAATCTTGTTTTAGCTGATGAGATTGTTTTATCAGAAACACGCGTAGAAATGTAGTGAAAGATGGAACTCAGCATGATACTTCCAAATTAAAGCACACGATACTAGACACAGGTCACGCTGACTCTTGTGACTGATGCACATGCAGGAAGAGTTAATAACACTGCACTTCAATAAGCTGTCAGATTTCTGTGTTGTAATTTGGATGTACCATTTTAGAGGGAGGTTACTCAGCTAATGTAGAATGATACAGTAAAAGTCTCAAGATTTGATCTCATACTGTCTTATAAGGGAAATAAGATTTAGGTGTGAAATTTGTCTAAAAAAGATCACTTGCATTTTTTTCTAGCTAATATATAGAACATAACCCCCTTTCACGTCTATGCTAAGAGTGCTGTGCTCCCCCTTAAAAAATCATTTATAGATGCCCTCCTGTTTGAGCCTTATTCCTTTTCTGGAATACAGAAATATATTCCTTACTGATAGCTTTGATGGTTCAAATACAGACAATGAGATCTCTGATGTATGAAGCTATACAAAGGTGGTGTAATTGATTTCTGGACAAATTACTGTGCAGTTATTTTTTATATGGTATTTACTATGTGCGTATTTAACTGGAGTCAAAGAATTTATTATTTTATATAAAAAATGTAGTTGGCCACAGTAAATCTCTTTTCCTTGCAAAAAGTCCCAGCTTAGATGAAGCAGTGGCCATTTATAATTACCAGCAGCATAAGGGAGACAAGAATTTGGATGAGGGTAGGACAAAGATAACATCTCTAACTGTTACTTAGGTAAAGCCTTTTTTTATTGTGTCTGTTGGTATCCTGTATGGAGGATTGTCAAATGCTCAAAGGAGAGTGAAGCATTCAGCTCTTATGTCTGGGTTTAGAAGAATTACAGGCAGCTAAAGGGAAATATTCCTTTTCCCATTTGTAACTGCATTTCAGTTTGTAGCGTTACTCCCTCCTCTCTTCTCTGAAGCCAACCATTTTCTATTCATTTTAAAAATGCCTAGATGCCTGAGGTAAAAGTTTGGCTCACTTTCTGTCAAATTAAGGAACTAGTAGCTTAAATTTATTGCCCTTCAGCCATTATAACCTAAAGCTGCATATTTTTCCTTATAGTGCAAAATAATCTGCATTTAGGAAGTAATATTAATCTGTAATATTCTTGCAATGTAATATTAGCTCTCTATTTTTTTTAAATTATGTCATCTAAGTCATCTTTATATAGAGATTTCTAGCTCTAAAGTGATCAAAATTGTGTATCAGAGCTAGGAGCTTTAGAAGAAGGCTCAGCTCGGAAGCTTTTCAGTAAATCAATTCCAGTGCTCTGCTTTCTCTTCCTCTGTTCTTACTACTGAAGTTCTCAGCACTCTGTCTGCAGCACCTGTCCTTCCTCCAGTCAATGGATTTTATCAGAGTACCACTTCAAAATACGAGATGAAGAGAAATTGAATACAGAGAAAAAATTTAGCAGAGTGTATGGGCAAGCGACCCTGCCTTCCTTATGTCTGTTGTATGCTGATGAACAGCATCCAAATGAATAATATAATTAATGCGTTACTACACATATATTCATACATGGAAGCACACACATCCATATCTGTGCGTAATGTTTTCGCTTCAGATAGCTAAGAATGATTATGAACCCCATTAACTAGTAGAATGTCTGAATAGATGCTGGGGTTTGTAATAACAGAGAAGATCAAGAGCTGATTTTAATGAGCATACCCCAACATCACAAGTGAGAGGGGAGACTGAGCTGAGTAAACAGTGGAATTGAGAAGTTCCATTCCAACAGTCTCCTAAAAAATGTGAAAACAGCAGCTAGTAAAACTCTTTTTGTTTTGTCTTTTTTTTCTCTCTTTTTTTGTCTTTTTTCTCTCTCTCTCTCTTTTTTTTTTTTTTTTCCCCATGAGGTCTAAAACACATGCATTTAAAACCACTGAAGAGGAATCATCTAATAAGCTTCCTCAGCTATGCATGTTGACTTTTAATAAAGTTTAAAACACAGGGGAAATTACAAAGAACTGGAAAAAAAGCTTATCTTAAGACAATATTTTAAAAGGGCAAACTGCTCATCAAATCTCAATCCTAGGCAAATAATAGAATGTTTGACATCATCATTAATAAATAATTTTATTATCCTCTTAATATCAACTTTATTTTATGAAAAATAAATACTTTCAAATTAACTTGGTATTTTTCTTAGATCATAGATCTAGTTGATAAATAATATCAGTAATGTATTCATTTTTTAAAATTCTGTCAGGCATTTGCCTTAATAGCATCTCACATTTTTATTAGGAAACTAGAATCAGAATTACAAACCTAGCCTGAAAACATAGTCCGCGTGTTCTCACCAGGCACTTGCTGTACTGCAGCAGGAAGCAGCAGCTTCCCAAATGCCTGTGCATCTGTTGCATCTTCATCTCACTACCCATGCCACCGGAGATACTTTCTGCCTTCTTTCTTCAATCCTCTCCCAACTTATATACCAGCTAAATGGCTAAAATGCTCAAAATGGGAAGCAGAAAGTTCAGTGACCTCTTCTCTCTGCAATAATTAAAACTTGCGTCTCCTACCTCCCAAAACACTCACCCAGCCTGGCTCATCCAGGTACAATTCAGAACAATATCTATAGCAGTAAACCAAGCAGGGGCAGAGCCTGCTCTCTGGCCCAGGTGGACAGGGTGGCCCATGCCCATGCAGTGGCCTTTCCCCCGGACCAGGCACAGTCACTGGCGATTGCTAGCTGGCACAAATTGACTAATAAACATAAGGAATGGCAGAACTAGATGTGTCTCAACTTTGGTTTAGTCTAAAGGTTTAGGATGCCTTACTGAATGCACGGTATTTAAATAAAATATTTTGTTTCTGAGGTGTCTTTCAGTGCAGCTTGGAAGAAAGAGAAAGCTTCCAGTCATTCGCTAGCTTGCCAGTACCTAATTTGGGGGGAGGGAGCAGGGTGTGAAATCGAAGAATAAACAACATATATGTCAATGTTGTTTAAGAAAGCAAAATAGATTTGAGGAAAAACAGTCTATGTAGCTGGAACCTCAGTATAGGAAAGCTCTTATTCACACTTTTTGTCTTGTAAGATGCCATTGACTTGACTTGTGCTCTCTAAGTTCTCTGCTTCCAGCCTCGGTCGTTTGTTGCACAAGAGCAAAGCTAAAAGACAAATGATACCTCTGCTGCCATATTTATGCAATTTAGAGAAGCGAAGGCCTGAAAGCTTAACTCAGTAGAGGCAGTTTTCCTATGTTCCTGCTTTTCCTGAGCTATTTCTCCTAAGGGCTGGCATGTGAGTACATCTGTGATGAAATGGGCAGATTTGTGTGTTTCTCCTGCCCCTCTGCTTCATGTGTCCACACCTTGAACACAAAGCCTGCTTCTGAAAATAAATAATAACCTGCCTCACCACCGATCTCCCCTTGCCCCCAGGTCTGCCCTGGAGAGCATCAGGCCCATGTGCTGGGTGAGACCCAGCATCATGAGTCCCCAGGGGCAGCTTTCCAGGGCACTGAGATAGCATTTATTATGGGATGGGGGTTGGGGAGCGGTGGTGGAGGGAAGAAGTCTGGGATTGTGTGAGACTGGGGAGGAACCAAAATGGGGGAATAGAGCAAACACAGTGGTTTGAGGAAGAACAAGTATGGGGAAAAGAAACACACCAGAGCAGACTGTCTTCTCATTAAACTCTATTTCTGACTCTTCCTGGGTGAGAGACTCTCTATTCTGTGTGTGCAGGGTCTGCAGCAACTGGAGTCAAACCGCAGGTCAGGGTCTCAGGTGTCTATGGTGCCGCTGATAGGAGTGAATGTGGGCATGTGAGTGAAGTGCTAGGGCCCGAGCAATAGGCCCTGAATTAAAGTTGACATATGGATGAATCTCACAACCAGACAGGCAAAAGATTGTTCTCTGCTGGGAAATTAGCTGATTAGCCATGAGAATAGACCAAAACAGATAGAGGTGCCTCCTCCCCTTTGGGTTTCTTCCCAGGCGTGGCCGACCTTGGACGGAACCCAATAAGGAGGAAAAAACAGCAGGTGTCCTGCTTTTGAAGTTATTTTTGAGGATTGCCTATGCAACTTGAATTGTTTATCCAACAGTATAAAAGCTGGTCCTGCTTGTAGCGAACTTGAGGAAGAAGCTGACCTGCAGGTGGACACACCACGCAGGGTTTTCCCCTGAGGACCCCCTGACTGCTCGCTGCAACCAGGATTTCCCAGCAACAGCGGGACAGAACAAGTATATTGGATGGGACAAGGGTAATACTGGTAATGGATCTGATTGCTTATCCTTTGGTGTCTGTCGTAGTTTGGCCAGGTACCTTTGGCAGTACATGTACCATGTACTGCTGTTCCCATTCTTTTTTCCTTCCTTTTTCTTCACATCCCTAACTGTTCAGGACAGTTTCTGTTGCAGACTTGCTGAGCAATGATGTGTACATATGAAAGCAAAATGCACTGTGGGGTCATTTAGCTTCAGTAGAACTGCTATTGGATCTGTTTCCGCAGACGTCAGCACTACTGTCTGCTTTGGAGAGCCCAAGATACAGTAGATAACTAGAATAAAGGTGTGCAAATCTGGTCTGAAGAGTGACTTTTCCTGTCTCAAGCCACTGTTATTTTAAGATTTTAGACTGCCAAAGTCCAACATGTGGTGTCTACACATCTGGGCATGAGGACGAGTAGGCTGGCATGGCAAGGATCTTGGAGGAAGGCACAAAGCATGACCCTTCACAGCCAGGCTTTACTTGCACCCATGGTCCACAAGTTCTGTGTAGAGCATGCATCTTCCTTTGACATCACACCTCCCTCCTTCAAAATAGCTACATTTAACCAATAGACTGGCTCAAGCCTGTCTCTAAACCAGTCATTTAGCTAGGAGGGAAGGAATAGTTCATTTCTCAGGCAATATTATTACTCTGTCCCAGCAGTGGTGTAGGAACAAAGGACACTGTCTCCTTGTTCATCTAGGCTTGTTAACAGAATGGCAACAGCATTGTTACGGAGCAGGAACTGAGAACGGGCACTGGAGAGCTGTGGAGGGCATCCTGAGAGTGGCCTGGGGTGACAGCAGGTGCACCACGCATGTAAGACATTACACTGTTCAACTGCAAATATACATGGAGTAATTACTATGCTTAACTTTGTCATTACATTGGCTTTCAGCAAAAGCTCATCTGATAAACTCTCAGGCTACTCCGAAGCCTTCACACTATAGATAAAAAAAGAAGTCACTTCTCTAAGAGCTGAAACACTGCTACAAAGGAAAACATAGCTATAATCTGGTGAAAGTAGGATGAAAGTATGACTGCAGTGGAATAAGCGTAGCTATGACAGCTATACTACAGCTAGCATAGGCAACAGCACTGAAAAATCAGGGAAAACGGGGCTTCAGTGCTGACTAGTAAAAAAGAACACAAAATCTGTAGGGACCCTCTGTATTTACTCTGGCTAGACATGCTTTATATGTGGAGATTCTGGCATGGGCAACTTTTCATTGTTATGCAATGTGGCCTGACCTGAAAAACCCTTCACTTTACTCAGCAATTCATTCTGGGCTTGAATCACTGAACCAAAGATGAAAGATCAGCAGTTTATTCAATACCATTCAGGTCCATCAAGCACACCTAAAATATAAGAACAGACATTACAAAGCTAACATTTCAGAGTTAGACTTGGAAAGATCATATTTACATTGTTGTCAGGAAGATGCTTGTATTTTTAAAATCCTGGTAAGGTTTGTAGCACAAATGCTAAACTTGAATAGTAATGAGCTATATTTTGGCAAAAAGGTACCTTAGTATGAACTTGATATTTATTGAAAGTTAGAATTCTATTAATGCTGACAAAATACCAGTAAAATGACACTTTGTTCAAAGCATCTGTGCAGTAGTTAGACTTGGAAGTTTATCTAGTGCATGTTTTAAAGCTAAGCTCTCAGTACTTTACACCTTTCCTGCAACACCATGCTTTTCCTATGTCATATATGAAGGTGATCACAGAGCTGAAGCATCTAATCCACCACATTATTTAGTGAAGGCCCACAGCAAATTTTGCAAGTCTCTCTCTGTTCCTCCTCAGTACAGACAGCTTCACAAAGCCCAACACATTCCCAGACTCAACATTGTTTGAAGAAACCGGTCCACCTCATGACAGTCTCCTACATTGTCACTAATGACAACTTCTGTTTTAACTCTTTGTGCATGTCAAGTAAGTGTCAACCTAAAGTGTTTTCTTTCCTCTTTCCAAGAATGCCTAGAGACCTGTACCATGGGTGAATTACAAATAAACAATATTTCACAGGATTTCTGAATGCATGTGTGTTTCCTTCAAGGAGAACAGAAAAAGTTCAAACACTGTTTCTCTTTCATTTTTATGAGAGAGGTGGGAGACACCCTTTGTTGTCAGTTTTTCCTCCTCCTCAAGAGGCTTTTCCTCTAGAAGAGGCTCTTGGATGCTAAAGTTGCAGCTGCTCCTTTACCCTATTCTGCAGTTCCTATTCTTATCCCATTTATGTTTGTCTAAGACAGCATCCTTCAACATGAATCTAGATCTGGTTAGAAGATATGAGAAGCACCCTGGGGAAAAGTCCCTTGCTCCCAGTTGTCTCCCTGGAGTCAGAATGGGCATTAACACCAAGAATTCTGAGTGTGAGAAGTTTAATATGATCTCTTGCTCTTGGAGTCCTACTGGTGATACTAAATACTTGAACAATTTACAGGTAGCTCTGGCAGTTACAAAATATATGACATACACATTTTTGAAAGGTTTATTGGTAGGATGATTTTCAGCTACTTTTCAAAAGCATATTCCCGATGTAAAGGTTTCTGTGACAAGTTTCATGCCCATTTTAAAATTAAATTTCTATTTAATTAATATCTAATTAAAAATTAGAATTTAAAAATTCTATTTACAGATCTAAGTGTGATAAATATGTAATTTTATCTTGCCTTTTTCTCCAGAGCAGTTATGTTACCTTAATTTGAAAAGAAAAGAAAACAATCTCCTCCTAAATCTTGGTATGCTGTGTCGGACCAAACTTAAAGTTTGGCAAATAGTACAAACTGAAAACAACATGTCATACAGTCATGTAAAACCCAGGGTAGTAACATAACACAAACAGATAGTTCTACAGCATGGCTTTTAATTATTGAAGTCACTACTTCAATAATTACAATCCCATACATAATAATCTTTTAAAGCTTTAGTGACCTGTTCAATGAATAACAAGTTTTACTCTTGTAAGACTAATTTCAAACTATCTTGATAAGTGGAAGCAGTATGTAAAGTTACTTTAAATAGGTATTATGTTAGTGAATAATTCATACCGGAATTTACTAGACACTGATAATTTCCAATAACTGCCTTGGAAATCTGCATATAGCTTTAAGTGTTTTCAGTAACAGGAATTACTTGACACATGCTAAGAGAAAGTATATTTAACTCTCCAATACACAAATTTCAAATAAGCATGATATTGTTGAGATACTTGTAATAGAAATATGTAAGAAAAAAAGGTTCTGATAACAATGAAGATTCTTTCCTTCTTTAATCTTGTTAAAGGTAATCTCTTAGAAGAAAGATGTATTTGCACTGCACCTATACAGCACATGCTGGACCAAATCTATTCATTCAGACTCACATTCTTCTAAGCAACAAGATGTGCTTGAAGGCAGAAATATTACCCTTGATGTGGAATAATCTCTGCTAGCTCTATGTGGGGTTCAAATACAGGAAGATACAGTCATATTACTGAGCACCTCTAGAGCTTTTAAGTTATAGAAAGGTTTTCTGCAAGACTGCTTCTCTCTTAGGTTTTATTTCATCACTAACAATGACAAAGAGCAAACCAGCTCTTCCTTCTTCCCCATCATCCTCAGTCCAGTGTATAAGAAGGCACTTTGGACCAATTTTCCTTCATTTAACCCTTCAACTTGTGCCTTACTAGAAGGCTGCTTTACTGGGAGACTTTTTGAAGAGTCACAACTCACTGTAACTCTTGAAGCACATGAGCAGAATTACACGTATAACACCCAATTTTTACGTACCTTTCCATAGTTGATATATTTCACGTTGCATTTAAATGTATTTCAGAGGTACATTAACTTCCTGCCAGAATCACAATTTACATGGGAAGAACACAAGAATAATTGATCCAGTGGTATTTGCTTAGTGGTTCTGTATAGTAAATAATGAGACAAGTGACCACAAGTCACCGCTAAGCATCCTGTGACAGTGTACTGGGTTTGCGTGGCAAGGTCTTGAAATCAGACAGGGCTGGAGGGGTGGCTTCCCCTGTGTCCAATAGAGCCAAAGCCAGCTGGCTCCAAGATGGACCCAATGCTGGCCAAAGCTGAGTCCATCAGCAATGGTGGTAACACCTCTGTGATAACATATTTAAGAAGGGCAAAAAAATTACAGGACAACAGTAGCTGGAAGAGAGGAGTGATAATATGTGAGAGGAACAACTCTGCAGACACCAAAATCAGTGAAAAAGGAGGGAAAGTAGGTGCTCTAGGTGCCAGAGCAGAGATTCCCCCGCAGCCCATGGTGAGGCAGACTGTGCCTCTGCAGCCCATGGAGGGTAACAGCAGAGCAGATATTCACCTGCAAGCCCATGGAGGACCACACACCAGAGCAGGTGGCTGCCCAAAGAAGGCTGTGACCCCATGGGAAGCCTGCACTGGAGCAGGCTTTGGGCAGGACCTATGGAGGAGAAGCCAATGCTGGAACAGGTTAGCTGGCAGGACTCGTGACCCCATGGGGGACCCACACTGGAGCAGTCTGTTCCTGAAGGACTGAACCCTGTAAAAAGGACCCACCCTGGAGCAAGGAAAGAGTATGAGGATAAGAGCAGCAGAAACAACGTACAATAAAATGATCGCAACCCCCATTCCCTATCCCCTTGTGCCACTGGGGATAGAAGGTAGAGAAAACTGGAAGTTGATTCCAGGAAGAAGGGAGGGGTGGGAGAATGTGTTTTTAAGAGTTGGTTTTATTTCTCATTATCCTACTCTGATTTGATTGGTAATAAACTAATTTTTCCCCAAGTTTAGTCTGTTTTGTCCATGATAGCAACTGGTGAATGATCTCTACCTGTCCTTGTCTGAACCCATGAGTCTTTCATTATATTTTCTCTCTCCTGTCCAGTTGAGTAGGGGAGTGACAAGGCAGCTCGGTGGGCACCTGACATCCAGCCAGGGTCAACCCACTACAGACAGAAATGCCTAAAATTGCATAGAGATTTTCCTGTAATACAACTTAACATTATATAATTCACCATGTACCAGAGTTCTTTGGTTGTTCTACAACTCAGAGACCTCATCTCATTATTAGTCACTTATAAACTAAAAAAGATTAATGTGTGTGCTTTCTGTCATCACAAACACCAGTACAGATAAAGTAATATCTTTCTTCTTCGCTCCAGCAGTATTTTACACTCTCTCTACAAGCGTATAAATGACTATCCTATTTTTCACCTTGTAAAAACTAGGCCCATAAGCAGTAACTGCTATGCTCTGTATTCCTTGCACGAGCTGCTAAATATTATATTTCTAATAAGATATGCTTGCATTCTAAATATAACTTAAATGCATCCTGCTTTCATAAATAATATATTGGTGACTCACTGATGTATCATAAGACACAGTTAAATAAGAACCAGCTGGAAAACAAATCAATATTAGGTATAGGGCTGTTTTAACATCTGTTGGTTCCTCTGATAAGATAATGTGGAGACCTGTTAAACAATTAGTTTCCAACTTCTGCTTTTACATTCCCATCTAATGCATGTTCTTTGCTTCATGCAGTTACATTGGTTTGAATCTAGGTACGGTACTGTGGTTCTGAGAGCACTAGAAATACCAGCCATATGACAGAGTTGTCAGTAAGCGCATCTGAATGGAGATATTTGTATAACAGATAGTCCTTGATATGACAGAATGAATGGACTTTGAACAAACTTATTTTCTGCACTGGACATGGCTACAAAAATGCATATAATAAAGAGCTGAAAGCAATGTAAAAAGTTCCACATAAATCGAAGTAGAACAGGCTACAGAGAGAGTACATAAAGAAAGTAAAAGTAACTGTGATTAGGCAAGGCCAGTATTGCTTTAAGAAGTTTTTTAATAACTTGTTCCTGGCATGGTTTTTTATTTGATTATTGAAAATCATATTTGTAGTAATTACTAAGTGTATACAATGGCATAAAAACTAGAAGAATCTAGGACATCAAGGAGCAACATGAAAACAGAGGCTTGTAAAGTGACTGCAGCAATTCCTCATACTGCAGTTTGTCTTAGCACATATCTCCTCCCTTTTCAGCTCGACTGTGCAGCTGAAACACCATCATGAGAGTGCACTTTTCCCACCAAAAAGGTATAGCAAACTCCCTTCCTCTCAGCTCTATGTCCACTGAATATACTTGTGTTCTAGCACTACCCAAAGCGAGAAAGCCAGGGCCAGGCATGCATGTACAGCCACTCTGGTTGTGCTCTGTACTTGTGGAAGGTAAGAGAGACATCACACAGTCTGGCCTTTTCTCAGGGACCAGCTGTTTCTGCCTGTGGACAGTCTTCCTTTTGGTTATTCACATTAACCTACACCATATCATAGCAGTTAATGTGTCTCACAATGAGGATCGGTTTTCAAATTGCTTCAGGGAATGCACATCTAATAGCTCACTTCACCACACGTACATGTGACAGGAAAATAATAATGCCATTAAGCTCCCAATGTGAAAACTTGATTTTAGATCGGTCTAGCATAGGTGAACACATTTGATCATGGGTATTATCAGACAGTAGATTTTGTCCTAGTATCTCATTTTCTAGTCATAAAAAACCCTTACACATATTACCTATGTGTAAGGTTAAAAAACCAACACAGTCCACAAGTTAACACTTGGGAAATTCCCTCCAACACCATTCTTCTTTCAACTATCATAATTCTATCATTAACTCAACACTGGCTGCAATCCACAGTCATATCAGCAATGTAATTATACAAGTTATTCCTACACTCTGTTGTTCCGGAGCACATAAGGACCTGAGGAACTTGGCTAATGAGACACTACTGCCTCAGCTAGTTCAAAAACCATTCAGTTTCCAATTCTGAGAAGATCTAGGTGCAACCTCCCTCCTGCTGTTGTAATTTTGGTGCTTTGATCTTTAAAACTCTGACTTTCCTCATGCTCTTAAAAATTGCACAGGTATCTCCTTAACGGTTTTCTTTGCCCAGCTTTTCTTCCTGGATCTATGCCAAGAACTTCTCCTGTGGATCACCTTTTGGCTGACCTAAATTTCACAAGCCCTTCCTGGTGCTGACAGCATTTGCCTGCAGAGCACAGTTCTGCTGGGCGCTATTGTCCCCCAGCAGCTGCTGTGCATGGCAGTGGCTGCCCACACACCTCCTCATCTCCCCAGCAGCCAGGGTACATGGCCCAACCATTCTGACATCTTATTACAGGGAATAACACAGCCCTCAGCCACTGGAAACATACACAATAAAGCATTGGTACAGAAACAGGGATGGCTTTTTGGCTGCTTGTGCTGCATGGTGTGTGAATGGCCTGTGGCCTCAGCCCTGCAGTCTCCTCATGCTGCCCCTGCCCCACTGGCAGCAGTGGGAGGTGGGCTTGACTGTGGGGCAAGATGGTGCATAATCCATAAAATCACAAGTGCATCCTGATTTTGAGGCAGATGTCAGCCTGGCGGCAAGCATACTTCAGAAGTGCAGCTCAGTACAGGTTGTGGTGTGAAGTGTGGGCAATGCATGATGTTTATGAGCTCTCCGCACTGCCAGCTCCTGGCACACCTCCTCCTTGTCAGACTTCCCCACCTCCATGTCTTCACTACAGACTGCTTTGTCCTCCTCACAGTCTGGCTCCCATTTATGCAGTGGCCATTGCTTTCAAAGCATCAAGCATCTTGTTTGGTGCTCATCCTCTACAGGGTAAGCTTCTTTAGGAAAGAAATCTGCACAGCTGGCCAGTACACGAGTACAGGCATAATACTGCTCCCACCCCGAGACACTGTATTTATCACTGGTGATGAGAGGTCAGGCCAGCCACGGTTGTTCCAATGGCTCAGTCAGGGGCAGGCAAGGGTGAAGACCACTTTTAAAAAACTCTATTCTGTGCTAGATGTTGTCCCACTTGTGCACATGGGTATCTAAAGAGTCCTCTGAGAACCTGCTACTAGACGGCCACCTTCCTGAAGGCCTGTGTGGGTACTGCTTTCATGGGACCAGATGAGACTGCTCCAAAGTAACCCTCTCCGCACCTCCAAAACATAGGTAGATGAGTTGCTGATTTCTCCTAGCCCCTATCTCCTGGCCTTCCTAAGATACTCTGAAACCAGACAGCTAACATAGCCAAGCTGAGGCTGCAAGAGACCTGAAATGATTGTGAAAGGCAGGAGATGCCATGAAGATCTTCAATGACTATGGCGCCAAAGAAAAGTCCCGTAGAATAACTCTACCTGATATCAAGAACTGTTGTTTCTGAACTGCTGTGCCAGTTCAGCCATCGTCATTTTATGCTGCCATCAGTTGCCTGATCACACAGACCAATGCTGAACTCAACATCCCCTCAGAAATCTTCTTTCAGACAGTCCTGCAATAAGTTCCTGTGGGCTTAGCTCCTCCACTGCCCACTGTGGTGCCAGCATTGCCTGCTGGACACAACGGACAGAGATGGCTCCCTCAGTGGCCCTTCACATGGAAGAACACCACCATGAGAGCTCAGCAAGATGCAATCAGCCCCAACAGAAGCCACACCCAACAGGAAGCTCTTCCAACTGAACAGCTCCTGGTTAATATAGTCCTGCATGCACCCCAAGCATGACCACCTGGGTGAGGGCAGAGCCACAGAGCCACAGAGAGACCAGGTTCTGCCTCTGGAACATGAAGCCAGTGGGGAAAACAAAGCATTCTGCTAGGCTGTGACTCATTTACAGGTCAACTCCAACTCAGCCCCCACAACTCAGACCCCAGCACTTCATGAACAGCACAAAACATCAGCAGAGAAAGATGCACTCCGCCTCTGCAAATGCTCCTGGGCAGGAATAGGAGAAGAAGTGAAAGGCTGTGGGCACTTGCTTGTGTAGGACCATTATGCCTCAGCTGTGGCTGTGAGAGAGGGAAGCAAGAGTCCTTGCCAGGTACTGATGATTATGAAGGGGACAAAGCAGATGTCCTCAGTGTGAAGCCATTGACATGCTTACCCTGCTCTTCCCTCCTCCCCACATAGTCCTCCCTCATGGCTGCCCAGCCTGCCAGCCTTGCCTGCAGGTTGAGCTTTGCACAGCCTGTGACACATGTAGAGAAAAATGAGTGCATCTTGGGGGCTGGTAAGGCTAAGAAGTGAGCAGAGCACAGCTAGGGTTAGGCCTGTAAATACAGCTGCGTCTGAGAGATGGTATTGGAAGATGTATATACCCATAAGAATGCTTGGTATCCAAATAAACATCATTTCCATAGGTTTTTCTCTATCTATCTGTGCACTTATGCATTTGTACAAATTGGCCATGGGAAGCGCCGTTACCTACGCCAAAAGGCCAGTGTGGGCTGGCTGATGAAAGAGTCATTAAAGGTATCTGAGCAGGCTGCAGTATATGCATATGTACCATCAAAACACCCCTCAATTTTTTTCTGTTGACCACGTTCATATGCAACTATTTATGAGGTAAATATGAGTTGCTTAGCAATGATGTTTGTGCTTGTCAGCTAGAAAAGTTGGGCCAGAACCCCGTGGTGTCCCCGAGGAAAGGAACGCATCTGAAAACCAAACACCTAGTGTGGCTTCAAGAGCTATTGCTCTGTCACTCCATCTGGACCGCTCTCGTTTCACCCACATGGGGAGAGGCAGCTCATTGTAAAATGAAAACAGTATAAATGGTCAGGGAATCTGGTCTCTGGGGACAAAAAATACCTTCACTGAAAAGAACATCATATTGCAGACTTCTCATTTTCCTGTCTGACAATTCAATCTTTTGTAGAAGCTAAGACAGTTTTAAGAATTTCCCTATCACTGCTGTAGCCCATAACCAGTAATATCAGACTGACTCCATCAACTTTGCATGCAAATCTGCTCAAGTACTTAAAGACTTTCCGCCAACTTAAGTCTTCATTTAAAGCAAATCCGAGAGCAATACTGCTGTGAAACTTCCAGCGCAGGAAATGAGTGTTCTTTCCTTGTCTTAATTTCATAACTGACTGAACTGTTTTGAATGAAACATTCCAATAATGTCGCCTTGAAGTAGCACCTGGCAGGCAACTGGTGAGAGTCTAACAAAGCTATAAGCAATTGGAAGCAGAGTCTTATAAAGGAAAGTGTCAGGCAACCTTAACAACAGGCTGTGTTACTAACCCTTTATGAGAGAAGAGAATATTTTCGTTCACAATATTAATTTAGCTGAAGTTGTGTAGGTGGCAGCTTTTAGCAGGTGTAGAATAAATGTTTCCTGAGAATACCATTGAAGAAGAGTTTCATTTAAATTATTAATTAAGGTATTAAGAGTGCCAAATTAAAGACAGATAATGTTAATGTTAATATTCATTATCCTGCCATTTCGCTGATCTCTTTTATTCCTAGCTTTTTAATGGCACTGTAGACCTCCCTAGTGCTCTTACACATTCTAATGTATTCTGAACTGACAGAAGAAATGACATGCAAAAAGAGTACTTTTTTGAAAAAGGGATCTTTTCTGCCCTTCAGTAAATGTCCAGCTTTTCCATGTAACGTGTGAAATAGTTGTAATTCCAATTTGGTAGGGCATTAAGGGAGGATTTTACTTCCTGTGAAGTGATTAATTGAAGCAATAGCAATACATATTCTGAAGTGGATCTTTCTATACTGTTTTGTTATTAGATGGAAACTATCCATTGCTTTCAATATGTTTAGTGTCAGGTCCTAAACTGTTCCTACAATTTATTGAGAAAGAAACTCTGAATTCCAAAAAGGTGGAGTTGGGTTGTTCTTCAGAAGTAATTGTAAATATTTTTGGACCAACCATCTTTGGAAAAGAAACTTCACTCAGACAAAAATCCAACTACAATTGTGACAATGGTAATGTTCTGCTTTAATTCAGACTCATTACAAAATCCACAGAGAGGTCATGCTACAAACCTGCTGTGCACTTATTCCTGTGCTTACCACTGACATAAACTCTTCAGCTCTTTTTTTTTCTAAATAAGAGATGCAGGGATGCTGTCTTACCGTTTGTTGTGAGATTGGCTGTTTATCTGATAGCCCAGTATTCGCCCCGTTATACTTTCACTATTTTAAATGGAAATAAAAGCTAATAGATGAACAATTTACCTTCATTGTGGGCTGATTAATCCAGGCATTTTGTTGGCAATATTTTTATGTCATAATTTCATAGTCTTTTTAAGCACCTTCCTATAACGACTCTTATATCACATTTCCAAATGTTTTGTTGCTGTGTAGGCAGCAGACCTATATTTGGCAAAAAAGTGCTGTGAATCCCTGATCCAAAACAGGATACAGAAAGGTCTATAAAAATATAACTGTCAGCTCTGAAGCAGGTCTGAATTTTAGAGGAGAGGACGAAGGTGGAGTTTTTGGCAGGAAAGCAAAGTTCTGAAATCAGATTGCAGTTCTAGTATCTTCAAAGCAAGTTGTCTATAAAACTGTAATATTTGAGCTTTCTTAACCCCACAGGTAGCCTCATGGATGAAGAAGTATCTTGTGAATAAGCAGCTTTTAGGAAGACTGGTAGAATTAAAAGTTCTTGTGTGGCTCCACAGAGCAGCAGTGTGCTCTTGCTGCTGTTGAGCACTCCCCACCTCAATGCTGGAGACAGCTGACCAAAAGATGAAGGCTTTCCAAAAGGAAAAGACCAGAGAAGTGCCAGGTTCAACAAAAAGCAGGCTAAAGCAGGCTCTGATCAGTAGCATGCTGGTTCAGGGCACCATTGGCACTTGGGTGGGGTTTGTGGAAAGTAAGAAGGAACTCACTGCAGCTTTCTTCTGTGGAGCAGAGGTGGGGAGATCCCATTCATAGCTGGGGAAAGAGACAGGGGAAATGGATGGGGCAGGAGGTGGGTTACAATTCTGGAGGAGGAAATCCTGATAGGAGACAGACAGCGGGGCCTAAAGGAAGTAAGTATTGACGTATTTGCTCACTGTATAACACATTGGGAATGGGAAGGACAGTTTGTTCTACACTGTGTGTATGTTTAAAAGAGTTAATTGAAGACTGGGAACAGTCAGTCTGTGACTATTCATAAGAACATGTACTTGAGGATACAGCTAGAGCTCTAAAATGGAATACATAGGTTTTAGAGACTAAGTTCAGGTCATTTCAGGGATAATTTTTTGGTCTTCCACTTCTTTGAAGTAATTAGTTCCAGACTGTTTTAGGGTAAGCTTTGAGGAATATATTGAAGAGCTAAAATACCAGCAGAAACTGTTCTATTTTTGCAATGTGTGCTCAAACCCAACACAGAGCAATGTTCTACCATCTTACTGTCCTCAGGGGAAACTGCTGTAGTTCAGAAAGAATTTCCTGTTGACTCACCACGCGGTGAGGTGTAGTGGTGAGGAATTAATTAGTCTACGCGCTGCTGACATGCTTCTTATTTTAACTATTATTTTTCTTCTGCTCATGGTATATGAATGGAAATCTACATATATTTATATTTCTAATTCCTCTGAATGTGGTTGCTATACCAGTCACTCATGCTGAGGGCATGACAGCAACTACCCTGATGTGAAAACTGTTGGTGAAGTGAGGGTTCAGTTGTCTCTGTTCCTTTTTGGAGTGCCTGTTTTGTGCAACTAGGCATTATCCTGTGAACTTCTTCATTTCTGCTATGGCCTATCCGGGGCTAACAACAACATGCAATTACCTGAAAATAAAGAAAACCTCAGTTCTTCCAATGGCAGCTCTTTGGTGACAGTGCAACAGCATGTGGTGGGAGCTACAGAAACTCACTTGGGAGCAGTGTTGGGGAAGAGGGGCAGACACTCCCATGAAAAGATGTCTTTCAACTTGCAACTCACAGATTTTATAGTGATTAATATAGTTCTGCATAACGCAAGACATATTAAAAAAGACAATAGGTTCAGATAGGATGTTCCTCACTCTTCTCTGTAGAGTTGTTCAGACAAGAAAGAAAAAGCAGCCAAATAATGTCCTCCTTAGTGGGGAACACAGGGAGCTGATGCACTCACCAAGGCTGGATCTTCCCCAGTACTTCTTTGCTGTTCAGGCTAGGCCTCTTTACATCATTAGACAGACATGAAATTTTCAAGTTGGCAAAACTCATACAGAGTACCCTCATATAATGTTAGAACAGCTTCATTCACATAGTTTGCTGGAGGGTGAGAAAGGGAGAAGTATTTATGACAAGAGGGGAAGGATGAGGCAGACGAGTCTTTATACACAGTAGTAAGATCTTAATTCAACACAGAACAGGGATCCAACACAGCAGCAAAAAAGGAGAAAGGAGGTCAGTCCTCTTCTTGGCACAGTCCTAATCCTTCACACAGGCTTTTTGTGTAGCCTCTTCTGGTGCTCTGCATAATGCCAAAATTTGCTTATTACTGCAAGACCTGCCAAGAATTTCCCAAATGGAAATTCCTCTTCCCAAAGGAAAAATATTCTGAGTCTTCAATAGTATAAAAAGAGCTGTTTAAAATGAGAGCTAATACAAGTTTAAAGGAATGTACTTAAAAAAAAAAGGGGAAAAAATGGTTGTTTCCAAATTAAAAACAAAAACACAAACCAGCAACAAAAACCTCCTCTGTATTAGCAAAGATTTTATTTAAACTACTTTTGTAATATTTATTTTCCTTTTTTAATAGTCTTGAACTATCCCATCACAGCTTTAATTAGGATAACCTTTCATCTGTTTATGTTCTACCAGTGACATTTGAAGATTGGCCTTCAGTGAGAGCTCTGGGTGATGTGTACGCTGAGGCTTCAGAAACTTCTTCTGGACAAGCTGCCAGCAGACTATTACCCTTCTAAATGTCAATAAATTAGACATCAGTTGTCAGCTTGCATCATTTCTAAAAGCCTGCTCTCTTTGTAGATTAGATCAAAAGTCAGATGCATACAGAAAAAAGCAGCACTAGATTTTGATCATGTTTTAAGCATTTTTATCCTTTAGGACTTGGGTGAAGAATGTTCTGCTTGGAAGACTCTATACTGTTGCACAGTTCTAAAAATCAGAATAAAGATTAATAGATCAATTTTTAGAATATTGAGCAAAGGCCATAGTTGATTTTTTAAATGTAAAGGTACATGAAAAAGGGATGTCTACTGAAAGGAAAAATACAAAACAGGAATTTTAAAGAAATATCAGTACTAACACTGGTTTGTGTCAGAGGGGCATGGATTGAAAAGAAGTTGTGTCTGAAGTTAAGTACCTCTAGTGGTGAGACCATGTGTTTTATAGATTAAACATACCTGTGTTGCAGAAAATAAATTGTGTACTTTTCTCTGCCATATGACCAATTTCTTCCTGTCTCATGTTGGTGGTTTACCTTTTGCATCAGACTGGGGACATCAGTAATTATTACCAGCAAGGTCTCAAACAATGACTGGGAGCTATTTTTAATTATCTTGGTGTTACAGTGTCCCTCTCTTTTGCCACATTCAAATTTGTCCAATGTGATAGAAGATGTTATGTTCCTTTCAGAATGCTTCATGGCTAAGGCAGCTTCAAACATAATCTCCTCCCCCTTCATTGCAGTGATATACTTGAAGAAGTCAAAAAGTATTTCTATTGATAAGAATATAAAAAAAGAGTACAGTACCTGATATATATATATGACTGAAAGATACCTTAGAACATGGAGGAAATAATTTTCACAATGATTATATCTTCCTTCATAACTTTCCTTGCTATAGACCCATGTTTTTCAATTATTGACCCTCTAAAGCAATTTAGAACCTCCAACAGGGCCAGAATAATAGAATCATAAAATCATAGAATGGTTTGGGTTGGAAGGGACCATTAAAGATCATATTGTTCCAACCTGTCTGCCTTGGACAGGCACACCTTCTTCTAGATCAGGTTGCTCAAAGCCTCACCTGACCTGGCCTTGAACACCTCCAAGGAGAAAGCATATACAACAGAGACGATCTGGCCCAGTTCTCTGGATCCAGGCTGCAAAATCATTGTTAGTTGCTAGAGCAGCTACAACAAACACAAAGAGCTCCATTTGCTTGTGATGCTACTGCCCCTGCAGAAGCTCTATTGACCGTGCTTAGCTTGGTGCTCTGCTTTGACCTCTTAGGGTTTGATGGAGAAAGCAAAGCAGACTGTGATAACCCTGGCATTGGACCCCACTCCATCTCACACCTCCATGCTGAACCACTCCCTTTCAACCACTTGCCCTTGATCTCCTTCATGTACTTTAATTGTTGTTCAGGGCAGAGCTTAGGAGAGACTTGCCCCAGGGACATATAAAACATTAATAGTGGTATTTCACAGCTGGATGCTTGAATCTATGCATCTGTGACAGAAGTCCCTCATATACAACCTCTTGATCACAGCATTTTACTTTGGCAAATGTCTGGCAGACAGACTGACAAGCTTTTCTATTGCAAGCAAACCTCTAATATCCCTTTTTAGGCTTTCCTTCTCTTTTACTTTGGCCTTTATAATGACTGTGGAGTTGTAGGGAAATATGTTATGCTAGCTTTATCTGCTAATAAAATAAGTGGCAGGAGATGGAGAGATCCATTTGGTGTTGCCTCCATCTACAGCGCTTGGCAATCATTCAGTTGTTAATTAGAGACATGCTATTGATGTAATGTTACTAACTTGACCTATTACTAACCTTCTCTGTATTATAGCGCTTTACCAAGTAGTAATGGATGCAAGATGTACTGACGTAACTCTACACTATACATCATCACAAATATAGTTATTTTAAGTGCTACCACTAGCTGCCAAGAAACAGAGGAGCTGATGATGTTCATCTCAGTATGTTAGTTATCTTAGTTGCTTTTCTAATACTGACTTTTTCTCTCTGCTGCATCATATTGTCCCTGATAATCTCTTGTAACTTGGCTAAGCCAAAGAGAATATGAAAATTGTTTATCTCTTCTGCTGTCTGATATACTGTTACAATGACATGGCTGTGATGCTGTTGGGATTGGATTTGTGTTCCGCAGAAATCATCCAGCTTTAGTCATCTAAAACCTAGGCAGCAAGTCAAGACAGTGATCAAGGCTTCCCTATAGTCAAGGGAAGAAGAGCGAGTGATTCCTCCCACCTCTTCTAGACACTAGTTCAGAATGAAATGAAGCACACTCTGGAGATGCATCCAGCCATTCATTACACTAGCAACACAGACACATAGCTTAGATATGATGCTTAACTTTTAGATTTCTAAAGTTAGATTAGATGAATCAAATTCAAGAAGCTTACTCATGCTTAACAACCTGAATCAGCTCCTTGGAAAGTGAAAGCTTACCTCCATGGGACTGAAACCATATTCAGAAAGCAATACAATTATAACTTCGTGTTAATGTCTTGTGCTAAAAATTGTGCTAATGATGATATTGATATGTCATCACTGAAATTACTCAAGATATAAAATTGGCTGACAGTTATTTCTGAGCATAGGTCTATTGCTGACCCGTAAGTATTTCTTTGGCCTTCTTTCATTATCAGGCAGCTCACTGTTCAGAAGGAAATGTTTTTTCCATTTTAGGTGTGGATAGTCTAGATCAGATCATCTTCATTGACAAGTATTATGAAACTCTCATAGTTACTTACTGAGTATTGAGTGAAAGTTTTTTCTGTAACTGATTCATCTCTTCCTGTGTTCCTAAGCACTTATAAGAAAAAAAAATATAGGTCTGAGACAAATCAAATAAAAGAAGATAGAAAGGATTCAGAAGGATCAAAGTGAGAAGAGGTTATTCCCAAATGCTTTCTGAAATGGCAGTCTTCAGTGCTGACCTGAAAGTACTCGACAATTTTTATTACCTATTTGCAATCAGTCTGGAGTACGCCAACAGGGAAATGGTCTCAACTGTAAAAGCCATTCTACATCCCAAACAAAAACTTATTTCTTAAATTACATTTGTGTTATGAGTTAGGAATTTTCAGCTCTCCTTCTGCATTCCTCTTCCACTTGTCTAGCTTACCTTACATATCGCTGTGGTATGCAATGGGCCAGTGCAACACTGAATGGAGTTATATTGCCCTAACAGCTGAGTTTACTTAATGTTCTAGCATAGAAAGGTATTTCTGAGCATGCATAAAGCTCCATTTAGACTTATTTTTGTTTATGATAAGTAAATTTCTAATTGTTGTGCATTCACTGTTTATCATTATGACTTATAGATTGAGGATGACAGAATCTTTTGAAACAGCTTTCTTAAAAAACAAACAGTATCCCTTCATTGATCAAAACCTCCCAAAAATACACATTTTTTTTTCCTAGTTTCTGGAGATTCTAACTAAAATGTTCTATATTCCTTAATGATTTTTGCAAGTCACTAATCATCTGTTCACTTTAGACATACATTATATAATTTATTCAGAACTCTTCACAACTGTCCTTTTGGCTTCTTCTGAATCTCCTGCTGTTCTTACCCATTCCTTATGTAAGTCACACATGTTGTACTGCAGCATTTATTTTCTATTTTTGCTTTTTTTGACTCAAGAAAGCAGAAAGGAAGGGGGAAGATGCACGGATTATTTTTCTTACATTTGTTTGCTAGCTTACATTCAGGCTGTCAAAATGCTACTGCACTGCTACCTAACAAGCACTTCAGAGCCATGGCTTAAGTTGAACCCTCATGAGTCCAGAAGAGTTTTCTCAAAAATAGGCATTATCTCTCTTATTTAACTGATTTAAATTTAATTAACACCCAACCCCATATATTCTCCTGTTGATAAGTTTAGCTGTAACTATATCACCTTCTGAAACAGCATTTGAGCTTCAGTCCCCCATATCCCACGAGAACTTGCTCTGCTAGGAAGGGTCATCTTCTCTTTTGCCTATTCAACCTGTTATACTTTATATAGATAATTACTTATTACACTAGGGGCAGGGCAGGAGATAGGGAGAAAGGGGAGGAAATAAGAGGTTGTGTCTTACTAGTTACGACATCAGTAGGGGGTGAAAAGATCGGGAGGAGGGTGTTGCGATAAATATGCATAAGGAGAAAAGCTGTTTAGCTGAGACTGACAGTTACTTGGCTTAGTGTGTTAAATACTTTGTCTAGAGGATTGACCTAGGATGTGATTTCAGGTCCCTGATCTGAATCCTACAGATTGGATCACAGGTTTGCCTGACCTCTGAAAAAGTTTCCTTGGATGGGGCACTTGACTAGATTAAGCCTTAGCAGATATTTAGATGTAAATTCTGTGTTACCTTGGTTGTATTACCACTTCAGGGGATGACAAGTATTTTGCCATTTTCCTTAGGAAAGTTTTGTAGTAAGAACAGTGAGTACCTGCACTCAATAACCGTGTCGGTCCTGAGGTGTGTTTATTTTTCCTTTTTTTTTTTTCTCCCCCACTGAATAAGGTTTAGCACCTGAAAAGGGTACATAACTTATAATATTTTAGGATCAAAGGACCTTTCTCAGCCATCTCCAGTGAAATAAAATATTAATTGAAGAAGCCCTGTAGAAAACAATAGAAATATAGCTTTCAAACCTGCAGAGGCATGGCTAACTTTGGTATTCAAAAATTTCTTAGGAATGTTTACTCTCCCCTCTCTTTTCACATTAATGATCAAGGAGCCCATAAAACTCTGGCTTGGATTTGTAATATTTTGAGGCTGAGTCATTAATGTTGGTGACTACTTATCAAATACTAATAAAAGAAGTAAAAGACTAACAGAGTGCTCAAATGGCCACACCATTTTTTCTGCTTGTTCTAGGTGGTGTCACATCAGAACATCCTTCTCTGGATATCACTCAGATAGTACAGGCAGCATCCTATGCAGTCTGATTTCTGAAGAGATCTGTTTTAAAAACTAGGGCTTTCTGTGTTTTGTGGGAAGCCTGGCACCTCACTCTGGCTTAGATGTTTGCCTAGACTGCACTTAGGCTTAATTACCTTTGACGATTTCTAGCATTGATGCTTCATAGATCTGTGCTTTAAATATTTGCATGATCACAAATCTTTTTAAGTGAAAATTATAGCACTTTGGCTACAACACTATAGGAATCCAGGGAATGATGTTGAGAAATGCTAGCAGCAGGCTACTAGCAGTCCTGTGTCACCACAGGTTACAACCACTTAGCTATGGACATAAGTATGGGGAACAGCTAACTGTGGAGATCCCAGTCTACTTATTTGCCAGTGGATTTATTAAAAATTTAGAAGGAAATATCATGCTGTCACTCTTCTTAAATACCAGGGTAGTATCTACACTACATTAAGGTGACAATAATGCCAAACTTCTCTCACAGTAGAATAAGAAAGGAGTATGTTCATGGGAGTATGACCAAGTGCAAAAAAGTGCAATCTGCATTTTTCATTTACATAATAGTATGCACTAGTAACATAGGTGAAGCATAGAAGAGACAATTTGTTAAATGCTTACACTTGATAGATGACACCCCACAGGATCCTTGAGGTGTGCTGAGTGTTGACAATATGGTTCAGATGAGAGAAGATGGGACTGCAGTAGACTTGAAGGCAATAAAAATTAGCATGACTAATGAGCACATGTGAGAGAAACAATAAAAAGCCATTCTTATATAGCATTCACATGTGCATCCAAACTGTTTTGAAAGGCGTTCAGCATTGTTATTTCCATTTCAGAGAAAAGGACATGATAAGACAATCTCTGTTAGGCTCTCTCTACAAACCTCGGTTTCCAGCACAGATTTCCCATGCCCCAGGCTGTGGCAGTGGACAGGATCAGCAGAGGAGGATCAGTTTAGGGAGCATTTAAACAAACTGGTCATGCACAAGTCCACAGCAAAGGATGGGACGCACTCATCAGTGCTGGAGCTGGCCCATGTTATTGCTAGGCTACTCTGGATTTCATCAGTTCCATAGACTGTCTCATATCATTTTTCCTTCTTTGGATGCTGTAGGTGTTACTTCAGTCAAGCTTGTAAAAATCCATTACATTTCCATATGTCATATGTAGTTTTGAAAAGGAAGAAAAGCTGAAAAGCGCAGATGTATTAGGCAGCTCACATTAAAAAAAAATCTGGAAGGAATTAAGGTTTTTTGAGACAAAGTCCTTGGGACTAATCCTACACTTAACTATACCATCTGCATTGCTTTGTGGTGGAGTAACTCTTCATTTATAGCAGAACACAAAGAGAATTGGCCCCTTTAGACTTCCTTAGCAAATTTGTATGGAAAGAAATCGGCATAGCTGTTTGTGGAAGATATCCTGTATGTTCATACAAGCTTTCTTCAAAAGTTCCCATCTATCTCTTTCTCCCTCTTTTTCATTATTTTATCTAGGTACCTTAACAATGATCCTAAAATTGGAAATGTCTAGCACAGGTATCACACTCCCCTAAACAACTGAAAAACATAAGGAGAAAGAGAGGCTGGGGACCATCCTAAGGTAATGGTTCTGCCTCTTCCTTGCTTTCCTTGAAGACTTACAGAAGAAGCAAAGAGTCTGCTGAAACACATTAAATGGTGCACAAACTGCAAATGATGTACTAGGCTACTACTTATTATTGGAACCAAATCTTCATACTGGTGTTTCAAGTAGCAGAGTGTGCCTGTAGAGCACAGTGTTCAGTGATGGCTGGGAAAACCCACAGTTGTGTACCATTTGATCCAAACTGAGCCTGACGTATCTTTGACCATATGTTGTGTGGTTCAGCCACCACCATTTCATGCTGCCATCAGTTGCCTGATCACACAGACCAATGCTGAACTCAGCAACAGTCCCTCACATATCTCCTTTCAAACAATCCTACAATAGGTTCCTGTGGGTCCAGCTCCTCCACTGCCCACTGTGGTGCCAGCATCACCTGCTGGACACAACAGACAGAGATGGCTCCCTCAGTGGCCCTTCACATGGAAGAACACCACCATGAGAGCTCAGCAAGATGCAATCAGCCCCAACAGAAGCCACACCCAACAGGAAGCTCTTCCAACTGAACAGCTCCTGCTTAATATAGTCCTGCATGCACCCCAACCATGACCACCTGGGTGAGGGCAGAGCCACAGAGCCACAGATGGACCAGGTTCTGCCTCTGGAACATGAAGCCAGTGGGGAAAACAAAGCATTCTACTAGGCTGTGACTCATTCACAGGTCAACTCCAATTCAGGTCCCACAACTCAGGCCCCAGCACTTCACCATGTCATGAAAGGAAAGCTGTACGGAATTACATAGATGTATAGAAAGAGAACAAGAATCCTTTCCTCTCCTTTTGATTAATTTAATCATGCTCTCAGAAGCAGACTTGTTTTTGTAGAACACATTATTTTTCAAAGAAAATAATCCTTTCTATAAAGTCAAGAATTAATTATACATTGTTCTTCTGAAAGAAGACCCCTCCAATGGAATGAACTCATGAATCAACAGCTTATATTATTTCTAAGTACACTCTATTTATAGAGGAGCACTCATATGACATTGCAGAGGCAATAAAACAAAGGTAAAGGTAATTTATCAGAGCAGAAATCTCTACTTGAGATGAGATGTTATTAAGCATCTCACATTTGTGCAGTTTTATTTAGTGTCTTTGGACACGAGAACACCAGTGCTGGCAAACTGTGTGAGACAAGGACTTCAGCCAGGGGTTGCATAAATCTGAAGCACTATGGGAAGAAAGAGGAATGGAAAATATGAGCAAGAAAGAGGATCTACAAGGAACAGTTAGAGGGCTGTACCTTCCTTTATTTCTGTCACCTGCAGTCAGCATGCATTTTCTGTCACAACAACGTCACCTTATGAGCACAGCTGCATTTATCCCCTAGGACACTTAGAGAGCTGGCACAATATTTACAGAGTATTCACTTGGCAGAGTATATATGTAGAAATTTAAGAGCAGGAACAAGCACAAGAAAAATGGAATCTTGCCTTTTGTGTCCAGTTACATTGTGAATTCAGCCTTTGCCTACTTTCCATCCCTTTGTCTTTATACATTCTTCACCTCTCTTATATGTTGTCACCGCTTCACCTGCAGTGACCTCATCACAGTACACAACTTCCTTGAGGGGGACAGCAGAGCAGGAGGTGCTGATATCCTCTCTGGTGACCAGCAACATGACACAAGGAAATGGAATGAAGTGCCATCAGGCGACATTCAGATTGGACATTAGGAAAGGGTTCTTCACTGAGAAGAAGGTTCTTCAGTGATCAGTCACTGAAACAGGCTCCCCAGGGAAGTGGTCAAGGCACCAAGCATATCAGAGTTCAAGGAGAATCTAGGTGATGCTATTAGTCATATGGTTTAGTTTTAGACAGTCCTGTGAGAAGCAGGGACTTGAACTCAATGGTCTTTATGGGTCCCTTCCAACTTGAGATATTCTATGATTCCGTGATTCTCATCTTTTAATAGTGTTTCAAATGGTAGTTCAATACTGCTGAGTTTATCAGCCCAAATGATGAGCAAGGCAAACTCTAATCCAATTGAAAATGGGTTCAGTAAAGGGTAGGGTTATCTATTATTTTCTTCAGTTCATACCAACCATAACTTGAGACCTAATTCCCTTTCTTGCTCTCTCAGTACATTTGATTAGACAGAAATTTTTTCAAGACTTTCTTAAGTTTCTTATCACTGAGCTAATCGTGTTGTGGAAAAGATTTCAACAGCCCCTATATCAAGGGCTTTTCACAGAATCTTCTTTCAGTGGGAAATGAAAGAGCATTTAAAGAAAGGTGAGAGGTCAGAAAAACACCAGACGAAAACTTAAAAACCCCCATGCAGGAATAAAACGACATGTTTTCACTCTTGCCTTTTAAAGATAAGAAGCTAATTCCTAGAACTGAAGACAGAATTTTTCTATACAGTATGTTGTGAACTGATGCATACTTCTATACAGCTTAATTTACAGTAGTCTGAAGATATTTCATGACTTAATGAATAATACCACTTTTCTTGACATATGTGTATTGGTATGACCCTTAATCACTTAGAGGTAAGGTATGACCCTTGTTCACTGACAATTATGAAAAGATATATAGGTAAGTAAAAAAAATTACAAGGATCATCTAAAGTATATTTCTTTTCAAAGCCTCTCAGGCTACAGACAAAATCTATTTCAATGGCTCAAAAAAGTTCCTAGAAAGCCATGTTGTACAGGGAGGGTCAGATGCTGAAATCTGCTGTAATAAAGGGTTTAATATATCGGAGGGTGCTGGCAGCCTGTTGTGGGATCAGTTACTTTACATACCGTAATGAAACAAAATTATCACATTACTGTTAGGCATCCATCTAACTGAGCAACTATAGGTTGCTCAGATAGATATGACAAGGAGACTGTCAAGCTGTTAACTTCAGGAAAGTTTCCTGAACTACTGTACAGTATAGACGGACATAGAGAGCAGGTTCCCCTGCTACTGAAATCATCAAATCTTTACAAGACGCAAGGCAAATGTGAGATGTCTCTGTATCTCCTGCCCTGCACAAGGGCTGAAGTAATGGGTTCTCTCAACACTCCCAATGGCACACTCTTGTCATTTTTCAGTATTCTACCATGAGTTGTAGTTTATAGCTAAAACTGGACACAATAGGTGGGATTCAGTCTACAGCCATTTGAGATGCTGTAGGCTTTTCAAGACATCTGCATGGGGCTGGCAGAAATTACACTGGACCTGGTACTACAGACCACTGCCCTTCAGAAGATGCAGATGGAAGACAGATGAGATACCTAGAGTATCTCAAATGACAGTACACACTTATTCCTGGACAACTGAATCATACCCAGTAAGTCTAGGCAGCAGCACTGCAGGAGTTCACAAAACCTCAAAGAGCACTGACTCACTTATTTTCAGTCCTGTTTTAAGGGTATATTCTGATTTAATAGCCTCACTGCAGCATCTTTTAAAAGATGCATGAAGTGAAAAATGCAAATCACTGGAGACAGATTTTTTTGCAATCATTATGTTGCAATCAGTTTCCCTACTTGATACAGCCAACCACTCACTCCCACCCCCGCCCCTGAATGGCCAGACTAAAAAGCAATAAAATAAAGTGTTTATAAAATATTTATCTTAAATTTTGCCCCTCTTCAACCTTGCAGGGTCTTAACTGCCTTGATCTGGAAACCTTCTATTTTCTGTAGCTAGAATAAAGTGTAGAAGCGTATTTGCCCAGAGTTTCCCTTGTGACAGATTTTAGTTAAAGATACTGTTAAGTGCTACTTATGATGTAAAGATATCGGAGTAGAAATAAACACAGTTCTTAAATGAAAAGACTGGCAGATTTATTTTTTTTTCTTTTAGTTTTGTTAGTTCATCTAAACAGTATGAACTGGCAAGATCAGGAATTAGTCAGGTAGATTGAGCAACTACCACAGGCAAGGTACTAGAATAAATGGACCAGTAGAGTACAAAGATGGATTGGATGACCTTTCACAGTTCCTCCCAACACTATTTTCTTTACTTCAAATAAATGGCATAATCCAATGTGGCAAGCTTCACATTAGTCAGTATCTTTGCTTTGCAGTGATTGCAAGTATTTGCAATTTTTAAAGGAAAGATGAATGGCACTGTTAATAACTACTGATCATTATTTAGAATCTGGAAACACATTTGGGTTAAAATGCTGACTAAAAGGTATCGAGATCTCACCTCCAGTTCTTCTTTCATGTTCACTTATCATGCACCTAGACACTGGGAGAAGTCAAATAATTATTCAAACTTACTTTAAAACGCAGGGTGGTAGTATTTGAATATTTCTGGCCTGCTTCACATTCAAATACAACATTGCTATTTTGTCTTTAACTAGTTATTGTATCATCTTTCTTTGTCTCTTCTAGTTGGGAATGTGCATTAGTCATTCGTATCTCTTCAATAAGAACAGGTCGTCTGGCTTGATGATTAATGCCTCTTATCTTCAATAACAGCTAAAAAAATGATAAAAGCCTCATCAGACTAATTAGTAAGTATGCCCTTGAGCCAACCATGAGGTCTCAGTACGGATCTGACATGAGTTCACAGAACTGCTATGTCTGATCTTTTTCGTCACTTCTTCTAAGAAATATCTGGTCATTCAACGGAGATTAGAAGCACAGCAATCAATGGCTTGAGAGTATCAGTTTTGCCAGGACTTTTCCCAGATAGCTAATTTCAGTGTGCTGAGTTCATCACAGTTTTCTTTAATGAAAATTGCTCACCTACAGCTGATTGTAAGGCAATGTAACAAATACTGACCAAAGAAGAAAAGATATTTCTGAGCCAAAATAAAATGGTTTACTTAACACCTTGAACAGGAAAGCAACGAAGATAAGACAATAATCTCCTGCCAAAGATCTGGGTTTTAGGGAAAAATAAGTGAAGCCACAGTGGTTGATTGTAGTGAGTCTGGCTGAGCTGGTTTTCCACACAGCAGCAGTGTTTTGTGCTGGGAGCTAGAAGGGTGTTGATAACACACCCGTGTTGTGACTACTGCTGAGCAGGGCTCGCACAGCACCAAGGCTCTTCCCAACATTGACCCCCACAGTGGGATGGGGTGGGCAAGATCTTGGGAGGGGACACAACCAGGAGAGCTGACCCAAACTGACCAAAGGGATCACAGAATCACAGAATCACAGAATTGTTATGGTTGGAAAGGACCTCCAGGGTCATCAAGTCCAACCTTCTCCTAGCATCACTCTAACCACTACACCACTACACCAAATCCTCTCTAACCACTACACCATATCCTCAAGCACTGCATCTATTCGTTCCTTAAACACCTCCAGGGATGGTGACTCCACCACCTCTCTGGGCAGTCCATTCCAGTGCCTAACTACCCTCTCAGTGAAGAATTTTTTCCTAATATCCAATATAAACCTCCCCTGACGCAACTTGAGGCCATTTCCCCTCGTCCTATCATTACTAATTTGAGAGAAGAGACCAACACCAGCCTCGCTACAACCTCCTTTTAGGTAGTTGTAGAGGGCAATGAGGTCTCCTCCTCTCTAGACTAAACAAACCCAGTTCCTTCAATCGCTCTTCAATTCCATACCATGTGACGTCAGCTCAGCTATAAAACTAGGGAGAAGGAGGAGGAGGGAGGGGGCCATTCCGTTGTCCTCCAGAGCAACCGCTACGAGTCTTGGAGCCCTGCTTCCCAGGGAGTGGCCAAACATCGCCTGCTGATGGGTAGTAGAGAATAACTTTGTTTTCCTTTGCTTCCACGTGCAGATTTGCTTAGCTTCTATTATTATTAAACTGCTTTTTGTTTCTCATCTTATTTTCCTCCCCTTTCTTTTTGCTCTGCTGAGGAGGGAGCGGGGAAGGAAAGGGGGGGTGATAGAGTGGCTTGGCGGACACCTGGCACTCAGCCAAGGTTAACCCCCCACATTGATCTATTTATTTCATTAGTTTATAAGGGTCTCAGAGTTCAAATGCCATTTTTGCTCTCATATTATACTTTACTAACCTTTCTAAAGTTAGAGGCAAGTCTTTATTTTATTTACTCTAGTTTTGCTATCATTTTGCCTGAAGTACTATTATTCCTAATTTAGATTGGAATAATCTACCAATGAATCAGGCTCATTAGCCTTTCATTATTAACATTCAGTAAATGCATTGAAAGATTTGCTTGAAGACAGAACAAACAATCCATGTATTAGTGTCACCTTACTTCTCCAGATCATTACAAGGCTTGATTCACCACTACCCAAATCAGTATAAAGGCTTCAGGGAATGCAAATGAGCAGCACTTTTTGCAATAAGCAACTCTAGGTTTTGCTGTCATGAGTTGTGTGTGTGAACCATAGAATGGTTTGGGTTGGAAGGGACCTTTAAAAGACATCTAGTTCCAACCCTCCTGCCACAGGCAGGGAAACCTTCCACTAGAGCAGGTTGCTCAAAGCTTCATCCAGCCTGGCTTTGAACCCCTCCTGGGACAGGTTATTCACAACTTCTCTGGGCAACCTGTTCTAGTGTCTCACTGCCCTCACAGTAAAGAATTTCTTTCTTTTATCTAACCTAAATCTATCCTCTTTCAGTTTGAAACCATTAACCCTCATCCTGTCACTACATGCCATCATAAAGAGCCCTTCCCCATCTTTCCTGTAGGCCTCCTTCAAGTACTGAAAAGCTTCAATAAGTTGCTACTCCCTGAAGCCTTTTCTTTTCTAGGCTAAACTACCCCAACTCTCTCAGGCTGTCTTCACAGGAGAAGTGTTCCAGCCCTCTGATCATCTTTGTGGCCCTCCTCTGGACCCACTTGACTCATGTCTTTCTTACACTGTGTACTCCAGAGCTGAACATCATACTCCAGATGCAGTCTCATGAGAGTGGAGCAGACAGGGAGAACCACCTCTCTTGACCTGCTGGCCATGCTTCTTTCATGCAGCACAGGATGTTATTGGCTTTCTGGGCTGCGAGTGCACATTGCTGGCTCACATTCAGTTTTTCATCCAACAGTACCCCCAAGTCCTTCTCTGCATGGCTTCTCTCAATTCATTCATTGTCTGGCCTGTATTTGTACTTGGGATTGCCCTGGCCCATGAGCAGACCTTCCATTTGGCCTAGTTGAACTTCATGAGGTTTGCATGGACCCACCCCTCAAGCCTGTCAAGGTCCTTCTGGATGGTGTCCCTTCCCTCCAGTGTATTGACCACACACACTGCTTGGTGTCATTGGCAAACTTACTGTGAGTGCGCTTGATCCCACTGTCCATATCATCAACAAAAATGGTAAACAGTGCCAGTCCCAATCCTGACCCCTGAAGAATGTCACTCGTCACCGATCTTCACTTAGACACTGAGCCATTGATCGCAACTCTTTGAGTGTGACCATCCAGCCAATTCCTTAACCACTGAGTGGTCCATCCATCCAATTTAGAGGCAAGGATGTCATGTGGGACAGCATTTAATGCTTACACAAGTCAGTTTCTCTTCTCTTATCCACCAACTCTGTAACCCTGGTCATAGAAGGCCACCAAGTTTGTCAGGCACAATTTTCCTTTAGTGAAGCCATGTTGGCTGTCACCACTCACTTCCTTATTTTCCATGTGCCCTAGCATAGTTTCCAGGAGAATCCACCTCATGATCTTGCCAGGCACAGAGGTGAGGCTGAGGCTGATTGGCCTATAGAGACTGACAAGCCTGAAATATAAGGGTTTTTTTCCCTAAATACAACGTTTTGTCCAGAAAGGGGATACTGGTATTTCTGAGAAGTAGTGCAGGCAGTAATTCTTATTCTTATCTTATTCTACTGTTGATTAACAACATTCCACTAAGCAAAATCCTGTGAGATTTGTTTTATCCTTCAATATTTGACAGTGTTCTACCAGCTTCAGGATCAGCACTAAGGCATGTCTTCTGTTCTGAAACCTGCATCCCTCAAGTCCCAAAATGCATATTTTAACACAGCATCTTTTTTGGTAGCTGTGACAATTATCCAATGTGCCCAGCATGCTTTATGATTCCCTAGTTGTACACTGTGGGATAGGACAACTGTTTTAATTGCAAGTGAACCACTATTTTTGCCTGCCTGTACTCAGCAGGCTGAAACTTTCCTCTTCTTCCCTTCTGTACTCTACAAATTATCACACAATCCCTCTGTCAGGGCCCAGTCCAGCCCTTCCTGAAATCTACTCATATTTTTAGGTTTTTAGTAGAAGTTTTGTCCCTGAACCAAACACTCCCAAATCAGGTGCATAGTTTCCACTTGCTAGCTGGCTGTTTCTTCTATCTGATATTGACACATGAGCTACAAGAAATGTAAAACTCAGAAGTGCTTCCCCCCACACCTTCTTGCCTCTCCCCACACAAGCAGAAGACTGAATTGCACCCGTGGACAGTGCCAGGCATTCCTGACTCACTCATAGAAAAATCTTCCCTGTTTTTGCATTCAGTAGAGTTGCTGCAGACAGACAAAATACTATGGAAAGTGATTTTGTCAGTCTCAACATCAATATCTTCTGGACATATTCTATAGAGGCCTTTGTATAATGCATTAAGAAGAAATACTGCAATGAGGTGACTTCACAGTAAAGTTATTTCATCATTAGTTGACAATTCCAAACACAGTTGCATCTGAAGGGAAAAGCAAGAGTGACCGTTACTGGGCTGCTCCTTCCTTTGACTTGTTGGGAAGCAGATCCTTTAAAATGCTGCTCTACTCTGAAAAGCAGCACTGCAAAGAAAGGCATTGTGGGGTTTATTGTCTTTCAGGGATTTTCATAACAAACATAAGTGACCTGCAAGTGAAAAGATGTTTCAGCCGATGCCTCATTTCCGGAGTGAAAGTCAACAGTACACGGACATACATACATCACTTATGAGTACTAATAAACCCCCTAAGTTTGTAATAGACAGCCAATTATTCGGTGATTCACAAGAAAAAAAGATTCCAGTTCACTTTCTTAAGAAGCTGTCAGCTCTGAAGCATTTATACAACAGATGTAATGTGGCCATTACCACAATCTAATAAGGTACAGAACACATAAAACCCATTACAGTTTAATAAGTTATATTTTCAAATAAAGTTAACTCTTTAAACAAAATATACTTTAACATATAACTTTTTAGAAATGTTGTTTTAAAAGATGAAAATAAGAGATAAGAGAGTTTTGGCACAGCTGCACTGAATTTTTTTGTTTAACAAACTAAAACTCTGTGAGCAGCTCCCTACAGATGTATCCTTTGTGGCTGATTAACTTTGGTTATGCATCTGTAATTATATTTTAGGTCTACTGCAGAAGAGATCAAAATCTTTTCTACCTCATCATCTGGTTCAAAGCTAAGATAGGAAAATAACATTTTAGATCAGGACATAAATTGTACTGTTCCTTTCCAGAACAGTTTCCTGATGTTTCCAGCATGTTACTCCGCCAGTAGTATTTCAGTACTATAAACCTTGCATCCAGATATGTTGAAGGGGTGATTGCTCTCCTTCCATCAAGCTTCTAAAATTGTTCCTTTGTTTTTTAATTTTTTCATCTCTAATCACCAAGTCGTGATTAGATTAACACCTCAAACTATTAACAGTTAGTTTTGTCTCAGTGCTTTTGCTTTATTATTTGTCATGTCATAAATCCTGGCCTAGGAGACAAGTTAGGCAAACCATCCTTTCTAACTAGTCGTTTAATCTCTATCAAGAGTCCCAATTCTACATCAGAATAACATGTTAGTGTTATGTATTTTTAAGTATTTGTTTTCTTGGTTGATGTTAGTTTGCTATTCATAAACATTTGCAGAATATTCAGCAGATCATTAATCTCTTAAGAACAAATTGCACAAAGACCCCTGGTGGGATATCTCACTCATGTGTTCCAAATTTGTGCATAGCTAAGTAGAGAATTAAAATTCTGTTTTTCAATGTCTGGACTTTAGAAAGTACAACCTCATACACTTGCGTTAGTTTTATGCAGCCTGCAGTATTTGTTATACTTCCACAATGCAGCTTAAGTAAAATGCTGCTCATGGTAAAAAAAAACCAAAAAGACAAATCAATGAAATAAAAATAGTCCACAATCACTGCATTATCTGGGAACCTTGGTAACCTGGTCCTTGCACAGAAGTGAATCCAGTTCTTCAGATATGTTAAAGGATTTGCTGATAATGTTCAGGAAATGTGCATGGGAAGTGATGAACCCAGCTCTCCAGCCCACTGTCTAGTAGATCACTAATCTCAAAGGTCAGTGTTCAAACTAAGCAAACACTATTGCAAAAATATACATAAAGTACTTTCCTCACTTTATGGAGAAGATACTGACATTGTTATTCTAATGCCAGTCACAGCTTTGTTCTCTCCACATATATAAATTTTATCTTCTGCATTTGAATTCTGAAGGTGTTTTGCTTTAGTCAACATTTTAATACTTTATTGCTCCAAGAGAAATCAGAAAGCAGGATTTTACTTTGGACCTTTTGACCAGGTATTACTTTTTAATAGTGTTTGGTTTTAGAGATCAGCACTTCAAAAATCAATATCCATTTTCTTGATATGCAGTTGAATGAAGACAAATAGGAAAACAGGAAAGGAAAACAAAAGGTAATAATGAGAGTGGGTCTCACATACTTGGACCAGATGTATTAATTTCCTAAGGAACTAATGTGTTAATTGCTATTTTTCTTAACTTGTCTGTTACCCTAGTAAACTCCAATTCCAGCCAAACATACTCAGATCCACTAGACTTACCGAGTTTCCCAAATAAAGCAGACCTCGATCTTACAAGGCTTCCTGGTCGCTGGCACTCTTCTGAGCAGCGCAGTCTATCAGTGCCACATGACCTTAGTAGGACCTGTGAGCAACTTGTGCTTGGTCTGATGATATGGCTTTTCAAGGCCTCTTGCCTTCAACCCTATTTATTTGGAAGGGAAAAAACCAAGAAGGTAAAGAATTAAAGTACAACTCTAGTAAATGTTGAGGTACATTTTCACAGACAGTCCACTCTTACAGAGCAGAAACCACATGGTAAGAAAATTTTATCTTCTTAATTCTTGACAAGAAAGAAGACATTTAATTAAAGATATAAACTGTTATTTCTCTCTTCACTAAGTGAAGACACACAATTTTCATTTGTTCTTTCTCATCTATGGAATGGTTCTGCATACTTTCACTCCTTTGGATGAGGATCAGACATTTTTGCTTACAATTTCTCTGATGAGGTTGTGTAAAACAGAAGTTTTGCTTTCTTTTTCCCCTGGAGAAAAAGGAATGGTCAGAAAATGAATGACTAGGTTTTTCTTTCCTCTTATATAGAAAATATCTGGCCTTAGGTTCTGTACATTTTTCTACTAAGATAGCTAAATATATACTCATTAAATGTTTTTCTGCATAAAACAATTGTACTTCTAAACCTCTGTGTGGAAAAGCACTTTGTCCTTTTGCCCAGCTTGAATCTTGTTTCTCTTGCATCATTAGTCCTTGACACTAGCAGAATTTTTCAATTACCTATGATACCAGCTTCCTCTGGTGTCTGTTTGCACGTTCAATCATATTACTTTCAATGGGAGCTAGAGAAATCTTGTTACATATTTTAGGTTTTGCAACCATTATAAGAAAATTTTGGTGAACATTTTCTGTCAACAAAAACTCAACTTTTTTTAAAAATCAGAAAATTATATCTTAATTATCTATATAAAGTTATATATACAAACAGCAAGATGTGCCTGCAAAGGAAAATGGCACTATTATTTGATATTGCAAAAATAATATCTTTTTCCATTTATTTATTCACAAATAAATTAGCACTAATTCTACTATTGTCACCAAAATCAGCTGCCGCTGTGGTGCTGCACTGGCACATAGGTAAAAAGGAAACCAGGAAGGATTGGGCAGTCCATCATTCTCTGAATGCTGGCTGTCCTGCCATTTCCATCCAGTAGAACAATGCACATTTCTGTGCATATAGATCTACACCCTGGTCTGGTACTGCTATTCTTAGATTATTTTTGTATAATCTTTGCCAGGCTACTTGACACTTGGCAAAGTGTAATTACACATTTGCATATAGTAAAAATAAACCACAACTGTTACTTGCATTGTTAACATTTCTAGTACATTATGACATTATGTCTGTTGTATTCACCAAATACATATGAAATGTGTTTGTGACAGAGTACTGTAGATGAGATTGCTAAGGATCAGGGAAGGAAGTTGCCATTTTTGTCTGTTCCAGACATTGCGTTCCCCTCCTATGTGTATAATATATTGATTAAAAGATACTGACATTTCACTTTGTACTATAGCAGCTGTCTCCCGTTCCCTCAATGACAGCCAATAAACATGACCAGTGCCCTACAGATATTTACAGGCTTCCATTTTTCTAATGGCTCATTATACATTCCCCACACACTGTGTCTGCTATGGGATCTCTAAAAATTAAAATATGGCACTGTACCAGCCACTTAGAAAATCCAGTTCTGACTCCATAAAAATCCAGAGTAAGAATATTACTACTTGTTCCCTGAGTTTCAGCACTCACCTCCCCATGTGTCTTCATCCAACATGAGTAGGAGAAATGTGGCCCACTAGGTAAATTTGTCTACATCACTAGACCGGTGGGAGGCCTTACGAGTTTAGGTCTGCACATTGTGTTGACATTATTCAGTGGAAGGTGTTCTGAGACCACAAATCCTAGTATTACAGGATTACTTATGGGTAATCGTATTATTTCACCAAATACAGAATCCCTTTATCTGAACTCTAATAAACCTTTACAAAATAGTTTTCTGTATCCTTCATTAAAAAGTTCAATTTAGAAAGCTAGGAAATATTTTCCTTGTTTACGTAATGCAGATGTCATTTTTCTTAACTTCTGCTGGCCACTTTTCACTTCAAAATGGCAGTCACAGAAGAACCATAAGAAATGGAGCTACCAAACAATTCTAGATACCCAAAATGCAATTTACACAACCTCTTTCCCCATTGACTAGAAGAATAATGTTTTATAAAGGAATAAGTAGAGAGCTATATCTCTGGCATCACAAAGCAACAAGTAACAGGTGTCCATGAAGTCCCAGACGATGTTATGCACAGACCAATGGGCACTGTACTGGGAGCTGACAACTGTTTGCTCTTATCTTTAAACCATTTAGCACTTGCTTCCCTGGAGTGATTGCTACAGAACTGAGGGCAATTCAGTGTTTTTGATAAATAATTCTTGAAAGCCCAATACATGCTCTGTCTGGAAGAATTCACAGCCATCTGCTGAGAAGCTTATGTATTCATCTCACACATACAAATGGGTTTGTGGATGGCGTCTCAATACTTTGCACTAATATGACTTCATTGGCATCAAAATCAACTTGCACCAGTGCAAAATGGAGTCAGAATCTGACCCATGGATTCCATTTAATAACATAAAAACCTTGATTACAGCAACAGGAGAGTATGTGGGAGGAAGGGATTCCTGTAATCTCTTCTCTTCCCTATAATTATTCCCTTACTAAAGTTTGCAGTTGTCTCACACTGGATAAGAAACCTAGAAGAGTACATTTCCTTCCCACCCCCATAATCTAAATCCCTTGGTTATTCCTAATTTCATAAATAATTTTATAACTGAACACAAGTAATTTTTAAATAGTTCAGGTGATCTCTCCTATGTTTTCATCACTGGCATAAGGATAAATGTTTTCTGAGGGATATGTATTATTTTTGCCGTCACGTTGGTGATGAATATAGTTTTCAAGATACCAAGATTGCACTATTTCACCAGGGGTCATTTATATCCAAGAAATATGCTCAAGAAAATATATAGAAAAAGCTGAGGCTGACAGCTATGATGTGGCTCTGCAAGATAAACTGCTGAGTAACTTTAATCCTGAGAAAAATCTGATGTGATACACTTCTTCTCTCATGTAGACCATCCTGAAGTCATCAGAAACACCTGACTGACCTCAAGGGAGCTACTTTGCATTTGATACAAGTGCAGAATCCAAGTCTGTTGTTTCCAGCCTTCACTTAAGAATCATTCATGCCAAGTACGAGGCCAACATTTTCAAACCGAGTAAGGCAAGAGATTATGCACTCCTTTTCTGACCTCTTGTCACACCAGATCCTTGATTTACAGTTACAGTATTTCCACCAAATTCAGTGAACCCACCTGTTTTGCTGATTCAGCCATCACCATTTTATGCTGCCATCAGTTGCCTGATCACACGGGCCAATGCTGAACCCACCAACATCCCCTCAGAAATCTTCTTTCAGACAGTCCTGCCATAGGTTCCTGTGGGCCCAGCTCCTCCAGTGCCCACTGTGGGGCTAACATCACCTGCTGGACACAATGGACAGAGATGGCTCTCCCAGTGGCCCTTCCCATGGAAGAACACCACCATGAGAGCTCAGCAAGGTGTGACCAGCCCCAACAGAAGCCACACTCAACAGGAAGCTCTTCTGACTACTCAGCTCCTGGTTCAAATAGCCCTGGCCTTGCCCACCACCCCAACCATGACCACCTGGGTGAGGGCAGAGCCACAGAGCCACAGAGAGACCAGGTTCTGCCTCTGGAACATGAAGCCAGTGGGGAAAACAAAACATTCTGCTTGGTTGTGACTCATTCACAGGTCAACTGCAACTCGGGGCCCACAATTCAGACCCCAGCACTTCACCACCTTAGCTGTGGATGACACAGTTGTTATCAGAAGTAACTCTGTTAACTGAGTCAATGCATTTAACCTGTGCTGTATTAACATACAGCACAACGAGGGGTATGTGTTTGGGCTTGTGAGTCTGTAAACATCAATGAACATAACTTTTTGCTTCACTGCAATGAATTTATACTCAGAATCAATGTGGAATCTGGCCCCTCTTCTAAGTTCTCCACACTGGTGCTGTTTGGAAATCCAATAGCTAGTGCATAATCTCTTTTCAGTTTAGGTAAATACAAATTACTATCTAATTGTTGTGGCTCACACATCTTGTGGTTCTCATTAATTATAGTATCATTTTGATCTTCAGGACTTCTGGATAGTTTTCCAATTAATTACCAGTAAGTAGGACTTGTTAAATAAGGTTTAGCCACTGCCTAATTTCTTCTTGTATTCAGGTGTTGCATAAAGAGCTAGGTCCTCTCTTCAGTAGCTGTCCTTCTAGCAGCTTTACTCATATATCAATAAAATGTGTTTCCAAGCATAATATTCTCTTGGCATAATCATCTGTTCATTCAGAAATACCATCTGTGCCTTGCTGGAGACTTCATTCTTTTATGAAACTGGCAGTGGTGACAAAGTTCATTTGAATTCCCAGGATATGTAATCATCAAACAGTTTGAAATTCTCTTTTCAGAGCCAGTTTTCCACACTGATAGAACCTTTAAGTACAGATGATTCATGATTTGTTGTTGTTGTTGTGTTCAATGCTTCATGGAATACTGTCCACCATCCCTCCCCTCCTCCCACCACCATTTTCTCTATCAACTTCTTAGCTAAGGCAAGATGGATGAGACTCCCTGTGAAGCCCATCAGCACTTGCTTTTTAATCAGCAGTACAGATTGCTGTTCACTTAAATGAAGCATATTTCCCACCCAGGGACTGAGCACATTGCCTTCAAGCAGATCATATTTTAAAATAACCCTAGGAAAAGTTCTTATATCATATAAGGCTGGAGAAAGGAAAAAACCTAAACCTGTATCTTTTGAGTGTGAAGGTAAATTGCTTTTCCTGTTTATATTTATGAGAGGGACAGATTCCCTTTTGCTGCCTTCTAATACTTCACAAGCACTGAACTCACTGACAGATTCCTGCAGCTTTTGAACATAGCAGCTAGAAGATCAAACAAGCTCAGCTTTTCTTGATGTTGATTATTTCCACTAGATATTTTTACAATTTCCAAGTTTCAGACATAGAATTCTGTAGCAGGTGACACAATGATTTACTGTTCTGTGCCTGTTTTAAAGGCATTTTGTAAAGAAGTAAAACCTCTGGGCGTGGTACTCCCTGTGCAGTACTTGAAATGTCAACTTTCAACCACAGATGGAAGAATTAAAATCCCTGGTGCCAATGGGTAGAAGATGCCTAGTTCCTTAGGTTATATCTGAATCACACAACCTTTTTTAGGGCTTGCTTTGACTAATTTACAGAAGGTTATCATGTAGTATTCCCTGCATATTCTGTTGGCAACCTAGAAGCCTGACTTGGAATGTGAATAGTTAGGCTTCAAAGTGCTCAAGTGGTCCTTCTTCTTACTGTGAAGCTCTTTAGGCTAGCAGAAGTAGCTACATGGAAACTTAGTTTAGTCTGTCTCAGTCTCCCTCTGAAGAAGTCCATCTCTCTACAGTGATGAAAATTCCTGGTGCATTGCTCAGAAGAACATGAATGGAGCAGTGTGCTGTCATGTAGTCAGGTAACACAATTTCTATAGGGTTCTCAGGCCTGAGAAAATAGGCAAAAAGATGGGACAAGTTCATGCTGTGAACTAGAAGTCCAGCTTCACCCCCTGCACTGGGGGCATGCCAGGCTGCTTCGCTATTGTCATTCACTATGACTTTCTTTCCATCCTATTTCCATTTGGTTGAGTAAGACATCCGCAAAAAGCTGTATTTCTTGGTGGTGTGGTTTGAATTCCAGAAAGCACCTGTATGAGCAAAGACATGATCTGGATATTTCAATTTGGCTCATACATATAATAGTTTTCAAAAAATACCTGTAAACTGAATTATAAGCTAGTGTGTAATGCATAAGTTAGAATGAGACAAGCCATCCACTGCTTCCCTAGCTACGCCAATGCAGAGTCCTGTGCTGTGTGTGTTTGTGTGCTGAAGGGATTGTTAACTACTATCCCATGGAATAGTCTGCTCATTACCTGAAGTTAAACAACGTATGGACATTGTTCCGGAAAAATTAAGATGCTTTAAACTGTTAATGTTTAAATTGTGGACTTTTCAGAATGCATTCCTTAAATATCAGTTGAAATATTCCAAATAGGGAAAAAAAAAAAAAGTCTTGTCGAGGTTTAGGGTCAGTCTCCCAGACCTACAATAGATGCCCTCTGTTAACCCCTCTTCCCCCAAAAAATAGAGGAAGAAAAAGAGGATAAGGGACAGACTCTTAGGGATTGCTGTTGCCCCCCATCCTCTCCCAAATGGGAGAGGAAGGGAATGAGAGAGAGGCTTCTGGATTAGAAAAGAAAACTAAAACACCTTTAATGGAGATAATAATAATAATAAAATGGAGTATATACAAATATATACAAAACCAGCATTGAACCCAGCTTCCCCTGCTGGCAGTTATATCACCATTACCACTGAGGCTGTGGAGCAGACACTGGGAAAGTCCCAGACTGGGCACAGCAGCTGACGGGAACTGGGTTCAGGAGCTGGGTTCAGGAACACATGAATTGGGATCAAAGGCAGGGCCGAGAAGAAAGAAGGCTGAAGGGAAGGGTCCCAAAGGCAAGAAGGCCCCAAGGGAAGAGAAGGGTTGAGACCCTCATGATCCCTCAGATTTATACTGAATATGACGTATATGGAATGGAATACCTCATTGGTCACTTTGGAGACAGCTGTTCTGGCCGCTCCTCCCCGCAGGTGTGGCCTTTCACTTTCTGCACCCCATGATGTGGTACAGAGGAGTTAGCAGTGACCTTGGTCTGCACACCAATTCTTGGTAGTAACTAAACGTCAAGCCTTGTCACTGCTAGAAGCAGACACTGTCTGCAAAAACATGCTATTAGCTTCAGAAAGTGCAGTTAGTTAGCAGAGACTCAGACGAAAACTAAAATCACTGAACAGAAATTGGTTTGGTTCTAACTCAAACTTTATTGTGCCAACATCTGATAGGAAAAGAATAATCAACAGTTTTGGAAAAAAAAAAAACAACAAAACCCTGTTGCAGTTCTATTAAAAACTGTTTAATTCCTTTAAGTCAATTCCATACATACATTAATTAATCACTGTGTCTGGGCCCTAAAGGCATCAGTGGGCCTGAACTGTCCCTGCCAAACCTCTCTGGATGTCTCCTACCCTGCCCAGGATCCCATGTCAACCCTCCTGAGCCTTTGGTCCCACAGGACTGATATCTAGCTCCCCACAGCCCTGCCCTGCCTGGCCATTGGCCCCACTGAGCCAGGCCCACCAGCCCACATCCTGGTCTGTCCTCAGTGCATCCTCATCCTCAGGGAGGTGCCTGGTGCCTGGGGCTGCCCTGGTGACCATGGCTGTCTGGTCCTTGCTGGGGGTGGGACAGTCCCTGACTGCCAGGTCCTGGCCTTAGGACCCCCCATGTGGTCCTAGTCCCAGGGAGCTACTGGCCCATGCAACTCCCTGCCACTTGCTGGCTGTTCAGGGAAAAGTGGGATTTTTCTATTCCCTCGGGCCAAAGAACCCTACACAACGAGTTTCTTGACTAAGTGACAGTGAACTGCTCCATTGTGGTGACCTGAAATTAATGTCCTTCTGAGCAAAATACCAGGAATTTTCATCACTGTGGAGAAAGAGCCCTTCAGAGGGAGACTGAGACAGATTCCAAGCCTAGCCTAAATTTTGTAACATCACCAGTAAACCGTATGTTTTACTGCTTCACCCTTAGCATGGGCTCTTAATACCTCAATAGATCATACAGATCTTGCAAGGACTGTGCTTCTTTTCCATTTGAATATCACTGACTGAAAGGAAAAATAACATTTCAAAAACAAAACCAAAAAAAGGCCCCATTTCAATGCTGACAGTTCACTACCTTTTCTTTAGATTCCCAGGAAAAAAGGAATAAAGCTGAAGTGGTTACAGATTTATCATTGACTAACCTCATCCTGACTTCAAGAATTGTTGACACGTTTGCATTAACAATTAACCTTATCATTTCTATTATTTTATCACCTTATGTAACACTGGTACATTATGTTTAATTGTTGCACTTTACAATATTTTGTGAACCAAAGATGTTTATTCAGATTAAACCCAAACTGGCCTATTAGAAACTAATCCCCTATTCCCTACAGCTCTTCCAGATACTTAATCTCTTTAAGAAGTCTTGCCAGTTTTATAATGTACTTTCTGACTTCCATAAGCTTACACGGAGGCTTTCTATAGCACTACTACCCTCTTGAGATAGAGGAAAAGGTCAGAACCATCTGGGTGCTGCAAGGGCTGGCTGCTCCTCTAGGTAAGCCAGGAGGGAGTCTGGAAAGGTGATATGGCTGGCAGGACTCCTGCCCTCAGCAAGGAGGAGACAGGATGCTGAACAGCGAATCAGGCCTGAAGACAGTGACCAGGGTCAGGCACAGCCCAGTGATTGCCCAGCCAGTTTGCAGCAAGGTCTGGATCAGTCAGCCCTGAGGAGCTACAAGTCCCCTCATGTCAGTGAAGGAGCTGGCCCTGGTCTTGGCTACGCCATCTCCACCCTCCAGCTATGCTTCTGGGAGGACAATGCACTCAGGGCTCTGGCAAGGTCTAAGGTAAAGACAGACTGCAAGTTTTAAGTGAAAATTTTCATTATAACCAGCCAAAATGAGCTGAAGTGTATTTAGAAAGACATTTGTTAAAGCAGGCAGTACTACAGGTTTTTTATTGATTCTCTCTCACTCTTTAAATGTAAGCGATTAATTCACACACTGAAGCATGGCATTTTACCACAATCATTACTGGGAGCATAGAAGGTGCTGAACACTCAGTAAAGCTAGTGATATAACTTGTGTTGGTTACCATTACTGTGAGGAAAAAAAGTACAAATATTTGTAAAATGGTAAGGCCAATGGCTTCTCTGATAGCAGTAAAGGATGACAACTTTTTTCTAATGCTAACAAGGAACTTTTACTTTTTTAACCCTAAAACCTCTTCACCCTGTCATACTGTACAGCATCAGTTTAGTGATATCCTTGCTATTAATTCTCTTCCAGCTAGAGATTTAAGGGAGCAGTGAATATGGATTTGCCAGATCTACAAGGCTAATGAGAGGGTTATTTTTATGTGTGTTAGATTTCCTGAATCAACAAAAAGCGATAGGAGAGCTCTCAGGCTTGATTAGGCTTCTGGTTTATTTAATGCAGTATCTTGTTCACAACTGCACAGAACTCAAACTACAGCATCTTTTTGAATTTTAAACCTATGCATCGTAGTTTTCTGAAAATTCACTTTATACAACACAAATAGCCCAAAGTTATTTCAATGGCTTGGAATATCTAGCTTATACTGTGGTCTTGCATAGCTTTGACTATTTACTGGGGCAATTGCCAATTGCAATCATAAGAGAAGAAGCTGAAAACACTTCAGAGTTTTACCATGCTTTTCACCTGTAGCTTTCTGCTAAAGTCAGCAAAGTTTGGAACATGTCTGGATCCAGGCCCAAGCTCGCGTTGACTAGGTCAAAGATTTTTTTAAGGTCTTCTGACTTTATCTCACAGAACAGTTTCTAGAGGCAGATCGAGATCTCTCAGTAATGAAGGCAGAACTGAATTGTCATCCCAAGAAAATGGCCAGAGTCAGGCACATAGCATTAGGAGAGAAAGGTGAAGAGGTAGAGCCAGTGTTCTGCTGGGCTAAGAGAATGCATGACCTGAACTGCATAGGTTTGTGTTTCAGGTGAAGAATCTTAGTTCAGTGGATATCCTAGAGCTCGAAGTAAGTATTTTATCATGTAGCCTGAACGGAGGTAGGAAATGGGAACAAACTCAAGCTATAAGCTCCAAAACTACAAGAGGAATTTCAAAGATTAAGTTTAAAAACAACTAAGAGGGGTTCTGGGAGAAAGGCCCTATAAGAAGCAGTGGTTAAGACCTGTCAAATAAGAGAAGAAAAACTTTGAGCTGGCAGTCCAAAGACAGTTTCCCCAAAACATCTAAGGAAAGGATCAGGTAAAACAACTGATATCTTGTCTTATAGCTTCTTACAGATGTGAAGCTTTGAAGATTTAGTGCATCCAGCATAAGAGAATCGTTCTTGGCTCCTTAACTTTTGATCCTGTTTTTTTATTAGTGAAGACGCATTGTGGGTACTGAGCCCATGGTGCCTTGCCTAGTATAATTGGTCTCTTTAGGCTGATACTCACTACTACTGTTAGGTTTTTCTCCAGATCTGTGGCAGTATGGAGACTGAGATGAATTAGATCTTCCATCATAGCCTGCTTCTTTTCAAAGTAATTGTATCAGACTCTGCAAAAAGCCAGAATTACTTGTTTTACTCAGGGAAATTTGTACAACAAGCTGTCAACTTAATACACATTACATGATAAATTCACAGTATAAGGAAATGATAGTATAGCTAGTAGGGATGAGCTCAAACAAGACTGTTCCATAGATGATACTCTTTTGATACATAACCCTTGCTGCTGTTCTAAAAAAAGCAGGAGAGACAGAAAGAAGCAATAACGTCAAGTCTTTCTAACAGATTTCTGTGGTATACAAGAGCACACAGATGTTACAAGATCTGCAGCCATGAAAGTGACTGTCACCTTTCTTATTGCTGACAGTGGGTTTGAATTCTAGGTTTATGGTTGATGACGACAGATCCAAGATATTAGCAACTTGATTGGTATTTTACACACATAATTACGATGATAACAAAACTGACAATGTCCCCATCACCTTGGCATGTCACTTGTGACGTGTCATGAAAGCAGGAAAAATGCAGGCACTTGCTTTTCATGCAGGAAACTAGTAAAGTGCAATTACAGCTTTGGAGCCCTTTTTTAGAAATGTAGAGCAAAGCAGTGTGCTAAACACATGACTAAATTAACATGAAATTAAGACTTTTTTTTTATGCTTGCAGCGAGGACACATTCCTGATCAGTCATTCCTGTGATCTGAGCATTACACAGACAAATATAAACAGGCAGACAAAATAGTGACATTAGAGAAAAGAATGTCAGGATAACCAACTGTTTGTTTGTTTGTGCTTCCACCAGTCTGCCAGCTACACTTGATGCAATGCATTGTAACAGACTCCCCAGGCTTACTACAATTCCCTTGTTCCACAGACTCTCATTTCATAAAATGTTCTTTCAATTTGGAAGGGGAGGAATTCCTCGCGCTTTCCCATCCATGCAGCAAGTTATATATATTTATATAGGTACTATATATGTACGCACACATACATAAACAGAAAAAATATTTGTTTTTTTTTCTTTATTCCTCGCTTTTACATCAGGGAATCTGATGTTGCCTAAATAGCCTTTTTTTCACAGCGAGTAATACAATGATGTGATGCCACAGATGTCAGCTAACAGGTGGATTGTGCATTCTTATTTCTGTTCTTTCTTATGCATATTATTTTTGGCAGTTAGAAAGGAAATTTATATTTTAAATTTTGGAAGAAACATGATTCAGACAAAATCAGTGGCCAAGGAAAAATGTATTCAAAGACGAGTAGTGTTATTTCCTTGCTATAGAAATGGCTGTTTTCCCTTTCTCCATAAAAATATTATGTTATAATTGCTATAAATAGGAAATACATCTAGTCTGACTTTCACATTTATTGTTCCAGCAGCTAAAATGATGTTAATGATTTTGGAGGAGCAAACCAGTATGAGCTGGCAGGCAAAGGCTGTGGCTTTTCTTTTTGTATGGATTGCCAGTGTACCAAAGACATGGTAGATAAGGGCAAACTAATGCTGCAGTTTACAAAAAAATCCTTTCTTTTGAGACATTTGGCATCCATCCTAGCATTATCAGTCATCTCCAGCAAGAATAAATAAATTATGAGTTTTAAAGTCAAAACCTAAGGACATAAATTCTCCTTATATGTTAGCAAGAGTATTTGAGCACGTTGGATGCACCATGTCTTATTATAATAATAGCTCATTTCCCGTATGAGGAGAGGATAAGAAGTCTCAGTATATTGTTATTCTTGAAGCATGAAATTACTGATTCTCCAGTCCCAAATTATAAACTTCTAAAACAAATAAATGGAAAAGTTACCTGGAAGGTTAATTGTTATGACTGAAAATCTGTATCAGCAAACTAACTGACAGCTTGCACTCAAACAATTAAACAAATATGAACATTTATTTTTTTTCTTTCTAACCTGCTGAACATGGTATAATTTCTGCAAGATCTTCTTAAATTAATGAAGTTTAGTGGGTGCACTTGACTGGGAAGCACTCTGTGCATATGTTGATTAATATGCTCATCTGTGCAAGAATACATTGTATCCATCTGTGTGCAAATCTGAATTCACATACTCAGAGGTATACACTACAGCACTCTACAAAATAATGTCATATTTCACACTGTGATTTTACTGGCTTGCTTATTATTTAACCATCTTTAAGATTATACCTACTTTGAATTATTCAACTGCAAACACAATCTAACTGGAATGTTTCCTCACCAGGCTGCTGAACATCACCTTGTTTTTCCATTGCTTCTCAGCCATAGCTATGATTGATATATTTCCTCTGTCCTTAGCTAAGTGGAATTGTTCTTCTCAAAACAATTCTGCCATTATCGAGATGGACAGAGTAATTATTTTAAGGAGTGATTAATCCCTTTTTTTATATATACAAAGAATAAAACACCCCACATTTCATTTTGACCTAAGCGTCTTTGCTTTACTCCCCATCTGCCTAGGGAAAGCAGACTGAGTTACTCACTGAAAGTGACTGAGCTCAGGGAGGGCAGGGGCGCTGATGTGCTCCCTCCCTCCCTCCAGCACAAGTGCAGCTCTGCTTCTCACTCCTTTCTCCACTTGAATTCCTCAACTGAGTATCAAGGACACAGAATGGCCATTTTGACTACGTGGAAATCAATACTGTTCGTCATGGCCCTTGGTTAGTTTCTAAATTAAACTGAATTAGAGCTTTGTTTGAGTTTTGAATGGACATCCATCACTGGAAAGATGTTGGAGCAGCTCATTCTGGGGAACATCTCAAAACATATGGAGAAAAGAAGGGTTATCAGAAGTAGCCAGCACGGATTCACTAAGGGGAAGTCACATCTGACTAACCTGATAGCCTTCTACGAGAGCATGACTGGCTGGGTAGATGAAGGCAGAGCAGTGGACATCATCTACCTTGACTTCAGCAAGGCTTTTGACACCATCTCCCATAGCATCCTCATAGATAAGCTTAGGAACTGTGAGTTAGATGAATGGACAGTGGGATGGATTGAAAATTGGCTGAAGGACAGAGCTCAGAGGGTTGTGATCAGTGGCACAGAGTGTAGTTGGAGGCCTATGACCAGCAGTGTTCCTCAGAGGTCAGTGCTGGGTCCAGTCCTGTTCAATATATTCATCAATGACTTGGATGAAGGGATAGGGTGTACCATCAGCAAGTTTGCTGATGACACAAAACTGGGAGGAGTGGCTGACACACCAGAAGGCTGTGCTGCCATCCAGCGAGATCTGGACAGGCTGGAGAGCTGGGCAGAGAGGAACCTTACGAAGTTTAACATGGGCAACTGTAGGGTCATGCACCTAGGGGGGAATAACCCTCAGCAGCAGTACAGGTTAGGGGCTGACCTGCTAGAAAGTAGCTCTGAGGAAAAAGACCTAGGAGTCCTCGTGGATAACAGGCTGACCATGAGCAAGCAGTGTGCCCTTGTGGCCAAGAAGGCCAATGGCATACTGGGGTGTATCAAGAAAAGTGTGGCAAGCAGGTCGAGGGAGGTTCTCCTCCCCCTCTACTCTGCCCTAGTGAGGCCACATCAAGAATATTGTGTGCAGTTCTGAGCTCCCCAGTTCAAAAGGGACAGGGAGCTACTGGAGAGAGTCCAGAGAAGGGCTACAAAAATCATTAGAGGAATGGAACATCTCCCCTATGAGGAGAGGCTGAAGGACTTGGGACTTTTTAGTCTCGAGAAGAGAAGACTGAGAGGGGATCTTATTAACGCACACAAGTACTTGAGGGGTGGCTGTCGGGGAGATGGGGCCAGTCTTTTTTTTGGTGGTGCCCGGTAACAGGACAAGAGGTAATGGGCACAAGCTTCAATATAGGAAGTTCCACTTAATCATGAGGAGGAACTTCTTTACTTTGAGGGTGGCAGAGCACTGGAACAGGCTGCCCAGAGAGGTTGTGGAGACTCCTTCTCTGGAGACTTTCAAAGCCCATCTGGACATGTTCCTGTGCGACCTGCTCTAGGCAATCCTGCTCTGACAGGGGCGTTGGACTAGATGATCTCCAGAGGTCCCTTCCAACCCCTATGATTCTATGATTCTATGATTCTATGATCCCTGGCTGCCAAGGCATGACTTGTGGTGAACCTCACCAGAGGAGCCTGCAGGGAGCATGGGGAGACCCTGCAGCTCCCATGGATAAAAATATAAGTTTTCTCGTTCCACCATTGTACCTAATGAACAGGAGATAAGCAAAAAAATAGTAAATTAACAGCAGATAACTAACACGGAGGAGCAGTCATAGGCTCAGTTACAGGTAGTGTAAAAGAAACTAGCCCTTTCTTCCTGGGGGATGTCTACCTTTGGCCGCATGTGTGAGTTCAAGCTCACCCAGGCAGAGTCTTCCTTGACTCTGAATCATCATTTTAAGACTTAGAGATACCCTCTTCCAGTGTTACAATTGTACTTGTCTGGGAAGTTAATTCAGGACTCGGTCTGTGGAAACCTAGTCTTTGTTGAATAAGCACTTAGTGCTCTTCACACCTGACACCTTGGTACTACTTTTGCTCTAACTGCCAGAGGTAGTTAATATTTACTGAAATATTTGTATTTATTGTCTGTGCAGCTGAAGAGTGGAGTTATAGAGTGGCTTTGGTGGGTACCTGCTGTCTAGCCAGGGTGAACCCCTCACACTTAGCAAATTCTGCTAACGTAACTACACTGATAGAAATATTGATTATATGCCAGCTATTTTGTCAGTTTTGTATTTGAATTTACATAAATGGCACCCTTCTCACAGTTGTGCAAATATGTATATACTTTCAGGTCAGATAAGCTCATCTTTAAGACTGCAGATGAAATGTTGATGAAATACATAACTCTGTCACTCATCATTGCTATCCACCATTATCGTCACCTCCACAGCTAGACAAATACCTTCTGAAAGCTGTTTATTTTCAAGGATTTACATAATTAAAATGGCTGAAGGTTTACAACATGCTTTATCTCTCTTGGAAGAATCTATCTTCTAGCACTGAAAGCATGTGATCTCCTTTCTATTTTTTTCTTCTAGCTATGCAGTGCAGTATGTTTGTTGCTTGATCTTTCTTTTAGATTTGTGATATTTTAATTTATTGTCATGCCCATTAGATTTTATTCTTTGCTTAATTCCCTCTCCCTCCTGTAGCTGGTGAGAACTGAGGGTTTCATTTTGCTTTTGACAGACCACCTCTCCAGTGACAGAATATCAAAACCGGAGAAATTCTTAGCTTTAGGCTTTCAAATTTCTGCTAAAGAGACTGATGTGTATAACATCTGTGAAAGCACTCTAAACAGATCCTATTTCATTTTTTCCTCTGCCTTTATGGGGTAGAAGTAACATCAAGTTTGTTATTGTGTAGAAGTTCAGCATCAGTTGCAGTTTTGCACGACTACATTTCCTTTGCTTGCATTTCATTTTCTTTAACATGTCTTTTTTTCTCCCCCAATTCTCAGGCTGTATTTTCTGCCCCAGACTCTTGGTTCTCTCATTTATCTGATATTTTAACATGTTCAGCACCTTATTTTGACAACCTTATTTAAAATGAACAGTCATTTACTCCATTATTACTCATTCCCACTGAAATCAATGGACATCTTATAGGCTATCTTTAATGCAAAGAGAGCAAAAATTGGTTCTCACATATCTGCAGAAAAGAATCATAGAATCATAGAATGTTTCAGGTTGGAAGGGACCTCCAAAGGTCATCTAGTCCAACCTCCCTACACAAGTAGGGACAACTACCTAGTCAGATTACTCGGAGCCTCATCGAGTCTGACCTTGAATGACTCCAGGGATGGGGCCTCCACCACCCCTCTGGGCAGCCCATTCCAGTGCTCTATGACCCTCATGCTAAAGAACTTTTTTCTAAGATCCAACCTAAATCTATCTTTTCCTATCTTAAAACCATTACTCCTTGTCCTATCACTACAAACCCTTGTGAATAGACCCTCCCCTGCCTTCCTGTAGGCCCCCTTCAGGTACTGGAAGGTCAATATAAGGTCCCCCCAAAAGCCTTCTCTTCTCCAGGCTGAACAGCCCCAACTCCCTCAGCCTGTCTTCATATGAGAGATGCTCCATTCCCCTGATCATTCTGGTGGCTCTTCTCTGGACATGCTCCAATACGTCCACATCTTTCTTGTGCTGGGGGCTCCAGAACTGGACGCAATACTCCAGATGAGGTCTCAGCAGGGCAGAGTAGAAGGGCAGAATCACCTCTCTTGATCTGCTGGCCACAGTTCTCTTGATGCAGCCCAGGATGTGATTG
>VZZY01005195.1:0-13007 GCA_013400335.1 Eurystomus gularis | reverse complement strand
TGTCAATATAATTAATGAAGATATTAAACAACACTGGTCCCAGCACAGACCCCTGGGGGACACCACTTATCACCTTCCTCCACCTCGACATTGAGCCAGTAAAAAAAAAGTAATCATCTCTACTGCTTTTTACAAAAAGTAATCATCTCTACTGCTTTTTACTTATTTACCTAAATATCCATTATCGTATCCACTGAATAGCTTTCCACTCCCACTTTCACTGACTCTCAGGAGAGATCACCAATATCATTTTACCTGAGACAAGGTTTGACGACATGGTCGTGTCTGTTTGTTTTTTTAAATTTATTTCTTCCCCTTTTCTGTCTGATTTCCCTTCATACCCATTTGCTTCCTGATTTATCCCTTGTTTTCATTTATTTTCTTCTTTACTGCATTCAGTTAGTTCTGCAAGTTAACTTAGGAGAGTGAAACTCTGACTTATCTCACTGAATTTTAAGCATCTAAGGTGCCCAATTTGGGAATTTATGATAAATCAAGAAAAACTTTCAGTGATTCAGTCTTTCTAACATTTCAATAGTCCCTTAAAGATTATTTTTCCCCTGTACTTACTATAAAACTCCTAAATTGGGTACTTCAGTTAATGAGGTAGTAGGGGGGGTGAATCTAATTGCCATTTCAAGATTTCATATGTCAGAGGAATGATTGTGTTGCTGCCGAAGTTATGCCAGTTGATAATAACTTCTATTTCTAACCTATATTTGCTTGACTTTAACTTCTAGCAACTGTATCTTGTTGCTCCTTTGCATAAAGGTAAAAGGGAATGGAATTGGTAAGCAAATTATCTGGTTTTCAAATAATCCTTGTGAGTGCCTTGAAAACCTCTTTTACTTTTCTGATATCCTTTCAGCAATGCTGACAGCTTAACAGAAAACAGTCTTCCAGCAATGGCTTCAACAGTGCCGTATGCTGCAGAAAGGCAGCGCAGGCACCCTTAGCTTCTTGCCCACTTCATCTTCCTATGTCCAACAGTTGCACTGGGAACACAGATCCTTCTGAACTCCTAATTTTTTTTCTATTTTTTTCTCAAATGCTGCATCTGCTAATGCAAGAATATGTCCATCCTTTGCTCGTGGGTTTGTATTTGGCTTTTCTAACACACACGCTATTCGCTGGGTCCCCTTGTGCACCAGAGCCATAGAGCTCTGCAGAGCTATCCCCCTCCTGTAGAAGTCTCTCGAGTTACAGCAGTTTACTATTTGTATTGGTAGTGCATGTCTATTTTAAGATGAAATATTTTAATCTCAAACCATACCTTGATTCTGCTTGGACACATTATGTCTGTAGAAGTGAGCCCGAAGATATAAGCCCCTCAGTGGCCATCGGTGCCCCACCTTCAGAAAGCCATTCTCTAGAAACTCTAGCTGAGTTTAGTAGCAATGGAAAAACTGACACAAGGTACAGTGTACATCATGTCAAATAAGTATTCTGTAATTATAATAATCTTCATTTCAGAACCCCTTTCCTACCCACAACATAGTATTCCAGGACAAAAGAATGCACATATATTTCAGTATTGCTCTATATCCTTGTTCATAGCATCAGAAAGCTCATTATATGTTCATGCCATTTTTTTCTTTAACTATTATGCTCATCCAAATGTTAGTTTCTAGCTACAGGGATCTAATGCAGCTGGTGCTGTCTCACTTATGCCATTAAGGCTTTTTCCTGGGCATTTCTGTCATCTGAAAGCCATATGTACTTTTTAAAGTATATATTTTTATCCTTTAAGTGATTCATTGAACCAGCATACTTTCCTCTCATGTATTCCTGGTAACTACGTTAACCTTTACTGCCGTGCAGGAATGAAAAACAAGTGCATCATGTAGCTCATTGTGCTTATACATTAAATCAATATGTCTAATACAGATGTAAGCTTTGTACTGCATGTTAACCTGCTGTCTACCCTGTCCCGTATTACAAAAGATTAGATTTTTCACGTGCTTCTAACAGGCTAACAGTTTTCACAGGTCTTGTATCACATTTTCATTTCTGCAGATAGGCATTGATCATGTTATATCTTATCACAGTCGGTAGTTTTCCAGTCTTCTCCACAGCTGAAGCATGGTAGATTTACAGAAATACCCACTCAATAGACTTCAGAAATCTTATCTCTATAACAAAAGTGCACAGGTGAACCTGCAACAACTTTCAGCTGTGTAAATTCCTTAAAGCTGTTCTGTCACATCAGCACCAGAACAAACATGGGTACTAACCAAAGCCTGGCTGCTCCCTTTTGCAGCTGCCAGCCCAGGGGTTCGGCTGTCCACAAGCAAGGCCCTGTTTGGTGAAGCCCAGCTTGGTGACTTTGACTCAGCATTCCTGAGGAAGAAAATGGTGTTGAGCTGCAAGTGAATTCATAAACTTAAGCCATGTGAAAGAAGGAAACAAAAAACAAAGACAGAAGTGACTATTGAACTAGTATTAGTGAGCCAGAAACTCAAGAAAAAGTAAAGCGAGGAAAAGGTACAAAATAATGAGAAAAAAAAAAGCAGAGTTGGAAGGTTAGTTCAGGTTTTGAAGATCAGCCTATTCCAATGAGTGATGGAAGCCAACATTTCCCTGCTGACTCGTCAGCCATCAGTCACCAGCAAGCATTCCTCAAGTGCCTTTTTTGGGGTGTTGAAGAAATTGATGCTTAGCCTTATATCATTTTAGTCGTGCCTTTCTACTGTGTAAATAACTGTTATATACTCATAAATATTGTATGAACTTGCTTTCAGAAACTCTGCATGTAGTAAAAGACACCTAAATCAAATTGTTTGAGTATTATGCTTGTTTTGAAGGTAGGCAACAACATATCTCTTAGTCTTATCTGTACTGTCTTTCTTAGAGGCATGGACAGGCACCGGTCTTTACAGATTATTTTTCATTAGTAATTCAGCTATATGAATTGTTTCCCCATGGTAGAGATAAGATGAGGTGATGAAAAGCAGTGATCCAGATGTCATTTAGATGCATCTGTTCCACCAAATTGATTTCCCACCTGTTTTCTTTAGTGACCTTGAATGGGTTTTAATACTACCAGACTCTGGGAAAATCTGGGGAAAAAAAAAAAAAGCTCATGTTGGAAAGGAAAGAATTCCCTGAACATAGATTTCCCAGTCACACTATGAGCTGCTTTGTTAGCTTTATTGATAAATTCAAAAAGATTGTTATTGTCATCCATACTGCTAATGAATTCAGAATTTGTGTGCTTGTATGAGTGTGCTTGTATGTGTATGCATGTGTAAGTGTACTGAGACAGAAATCCTTACACTGCTGGAGTCATTTGTCACACACAGAATAGGTTTCGATGCACACTGGAGCATCTTATAATTTCCAGTGGAAAAGGGAGTCTTTCAAACAAACAGTAAAAGCTAAATGCTAGGATTATCACTTGTCCCCTTTTTGTAATTGTAACGTAATAAACATTCTACATTATATTTACATTTCAAAGGAAGAAGGAGCCCTATTCAGCAGCTGTGCCATCACTCTCCAATTATCACTCACATTTAGTCTCACATAGTTACTCCTGGAGGCCCACGTTTTGTATTTCACTTCTGCATTAAACAGCTTCATTGAGAGGCCAGTAATTATGCAAGTAAATGGCATTTTTATGGGCAGATTGGAGAAAAAGTGTTTACACTAATTTCTAAAATGACCATAGCCAGTTCAGTGCAAACTGTCCTATCAACAAAGGAATCAACAACAGAGCTACTGGCGTGATTGGTTTTGGCTTAGATTTAAGCCACTGCTAATAGCAGTTTAATGTATGCAATATGACTTAGCAGTTTTCTTCATGTGGTTGTGCTCATCATATCTGTCAAGATAAACCATTCAATAGTATTATTTTTTAATGCAAAGGAGTAGGTCAAAATGTTCCACTTGTATTGTGTCTACTTCTCCAAGTAACAGGCATCTTTGCCTCTGGAAATGAATAAATTGATTGTGCACTATCTAGGCAAGATTCCTACTAAAAATATGTGTTCTGGAGGGGAACCAAGTGATATCTTCATAGGTTTAGGAGAACAAGTTATTGAGTAAATCGTAATTGTGGAAATTTTAGTTCTGTATTTAGAAAGAATACCATCTGAAGAATATGATTTTCATTGTGTATTGATTTGGAGAACATATAATACAGTCTTTGACTTCCAGGACTTAACAGAAATGATGACCCCTGCAGACTGCAAGAGACTGTGGGAAAAACCTAACTCAGTGCATGCAACCCAGCTCCTAGGCACATAAAATTTCCATTAATACTAGGGGAGAGACTTTGGTCTAAAAGAATAAAGACTAATGAAGAATAAAAAATGCAGAATTATTGAAAGGCAGAAGCTGGACTAAGAGGTTATGATATGCTTAATACAGGCAACTGGAGACCCAATTTTTTATGAAGTGATCCAAAATGTTTATTACTACCTCAGGGTTCAGACATGGGAGGAAAAAAGCCATCCCTTCTTTAGCATTTTGAATGAAGAAAAGTATTTCCATGGCCCACTCATGTTTTCATTGTAGTATCGTAGAAACCTTCTAATAAACAGCTCATTCTCTATGTCCTTTATGTTGAAGTCTTGCAATGGAATTTCTCTAGGCAGTCTTCTATGTAATAAAACAGTGAATTTACTATCTTTTACAGGATGGGTTTCATATTTATTTATTTATTGGTGCAATGAGATTTATTTTGTCTCCTTTATTTACGAAGATACTTTAATAGAAGGGCCACATTTTCATTTATCCTGGTGTTCTGACAGAAAACCCTCTCTGGGAACCGCTGGGAAATCTAACGCAATTTCAAAACCTGGCATATCTGAAGGTGAAAATATGTGGATCAGAAAGACAAAGCAAATGCTGCTTGAAATGAAATATCTCAATAGCAGAGAGACAAAGTTTTAGACATTCTGAGAAATATTAGCATTCCAGCTGACATATACATTGTATATTCCATATACCATTTAAGGAGTATAGAGATTTCTCAGAGAAATATCATGTCTGAGTATCAGCATTAGGGCTGATTTCAGATTTATTTTGCTTGGAAAGTGAAGAAGTGTGTATCCAGCTATCCTGAAACTATTTTGGAGCTTAAGTCTTAGTTTTTGGACCTCTGCACAAGTAGTCTGTGATTTAGACCTATTTTCTATTATGTTCACCAGTTGTGCCCTCAGCACAGCTGCCTTTCCGGAGGATCACAGATTCTGCTCCTGAAGTTTGCTGTCACACTGACTGCACTGTGGAGTTCATGAAATCAGCTTTATGAGAAAGGAAACTCACTTTAGGTTCTTATTTGTGTCTTAAATGCACCAATAAAACAATGTGTTTCTCTATTCACCAGACCTTTTCCTTTATAGACCCAGGATTCTAAAATGCAACTGCCATTTTCTTTTTATTTCCAAGTGAAGAAATCCGATTAGTATAAGCTCTGACCAATAAGTTAGACATCTTTTAATACATCAGTTCTCTATATTAGCTTTTTGTATTTGTTGGGATGGAGACTTCCAGATTCACTGTGTTTTCTGTTATTGTAGTTAAAATAATTTGAAACACAAAAATATTTAATTTCCCATAGAATGTACTGGATATATGATGGGAATTAACTTATAAAACAATCATAACTTGTTCCATATAAAGTATTACAAATCTCTGCCCAAGCTGTTTCATCTGTATTTTTTGAGTATGTTTCTGTACAGACCTGTACGCTAGAGAATCATAGTGAAAAGTCTACTGTCAAATGTAGTCATGCCAGGGAAAACTGAAAAAACACTTAATTTAATCCTGTAATGGCCTTATTTTTATTAATATTACACTGGATGTAATTGCTCCTGGTGAGCTCCAGAACTACTTCCTTCCTTGTGCCAGAAAATTCTGCTCCTGAATGAGACAACTGTGAGTTTGAAGCTTTACAGAGGAGCATTTGCTGCAGAGCTAACTCAGATTGTGCTCAATGCTCTAGTTAAAATTTTTGAGTTAAAATGTTTTTTTTTTCACAAAAGAAAAGAAAAAAATTAATAAAAAGAAAAATAAAAAAGTAAAAAGAAAGATAACCTGAGGCTAGCAGAAGGTTGGGTAATAATGAAATGCGTATAAACTACCTGTTTGCACTGCTGAATTGAACATAGTCATTTAACTTGTTAGAAGGAAATCAATTTATAACACTTTTTTGTTTGTTTAGTCTCTGAGTTTGGTTCCTGTCACTGACTAGGAGGAGATGATCACTAAGATATTGTCACTTAAAGTCCAAAACAGACAAGCATTTCTAACTGTGATGAAATTCTCATTGTAGCAAACAAGGAAGAGATGAGAGTAGCTAATTCACACACCTTGTTGAAAGGATTGCAGCAGGGATTGCATTAGCATCCCAATTTCCCAACCTCAGTACCAAGGTCACAAAAACAAATTGTCTGAATTGCACAATGATTCCTCACGTTCATGTTGTCATTATCTTTTGATACCCTGCTCTCACAGACCAGGTCAAAACAAAGATTCTTTTTAAAATTTTGATAGCTTTAAAATCAAGCCAACTTAAAAGTAAGGAGCAAGAAAATGCACGTTGGTAAAGGGAATAAAAATGTTCACCTTTTTGTCTAAATTACTTTGTCGTAGTGAATAACATCCTTTGGTCTAACATCGGATAAATATTGATGAGTGAGTCATCTTTTTACTTCTTATGAGTGGTGAAGTGTTTCCATTGATTACTATTAAAATGTATATATGTCATATGAGAAATTTCTCTTTTTTTGTCTTCTATGTAATTAGTTCCTTACAAACTTCATGCTCCCTGGTAAAAATAGGTCATACGTTTTGCCATTTTCATGTGGAGATTTCCATTTTAAGAATCAAGAAATAACATTGTCTTCTATATCATTCTTGTACCTGTTAATATATTTTTTCTCTTACAGTATCACTGGGGTTTTTAGCTTGAATTATCCGATACATTTTAATTGAAATTTTTATTTTTATCTCGTGCAACGCCGAGTAACAAATCATCTCAGTGATTAATGTAATGAACATGATCTTGGAAATTCACCTATGCAATATATAAACTTTTCCTTCGGGTAATCGGTTTTTCATTCTCTGCCTGAAAAGAATCTGCAATGGCATGTGGTCTGTAACTCTTTACCCCTGACGGTGTCTAAAGCTAAGTTTGCAAAATAATCTGGGCATCTTAGTGTTTTTGGAAAATACCTTCCAGAATCAAAGGAATTAATATTAAAATGTGCCACGTGAGAATATGATATATCTGAAATAATGAGTACGAAATGTTTAAAAGAATGGAGCCAATTTGTTCATCTTAAAGTAAAATTACTGTCACCATGTGATTTTTGTAGAGTGAGTCATTCAACCTCTTTTGTCAGACATACTTTGGCTGATATAATATTTCATTCTACAACATTCTACTTTAGTAATCCTCCAGTTATTTTAAATAGTGGTGTTTCTAATAAGAGCAAACTGCTCACTGAGAAAAGATGTTGCTCTGTTTACTAGGTCAACAGAAATAAAATCTTGCTCACCTATGTCCCACCTCTTGCTGCTTCAAAGAATAGGTGAATCATTGCAACCAAAGAAATGGTATTGTATAATTCAGTCAAATGAACCAGGGACTTTTATTAAGAAATCTAGGAAGTGAATTGAACTATTTAAAAAAAAATAATACTAGACACAAGAAAAATCCGTCTCTTCCTGCTGTGTTTTAACCACATACATTTTCAACTGGTTGGGTTAATGGAAGCAACTCTGATACTTGGTCAGAATGGGTGGGTTGGAGTGGGTAAGAAATTGGCTTATAATACAACTTGCTTTATCTTAGATGCTCAGATGTGACAGTAAAAATCTGGTTTCACAGTAAGTCAGAAGAAGACACTCACATTCCCATGAGTCATTGCAGGGGTGGACGACAAACCTTTAAAACTGGAAAGGAGGTATAACCAAAGCTTTCAAAGAGCTGTGCTAGTTCCATTGGAAAGCTCTGCCATCTTGTGTCCAATTGGAAGACAAATCTGGCTTCCCCAGTGGATAGGAAGTGCAGAGCTTTCTGAGTTCTTACTTTTCCTCGAATAAGGTAAGTGCAGGAGTAAATACATTGGCCTGTGACTACAGTGTTCATACAGCCAATGGTAAACTCTCAGATCAGTTTTTCTTTACAAGAATGGATAATATATTTAATGTTACACATGACTTTCTGCAAGTTTATCAAACTCCAGATTGCCTGAAGATTTAATGTGTTTTTTAATAGTTAATGTTGCTAGCCATTTGAGGTTGTCTTTAGGTTTATGGGAATATGGCATCATTTAAAGACTTTACTTCTGTAGATTTCCTCTAAAAAGTCAGGAGAAAAAGTGTTTCTTGGTGAAAAATGGGTCATAAACTGAATCAGATTATCATTCATCTGTGCTAAAAAAAAGAAATCATGTCAGTCACTAATGGATTAAGTGAAAATACTGTCAAGGTACGGACAGATATTTTGAGTGATTGGTTCTGGAGCCTGCCGCAAGAAAGCTTTAAAGTCCTGCTTCTGAGGAGTCTATCTGAAGTCCCTCTATAAAGGGAAATTATGCCAAAGCAGGAAGTTATGTGGCAAAATGTGAGGGACAATAATTATGCATCGCATATATGAAGCAGAAGTGAAACTATTAGGGAAACAAGGTAAAGAGAACATTTTTTAATGGAAAAAGAGCAAACAAAAGCTTTTAGCCACACAAGCACACCTGGCAAAGCAAACATCAAGCTTATTAAAGTTTGAGAATAGTTGCAAAAACACTATAGGAGAGATAACAGAGCCTCTGCAGCAAAGACAGGAGCAACACCTTTGGAACAATAGGAGATTAGTCATACAAAGATTTGGGGGAAAATACAATGGGCCATGTTTTTCTGCTAGAAAGACTGTCTTTAGAAGCCAGACTTCTGTATTCTGCAGGTTTCCTCTTAGGATTAGCACTGAGAGACTGGAGGTGCCTGTGGCTTGGTTACATCTTTGAGGGCGGAGGAGTTTCCTTGCTGTGACTGTGTTTGTGAGAGCTCATTTTGTTGCTAAAGAATTGTTTGATTTTATTTGGAGAGTTTCTATAATGGTATTTGATGAAAGAAGGAAAAAAATCCAATTGTGGGATGCATGTGTAAGATCTATGTCAATGATTTTGTGTGGGTTGCTTTTACTGCGGTAAAAGGAGGAGATGTGTTTGCAAATTATGAGTTTGCTGCTTTGACAGTTTGCTTCCATTTAACTTACCGTTTTTAGGAAATCTTGCTTTGTATGAGAAGTTTGAGAGTCTGGAAAGTTGTCTGAAAACTTGAAGAGGACACACTGGGACCATTTCATTTGGGAGATGTTACTTTTTAGTATAAATTTTAATTGTTGGATCATTGTTTTATATACCCTGTGTTTATAGGTATGTCACAACTTGGGCTGACAAGGAAGACTTCTCTTTTTGAGATTGTACATAAATTCTGTGTTGAAAGATTAATCTGCTTCCCTGGGAGAATGGCATTGTTTGGGGAATACATGCTGCTTGTGAAACTAAAGAGTGTTGTCCTCAGAGCAGCTACATATCTGAGCCAGAAACTTAGATAAACTAACCGTGGCTAGATTAGGATTGGCTTTTTAATAAGTTTGAGATAATTATTGGTTTTGTGGCAGTATCTAAGTGGTTTACACTTCTAGATTGCCGTTTCTTGTTGATTGTAGAGTTCAGGAAACAGATGTTGTGCAAGTAAGCACTAAATGGGAAGATTGTGGACAAGATAATCCTAAGTACCATCATGTGGCACACACAGGGTAACAAGGTGATCAGGCCCAGTCAGCATGGGTTTATGAAAGGCAGGTCCTGCTTGACTAACTTGATCTCCTGTGACAAAGTGACCTGCTCAGTGGATGAGGGAAAGGCTGTGGATGTTCTTTACCTGGACTTTAGTAGAGCTTCTGGAGAAACTGGCTGCTCATGGCTTGGATGGGTGTATGCTTTACTGGATAAAAAATTGTCTGGATGTCTGGGTCCAGAGAGTTATGGTGAATAGAGTTAAATCCAGTTGGTGGCTGGCTGGCCACAAGTGGTGTTCCCTAGGGCTCAGTGCCGGGCCTGTTCTCTTTAATATCTTTATCAATGATCTGGATTGAGGGCACCTTCAGTAAGTTTGCAGACAACACCAAGTTAGGTGGAAACATTGATCTGCTTGAAAGTAGGGAGACTCAACAGAGGGATTTGGGCAGGCTGGATCGATGGGCCAAAGTCAATGGTGTGAGTTTCAACAAGGTCAAGTGACAAGTCCTGCACTTGGGTCACAACAACCCCATGTAATGCTACAGGCTTGGGGAAGAGTGGCTGGAAAGCTGCCCGGTGGTGCAGCTGTTGGTGTTGGTTGACAGACAGCTGAATATGAGTACCGTGCCTAGGTGGCCAAGAAGGCCAACAGCATCCTGGCTTGTATCAGAAGTAGTGTGGCCAGCAGGACTAGGAAAGTGATTGTCCCCTTGTACTCAGTACTGGTGAGGCCACACCTCGAACACTGTGTTCAGTTTTGGGTACCTCATTACAAGTAGCACATTTTGGTGCTGGAGTGTGTCCAAAAAACCCCTGATGAGGGGTCTAGAGCACAAGTCTTATGAGGAGCAGCTGAGGCAACTGGAGTTGTTTAGCCTGGAGAAAAGGAGGCTGAGGGGAGACCTTATGACTCTCTACAACTACCTGAAAGGAAGTAGTAGAGAGGTGGGTACTGGTCTGTTCTTCCAAGTAACAAGTGATAGGAAAGAGGAAATGACCTCAAGTTGCTCCAGGGGAGATTTAGTTTGGACCACCTGGTTCTAAATTAATGCTGATCAACAAATAAAATAACTTTGGGGCTGATTTTACTTTCAGAAGCACATGGTAGCAATAAGCACCTCGGTCTTCTGAGGCTCGAGAGATACACTACATGACAAAAGCAAGTAGAATAGTTATTTTCTGAGATTAAGTGCATGCTTCTATTAAACTATGCTGAATGGAAACCTGAAACTCAGTCTGTTGTTTGGAATTGAGATTTATTAGACATGCAAACACGATGCAGGGGTTTCTGCTGATGCAAACTGAAGTCAAAATGCTACAGGAAAATAATCATGAATGGGAAAAAAATTTGATGCATAAAAATTCAACTGTGATGGAATTTAACTTTGGCAGCAAATGTAAACCATCAGTGAAATTACTTTTGATGCATAAACATTTGTCTATGTCTGCAAGTTCTAATAGAAAAACATTTTTTTGCATTTTTTTCTCAAACTGGTTTGTTAACTGATACAGCACAGCCTTGCAGGTTGCCAAGGCAGAGCCATGAAGGAGATCAGCTGTGGACCAGTTTTCTGTGTTTTAATTTTATTCTGGACTCGTTTTGAAGCCTGAGTTGAAGTATGACTCATCAGTTTAATAAGCAAATGGTGGCTAAATGTGGTATTTTCATATAACTCTTATGCATTTTTGTCTGTAGAAACTAGGAGTGGTTAAACCTCTCTAGCCCTGTCAGCCATTTTGGTTTAAGATGTAGATTAGATTGATTGTAGTCTCCAGTGTTTCTACTCTGATCTGCTCACACTGCTGCTCACTAGCAGGTCACATGCAGGTATTAGATTTCAGTTTTAAATTTGCTTGGATAAAATGATTCTCTATCACCTCTGTCACTGTTTTCTTTCAGAGGCTTAGCCTAGACTCATTGGGAATTCCTGGCATTTTTCAGCAGGATATGAGCCCCACTTCCTGATAAACGGCATTCTACTTCATGCTTTCAGGTTGTTAAATAATTTTGACATCAGCCAGCAGACTGGCTCAGACCGCGAGCAGCGAAACAGCAGCACCGGTACCGGCAAACCCCGCGCCGAAGCGCTAGGGTTTTTTTTCCTTTTCGGAGGTTCCTGAGGAGGACCGGGGCCCCCGAGCCAGGCAAGCCCCAGGAGGGAACAAAGGGTTCAGCGACCCGGCCGGAGAGGCCGGGAGGGTCACGTGACTGGGGGCGTTCCCGGACAACAGCGGGAGATTTACACGCGGCGGAACCGGAAGCGGTGCTCAGAGCGCGAGCAGCGGTGGTCTCGCGCGTGCTGGCGCGCGGCCAGCGGGGCGGCGCGGGAGAGAGAAGGAAAAAAAAAACCCCGAAAAAGGCGCGGCAGGGCCCGCGATGGCGGCGGCCCGGAGAAAAGCTCCGGTGACAAAGAACGTGGTGACCCAGACACAGGTCCCGCGGAAGCACATGGACATCAAGGGCTCAGGCTGCAGCGAGTGCCGGAGCCTGGCAGTGCTGGCGGAGAGTGAGGGAGAGAGCCCCGTGTGCGCTGTGAGCGGGGAATGATCTGCTCAGCCTGGGGCTCAGCTGCAGGAGGAGGTTGAAAGGCTGAAAACAATAAGGGAGTGTGAGAGGGAAATAGACTGGTGGAGTGAGGCCCTACAGTCCCTGAGGATAGGGCAGCAGGTGGAGGCTCCATTAGAAGGAGAGAATCCTCTCCTCCTCTGCCACCAGGTAAAAGGAGAGGACCTAAGAAAGAAGGGGCAATGGAAGCAAGGGGGAGTGGAAGCAGGTCCCTGCTCAAGGAGGCAGGCAAACCCCCTCCCGGCCCCCCTCCCCTTCCCAGTTGCCCTTGCACAACAGGTATGGGGCTCTGGAAATTGAGGGACAAACAAATGATGATGGAGACGAAGGTCCATCAGGGGAGTCACCCAAGGTAACTTGGTCTCCCCCATACATTAGGACTAGCTCTAACAAGAAAAAAAGGGGGGTAATTGTAGTTGGCAACTCCCTTCTGAGAGGAACTGAGGGTCCCATATGCCAGCTGGATCCACACCATAGGGAAGCGTGCTGCCTCCCTGGGGCCAGGGTCAGAGATATTATGAGGGAACTCTCTAGTCTGGTACAACCATCAGACTATTACCCTCTATTGGTTATTCAGGTTGGTAATGATGATGTTACGGAGAGAAACCTGAAAACAATTTAAAAAGACTTCAGGGCCCTGGGAAGATCCCTTGAGGGCTCGGGAGCCCTGGTGGTGTTCTCTTCAATCCCTT
>VZZY01005183.1:1722-12761 GCA_013400335.1 Eurystomus gularis | reverse complement strand
GACACCCCTCTAGTGTATGTTAGAAACTTATTCCCTGAAATAACGTGTGACATGTTTGAAGCAGAATATTATCAAGATCAATGCCTCTACCATTGTCATTTCACAGAGCAGTTTGGGAAATAATGTAATTTTTTAAACTGCAGTAAATGTTTATGGTGATTTAATATTATTCTTTTATGTGATATTTTCTTACAGTCAAGATACTTTTTTTTTTTTATTAAAAAGGTAAGAAATTCCCTGAAAGCCAGTATATCACCATATATTATCAATATTGAATAGCAATGTACTGGAAACTTTAGCATAAGAATATGCATTGTCAGCCATATCTACTAATTTTTAAAGACTAAGACACTCAGGTACCAGTAAGAGTATGAGCACCTCTTTTGCTCTACTGTTGGTGCAGGGAATTTACCCATAAAAAAGTTGAAAGCACTACAGAATTAACCCCAGGTCTTTTTATTGCAAATGTTCTTTTTTACTGGTCAGTAAACAATTCAGGGAAATTTGGAACTAGCCATGAAGAGATTATAAGAGGAAGGTTTGTTTCCCTTCCCCCCCAAAAAAATTAAAGGTGGACTCTAGAGGTAGAAAAACATCCTGTTTTTTAGATGCAGCTTAAGATAGAGATTTCTACATTAATTACTGGCATTAGTAGCTTACATTTCCCACTCACAGCACATGAAGTACACCCATGATTTTAAGATATCTGTTGGGCCTCGGCCTGTTCTGAAAGTATTCTGTTGTTACCAGGAGCTCCATAAAGCACCTGTTACTCTTTCTTTCAAATATCTCCATCCAATTCACAGAAGTACCATGGGATCAAGATGCCACTTGTCCACATTACAGTGAAGTTTGCAAAGCTAAGATCAGTTTGGGTGTTAATTAAGAGTGACTCAAAGGTGCAGAAGAACCTCAAGCCACCACCTGCTGCCCCACAATACTCTTTTTGCAAGTACATGGCACCTTACAATAGATTTAACAACAGCTTTGTGCAAGTAGCACCTTAACTATGGCCTCAAGTTGCGTCAGGGGAGGTTTAGATTAGATATTAGGAAGAAATTCTTCACTGAGAGGGTAGTTAGGCACTGGAATAGACTGCCCAGGGAGGTGGTGGAGTCACCATCCCTGGAGGTGTTTAAGGAACGAATAGATGCAGTACTTGAGGATATGGTGTAGTGGTTAGAGAGGATATGGTGTAGTGGTTAGAGTGATGCTAGGAGAAGGTTGGACTTGATGACCCTGGAGGCCTTTCCAACCATAACGATTCTGTGATTCTGTGATTCTGTGAACTACAGTTTTAGCAGCAGAGAATGACAATGGATCACCTCCAGCTTTTCCTTCCTGCCCAGCTATGAGGCAGCACAGCAGTAAGGATGCTGCTCTCTCTTTTTATTCTTTGTGGGTCTATAGCTCTGCAGGTACTGCAGTTGCCTTTGTCTGAAACAGACTTTGTGCTGTTCTACACAGAGGACCAACTCACAGCAACTGGCTTCAGAACTGTTAGAGAAAAAGTGTTTTCTAAAGGAAACACATTTAATGATCATTGACTGGAGTCTGATGCCTGTTTACAAATAAAACGCTCAAAAGCTAATCTCTGTCCATCCCGAGGTCAGTATTGTGGTGCAATCTAGTGTGTCTGTTGAGATGTGGTGCACACATACGCACTAAGAATCGGACTGATATAAATGGGGCAACATAAAACTCTGCTAAAACAGCAGCCACAAGTGCTCTGCTTCTGTTCACAGCATAGGGTACAGGATTGCTGAACAGATTCCTATCTGTTGCTGGCAACTACATCATATTTTTCAGGGTAAAAAAATTCCATAGAGAAGTGACCTTTTGCTCTGATTCTTCTGACTAGAAGGCTGTTCCAATTTCTTATTTTTCCAGTAGGAACTTTCTGATTTCCAACATACATTTATTTCTTGCCAGTTCTTATGTCAAAATAAAAGTGCTTAAGCTAGGGAACAAAGTAGTTTAAAATGTGTTCTAGAAGTAAAAATTAAAACTTAATTTTCAAAAGACTACTGCCTAAAGCCCTATAAGTTTTTCAGTGACACTTTCAATACTCTCCCCTTAAAAAAGAAAGACTCTTATAAATTTATATAACCTATTTAGGCTAGAAAGACAAGTCTTCAAAATTAGGAAAGGTTAGACTTTTATCGGCATTAATTGTTAACCCTAATTTTGTTCTTTCCGAACACCTATTAAGGCCTTCTGTCTCACAACAAAAACACACTGGACCATGCAAGCAGACTTAAATAAAAGATGCAGATGGCTTGCAATCGCTCAACCAATCATAAATCTGTTTTTTACCAAGATCTCAATGCTTGACTGTGTATTAATAAGAGTTTTAATAACTGATTTCTGAGGCTTTCAGAAGAAAAAGTCTAAAGACCCGCCATTTGACTGACTTGACTTACTAGTCTGTTATCTTAGAAAACAATGCTTTAGTTGAAACAATCTGAAACAGTAAAAAAAACCCCAACAAACCTTTTAACTTATTTTTTTATGGCTCTTCTTAGTGAGTTTCTTCTCACTAAGCACCCCCTTCTCTGGTACTCTGGAAAGTTTATTTCAATCAGCGTCTGTTATTTTTTTTTTTAATGTCTGAATAGGAATTTTTCCTTTGCTTATCACATCAATTGCCAACACAATGAATTCAGGTTTCACAAAGCAGGACACAACTACTTTTGAAAAAGAAGGTGGTTTCAGACAGGAATGAAAGGAAAAGACAGTCTTTCACAAGCCTCAGATGCAGCAATGACTCCCTATGTGACACTTGTGTATCAAGCTTGTCAAAAGTTATTTACTTCATAGTGACAGGATTAGCAAGGTCTCAATATACCAATTTCAAGTCTCAGCCTTAGGCTCAAGACTCCTCTTCCTTGGACAAAAGCTCCCATTAGCTGGCATCTTAACCCTCAACTAAGGATGAACTGTTAGAACTGAGCACAGATATTCCAAACATCAACTGCGTCCTTCTTTGGGGAAGAAGTCACATGCCCAGCACAGTGCTTCATGTTTTCCATTGAACCATAGCTTTTCATTTTTTCTCATGGCTCTGGAACTTGGAAAAGCTCCCTCATGAGGCAGGTGCTCCTTCTCTGTCTCACCATTGCTGTTGCAGCAGCTTCTAGGCACAATCTTAGAGAGCAAGCACAGCTGCTGCCCCAGGAGGCACTGCTGTCCTGTCACTAAAGTAAATGTCTACGGGCTTGTATTAAGGCTGCATGGGAAATAATGTCTTCAAAAGTAGATTCACTTGGCTGTCACCAGGTTCAAAATCTGTTTGAAACATGGAACCCTACTCTCTCTTGGTCTTTTTTCCTGAAACATGAAGACTACAGTTCAAGAGTGTTAGGTAGGAACAGTCCCGGCTTTGATTCACTTTCCTATCCCATTCGGATCAGAAATCTGAAAACTGTCTATGACATTCCAAGAGCTATCATGCCCGAGTCAGTTGTGGTTTAGCTACCTTGGCCAAAACACAAAAATACTTCTTTGCTTAGACAGTGTGGAATTGTACTTACCAAAGGCACTGACAGAAAAGGGAGCATCTTTAGCCTAGTATTACCAGTCAAACAGAAAAGGGTCTTAAGCTTCATTATCATCTGTCTCGTATGACTCCTTAAACCCCCAGATTTCTTATTTGCTATTCTAGGCTTGGCTTTGATTGGAAATTCCATTTTGGACCAGAGAAGAAGACTTCCTATCAAGTCTGGTATGTACATTCCTAAAAAGGAGTACTGGTTTCAAATAATTAACATTCTCTAACGGAACAGATATTTTGTCAGAGGATTAAGGATCAGCTCTAATTTGACTTCTAAGTAATTATTAGAGCAGCATGACATTAATTATGTTAGCTGTGAACACAGCATTGCCCAAAAAGAGGGCAATAAATTAGAGACCAATATAGCAAAATCTGACAAGAGCTGGTAGGGCTTGGAAGCTGCTGCTTCATATCGTGTTTCCCAGAAGGCAATGACTTGGAAGCAAATGCTGCTCTGNACTTTTTCCTCACACTCTATTTAAGGCTAAGACACCTTAGAAGACAATTTTTTTTCACAGAAAAGCTATGCTGCATTCCTAAAACAAGTTCAGAAGTTTACAGAGAATATGCACTACTGTTTGGTAGATAGACAGGAGACATTTTCCCTGTATATTCTGTAGCATGCAAGCATTTATCCTCAAACTAAAGTCAATGCCCTACTTGAGTCAAGCACAAAAAATGTGGCAGGACTAAACATTACTCTTATTAAGCAATTATTTGGGCAACTGTCACACAAGTAGCTCCACAGCCTATGTTTACTCTTTCCACTGCTGAAAAAGCCCAGGCTCAACCTATGTCAGAGCCTGAATTAAGAATTAATAATAACGACAAGACCCAAACGGCTAGGCATTTTCTTAACTCCAAATTAGCGGAATAATGAGTTTGCAAAATACAACAATCTCTAAAAGCAAGTTGTGGCCATTATAAGAGAAACACAGATACTGCAAAGTAATCCAGTATAATGCCATGTCTCTCATCTGTTCCCACCATCTGCTAAATCAAACCAAAACTGAGGAATCCTAAATTCTAATAGCATCAAAACTTTTATCAGCCACTTTGTAACAAGTTACTGGTGTATACTCAACAAGAACTGAGAAGGGAACCCCTTCAGTTGCACCTAGCTCTATGTTGTAATAATTTAACTATAAAACAAACACTTTAACTTTATCTTAAAAAAAAAGGGAACTGATAAAAGCAACTAGTACATCAGAGAGCAATATAAAAAATTCAAGTGCGAAGTTTTGCTGTATCTAAAAAGTACAAAGGTAAGTAGTTTTCTTAAGCCATTACTTCATTTTTTTGTTACTATGTAACTTGCAGGAATTCCAATTTTGCATTTTAAACAAGGATTCCTAACTGCACACCTTCTAATTGCAGTTTCACTTTTAAAAAATAGCTTGCTTAGATCTTTTGTAGAAGCAACAGACCACACACTGTATAAATGTGGCAGCATAAACACTCTGAGAACATGTTTTTTTTCCTGCAAAACTAGACATATATTGCTTGATGCAACAGGCTGAGAGAAAAGTGAACAGGCTGGGTGACCAAAAAAGATTACACTTTTTATGCCCACTTTGCCTTTATGAAACTGAGCACATTTTCTGGATGGATGATGCAGCTTCTGAAAATTACACAGGCTCAATCAGCCAAATGAGAAGGTAACTATAACAGACCTTCACAGCAAAGTCAGTAGCTCAACAGTTAATCTAAGTTTCTAAGTTGATCTAATTTTCAAAGGTTAAGTAAAATAGTTTTAACATTCAGGGCTACTTAAACTTTGAGTTAAAAGTACTAAATGAAAATTACTGTAGACATTTACATGGCTTAAAAACATATTGCTAGTTACATCACAAATTAAGCTGAAGAGCTATGACCTGTTGTTACACTGATGGTCAGGGAGTGGTCAAAAGATCATTTACCACGAGTATTTTACACACATAATGCACAAGGGTGAAGAAAAGAGGGGGAGATGAGGAATTCCCTAGGTCAAACCCCATTAAAAGCCTTACAGTTTTACCGAACGATTTATCTTTTATTTTGCTATATAACAAGTAGGATTATTTTGGTCTGTTACTGGTGGTGACTTCATGTTTTGCACCAAGCTTTATTTGGTAAGCAACCACCAAAAAAATCATATAATAGCTGGATTTAAATTCCAAAGGTGACAAAGTATGAATTTGCAAGTGAGGCTTTAAGACCTAAATCAATTAATTTCTTTGAAGCTTTGAAGACAGCTTCAGGATTCAGAATCAAGCTGATTTCATACTTTCAAAAGCTTTCTTTCTACCAAAGATAACAAACATTAAGACATCCTACAATATGTATTCATTTACTTTAAAAATTGGGAAATTGGAAGATAAATCATGCTACTAATTCACAGAATTATGTCAGAACATAACTAAACTGAGACATTGTTCAAAATTAGTAAATACTTCATGGTTCAAGAGAACAATTTTCATATTGCAGAGAGTTCCTGTGTGTTTAGTTCCAAAGAAAAGAAACAAAAAATATTCCCATGGCTCTAGCACTTACTCATTTGATCTGCAAGTAACATCCAGCTTCTGTGTGTTATCTACACACAGACATTAAGGTCTGTGTTAAGCAAGCATCCTTGTCAATATGGACTTTTCAAGTATTCAAAATTCCTTTAAATGTAAAAGACACTGGCAACCCTGAAGCCTTGCCAGGTCAAGCATCTGGAACTACTGAACATAACCGACTTTCAGTATCAAGCTCTTAAGCTGTTTCCTGAAACAGGATGCATTTGTCTACATAGTGATTGTATATTTATTTTACTACAAAAATGCTTACCGAACAGCCCCCCTCCCCACAAAACACCCTTCCATTCTTTGGGAAACCAGATGTGTATTTCCTTCAAAGACATAATGCCACCATAGTAATAGCTAAAAAAGAAGGAAAAATACTCGTTAATTGTAAAGTCAGTGCAGGATTTTAACTCTAAGCACAAATAATTCAAAGAATCACTAGAAACCTATTTTCTTACCAGATGTTTGTTGTAATCCCTTAAAAAACCCAAATAAGTTTCAAAATGGTTGCTTCTTTTCCTGGGTGATACACTACAAGTATAAAACATGGACTTGCAGAATTGCCACTGCAATCTTCTTACAGTACACAGCAAAAACTCTTTGTAATTTCTAGTTTAAAATGGAATAATTGGAATCAGTTTGGTCTAAAAAAATAGCAACCCATTCCACAACTGAGGAGAACAGTTTGATTTGTGCTTCAGTTTGCTGAGAATTAAACAAATTAAATCCTGGTGTTCTATAATTTTGAATGTAAGTATAATTTATGTACAATCGCAACAAACTGGCATTACTTTTAAGAAGGGAAATACTAATGTACCAACTTATCTTAAATAAATTAACAACTTTATTTAGAAATAATGAGCCTGTTTAAAGCCATAATTTGCTGCATGTTAAGTAATATTTATTGAAGGTCAGACTCTTCTACCTGTTTTGTATGTTCTTCATATTTACCTTTGTATAGAGCAGGAATTGGGGTGCTTTCTAGCTGCAAAGTTTATAAACAGCTCAGGCAGATTTTTAAAAGAACAAAAACGAAATTTTAATTTAATCAGTCCCAACTGCTGAAGGAAGCCCACCTGAGCATTCTGTGACTTGTGGCATACAACACAACCCAAGAAAAAAACCAAGCTCAAATAGCATACCTATCTGTGCAAACTGACTCTAAATTTAAACTGTCTTAAAGGGCTTGCTTGTCTTCAGTGAGAGAAGAATCAAATTGTTACTCAAGTACAGCTCTAATGTAAGTCCTGTGAGTGTGTGGATGATGTGAAAAATGGAGACGTCTTTTTAACTCGAAGTAGCTCTCTATCAAGGAGTTTAGGCTGACGTTTCAGCTAGCAACAGGTACCACATCCACAAGGCTGGCACCATTGACATAAGGGAATACCATTAAAAATGCTTTTCCTAAAATTATTCCACCCAGACGAAAAGTCTTGGTGCTTTTCATCTTCCATTGTTATGTCCCTTTTCATATTTCTGAAGTCTTCCACAGCTTTCTTAAATCAATTTTTGCAAGTCTCTCCTGTTCCTCCCCTCCCACCACATTTGAAAAAGGAATGCTTATTTACACATGCAATGTACACTGTCAAACGTTAGTGTAAATGGAACAATCCTCTTGCAGGTATGTCAGAACCTGAAAACAGGTTCTGCTTCCTCAGCCTAAGATTTATTTCCATGGAAGAAATAAAACTCATTGTGGCTCTCAATACTTTGAGAAGATCAAATAACCAGAAAAGTAATTTGGGGTTTTATAGTTGTCACTATCTTAAAGTGAAGTTGGATTTATAAATTTGTAGTATTTACTTCTGTATCACAGCCTATGTATGTTCTTAAACAGGTACACAAATAGAAGAAATACCAATTACGAACTTAGTTAAATTACTTGTTGTCAAAAGATTCCTTATGGAAACTAGCACCCTGATTCTGTAAGCCTTTTCATACACCTTCTCAGAACTGGTGCTAAAAAGTCCCAGTGCCAATTTATCAGAACACAACCACTGACAAGATACATCACCCCTAGTTAGCCTTCAGGACAATCTCTCAAGCACTTGAAAAGATAACTTAAGTAGGTGCACCGAGCTTTGTAGTTTGTCTTGCATTTACTATCGTATTAGAGAAGAAATGGTTAATTTAAAGGTCTGGTTTTGGAAAGATGGCTTCAAGTGTTTCACAGAAATATTTAAGTGGTTAGACTCGTAATACCATAAAAAAAAACTCTAGGACTGTTGTTCTCACTCACTTCTCACATCTTAGGAAGAATGGTGAGTTCCTACAAAGAACAAGCACAGTTTTTACAGGCCTTGCATGAAGTTTGTATTTCTTTTGTAATACTTTTTTCAAGCATTTGAACAGAAATAGACACACTGACATAATTTTCTCCCTCTTAGTTTATTAACTTTTCATACACATTCCAAAACACTAAGCTGCCTGTCTGCCTTAACATGCACAATGAGCAGCTTTGGGTAGTCAAATTAGTTTCTTGTACTACTGGAGGTTCTGGCTGTAACTTTCAAAAAGAGTTAGCTCCAATGCACAGTATACCAATAATCATTACCATAGAACAGACATCCATTAGTGTGCTGAGCAGAGCTATTACTGTAAGAAATACTATCAAAAAGTTAAATTACATGTCATGGCACATGTGCACACAGTATTTAAGAAGGGAGGGCCTTTAATGTCATTTCAACATGACTTGGAAAAGAAATTGTGAAATGAAGTCACTGCTATCAATCCTCTTCAGAGCTAGATTCGTCTTCCTGGTCAGAGAGCTCAGCAACAGGAAAGCGCAGGATGGCTGCCACCCCTGTCAGCTGGCCAAGCTGCTCTCCAGACACATGAAGGCTGGAGAAAATGCGCACTGTGCCCATGTTTTCCCGTACGCTATCTACCAATTTAACATATCGGGCACGTGTAGCCACATCCTGGTGCCGGAAAAGCTCATCACTGATCAGCAAGGTATCAATGGCCATGGCTTCATTGGCCTTTTCTACATGTTTTAGACCGTAAAAAGCCCGGTCAGGCTCATGCTGCAGCATTTTATAGAAGTCATCCAAGGCTTTGACCTCACCAGCTGCCTTAGTGTCAGAGAGACGGCTAGTTACAGCTGGGTCACAGAGTGCTTCCTTCAATGCGTATTTATGTCCCGAGGAAGAGTGGACCTGGAATAAAAGAAGTCAAAGGTTTGCTTTTTTAAATAAAAAGGACCATTTTCTCAATTAGCCAAACAAAAACAGCTTCTACTATATATAATATTTACCTTGATAATTATTCCATTGAAACTTACATGATTCTTTTCTTAAAGGATCTATCCTGCAACCCAAAGCCTGCACCGAAGCCCTTAAATTGTATTTTAATAAGTGCAGAAAAGCTGTTTCTCTTATTCAAAATCTGGGTGAAATATGCAAGCTGTTGCAGACAGTCCCCTAGGTAAGGCTGCTTGAAACTACCTGAAAAGCTAAGCCTTAAGCCTCTTCCTTTTAAAGCATTCAGTAAGAGGAAGACCTCTTAAGACTTCAGATATATAGTGCAAGAGCCTTGTACAGGTGCATAGCTACTATGCTTGCAAAGCTGTGAAGTACACTGAAACTTTCCACACTTACTATTATCACTTTGCTACAAATGCAAAAGGAGGCTTCTTGGTGCAATGTGTCTCTTAAATGTTGTGACCATTAAGTATTGGGACATGCTCCCCTCCCACCCCCCAACCTTTTGCAAGCACAGATTACAGGCCTACTCCAATTAAAAAATGATGCAAGTATCCTTATGAAAGGGAACACTTATTTTAGGCTCTGAGTTTGCTTATTTCAATGGAAGCAAAAAAAACTCCCCCACTCAAATCAGCAAGATGAGAAAGGAACAGGAAAAAATGCTATGGTCTGTGTAACCTTGAACTATGTTGTATAAAACTGACAACAAAATTAACTAACCTATGTCACATCCAGGTTTTTTCAAAAAGCTTTACAAAGCTGTTATTAAACATGCATGCTATACAGTATGAGAGATTAATACTGCAGTTTAACTATTTTCCGACTTGTACTTCACTGTAATTGAAGATTAACTATGCCTTTACAGGGAGTCTGAAATATTGAATACTTTCTCTACTTCACATTAAGGTATCCTTGGAAGGAACCATTCCTGTATTTTGCCTAACCACCTTATAGTTTGGGCGGCGTGAAAATAACTTCCTGATGATGCTCACAATTTTTTTTTTTCCCTAATGTGAATTTTTAGCATCAGCCTTCAATTATCTTCTATTATCATAGATAGATTTTAAGCCTCATTTTACCTACTTTGGAGACTGTTTAGCTCCTTACCTGTAGGAACTTGGACCTGTTCTCCAGCAGAAGCTTGTTGTCAGTCTTGACCGCCTGCTGGAACATGTAGTCACAAAACTGCTCCCGTACAAAGCCTGGGCTAGCAACCAGTACACACTTCACCACCTCAAAGTTGATATGCCGCTGGATGGCTTGCACCACCTGCTCGTAAAACCGCTCCAGGGCCCGGTCATGCTGACTGCAGTTCCCTTTCCGCTTGCGGGGGATGTTCACCTCCACCTTGGCACGGGTAAGCGTCATGCTCGGAGTGACCAGGCAGACGTGAGCCAGCCCTTCCTGCATGACCACGGCTGCCACATCGGCGCTCCAGGCTGGGTCGCAGGCCTGCTCGATGCGCTCCAGCACCACGCTGTCCCACTGCTTCTTTGCCAGCGTGAACTGCCGGTTGGGCTCCAGCTCGATGGTATGGTAGGCCCCCATCTTGACATATTCATTCTCTTGGATGTTGGTGCCCTTGACCCGCAGCTGGCAAGCCTGCGAGTCAAAGTCGATGGCCTCGACGCAGAGAGTGAGGGTGGTGCGGATGCGGTTGCTGCCCACGCTGCCCGTGGCCGACTCGGTTTGTACCTTCCGGATGGTGGAGGCCCGCAGGCTGTCACCCACCTG
>VZZY01005180.1:0-23122 GCA_013400335.1 Eurystomus gularis | reverse complement strand
CTGTCACACCCTCCCTTCAGCCCAAAACTCATTCTCTGTAGCCACCCTCACTGATTTAGAAATGAATCTTAGCCCAAATGAGACTTAAAAGTGGAAGTGAACCTCTGATACTCAGGGCAGGGAAGGAAGAGTAAAAAAGAAAAGAGGTAATGCTGGACAGAGACTGTTCTCTCTAGGCAGCCTCTGAGCAGCACAGCATCACGGAAGAGGAGAGGAGGCTGGTGTCACCTGGCAAGTGCTGCCCATCAGGAAGTACCGTGAGCAGGAGCTTCCCTCTCCACACTCCCTGTGAGGATTCAGCTCCACATTTCACTGATACAGAGCAGTTCCCTGGAAATGCAATATCTGAGAGATAGTGTTTCCTTATATTATAAATACCTTTCTGGCTTGTGCTTGTGCATGTTTGCAATATAGCATAAGCTCTGTGTAAAAGGAAGGAAGACATGTCTTCAAGGTCATTTCAAACCCTTCATACTTTTACAATTTCATATACAGAAAACAAAGGTGGTTAACACAAGTGTATAAAAATTCCTGGCCAGATTCTTTTTTATCACTGTGGAGCAAGTCCACTGACTCAATAAAGTCAAAATAACCTAAGGAGGAACACTTCTGCCAATATGTAATTTAATTTTTTTTAAATCAGAATGTCCTATGCTTTAATTTAAAAGGTAGTCTATTTTTATCATAGGAATTACAATGGAAACTGTAGTGTTATCCTTTGAGGTGTTGTGAGTCATGAAATTATGAGTTATCCATATGAGTGTTCATCATTCATCAAACACTAATAGCTAATCTTTGATGTCTGAAAGAAATATAAAGATACAGAATATCACCTTTTAAAATTCTGAGTATTTCTCTTTTACAGCAATGCTTCACAAGCTGTGGAGTTTCCATTGCATATGAGAACTGCTGTGTGAGCGGTAAGAAAAGAATCTGTGTAAAGGATTTACAATCATTCCATAGTGGATAGAAATCAGTGGATCTCAATTGGCAGTGACTATGCCTTCTATTTATGAACGGACATACTACTAGATGTCAAAGCTGTAAAAATACAGAGGTTAGTTCATAGCAGCCTAACCTTCATTTGAAAATGGGCCTTGATTAATAATAAGCCAACTCACAAGTTGGCTTAACAGAAAACTTGACTTCTGTGACTTCCTAACTCCTTTGCTGTACTGCCATCAGGAGTCTGTGACATTGATTTAGAAATGCTATCAAAGCATTGACCCATCCTCAACAGATCCTACTGTTCTCTCATTTTCTCTGGGCTATTTTAAACATCAGCTGACATTGTCCCTCCTGCCTTTCATCTGCTTATCAGTCACGTTCAGGCAGCAGTCAGAATTTCCCACATCAGCTTTCTACTTGAGTATCATTTATGCTTTCTCTTCATGCTGTTCTGTCAGGATTTCGCAAAGGCTTATTCTGCTTTCTAACATTGAACTATAGTTGGTTGCAGCTTCAGCAAAGACACAATGTACCTCAAAAATAGTAGGAGGAAGCTAAGATTTGAAAATTGCTGTATGATCTCAACTATTGTTGAGAGAAACTGATTTTTTAGGCTTTGAGTTTAAAAGTGCAGGGTATCATTTATCTGTTAGTGTGGTCCTAGTTTAAGAAGGGCAGGAGGAAGGACTGAGAAGCAGAACTGCAGGTCAGTTGTGGTATAATTAATCACAATTATGTAACTTAGAGTTCGGGCTAGTGATCATTCAATTACACTTTGGAGATGGAGCACAAATTGACTTTGTCCCAAATAGTTAAGCAGAAAGGTCATTGTGTCTTTCTCTCTGTGATGAAAAAAATCTGCAGAGAAACTGTCTTTAAAGGAAATAGGCAAAACTAAGTTTGAAGATGTTTTTAAAGCTGATAAAATGTCAGTAATATAAGCTTTTTAAAGTGAAAACCATAGTGTATACAGTCTGTGTTATGCAAAATCAAAGGGCAACCAGGGTTGCTAGTCTTGCAGCCAGCTATTTTTGGAAAAGCTATAGCTATAGCCTTAAACATCATAAACAAAGGAATTTCCGAGAAATAATGTATGACATTTGACATTGACTATTCACCAAGGGATGGCTTGCTGTTCTACATTACTAGTTACTCTCTAGCTTCTGAAAACAATTTTCTGTCATTTGAAGCAAACACTTTGCCATGTCTTCTCAGGAGTTCTTATGCCACCTTACTGATTGGTGCAATCATTTGAACTTGGAAAAATGCAAGAATAATACCAAATTAGGGGACCAAAAGATAGCTTTCATGTTTATAGAGCTCCAAATCCCACTTGATAACTCCAGATGGCAATCTGCAGCATGACAATTCCTTATTTTTATATGTCATGCTCTCACAGTAACAGTTGATTCACTCAAGTGCCAGCTCATAGGTGCCAGTCATCATGAAAAAGATTATAACAAATATTGTTAATGGTGTTAGCAACCAGTACTAAACAAGTTCATATACTGGGGAAACAACCAGCACCTATAAAGACAATTTCTTCTGACTTTGGAAGACATTACAGTGTACTTCTAAGATATCAGAAGCACTATCTATTAAACCACTATTAAATGATACAAGACTTAGCCTTTGAGATTTCCCCCTGAATTGTATGCTATGCTTCTCTTTAGTTCTGCTTATCGGCAATTAAAGACGCTCCTATGAAGGTTGCACATTATTCCTTCGAAATTATATAGCATAATATAGTGTCTACTGATAAAATTAATAAAAGGATGCCTAAAAGGCAAGATGAAATTATTAATTATGCACATTATTTTCAACTTGTAAAACATAATCTTTTCCATGTGGTAGATCACTGTAAACACATAAGTTGTGATAGTTTATATGGAAACTCTGAGTTACTTGGCAATTAATAGCTATTGAACGTAAACATTCAAATATTTAATTTAAAAATTTGCAGTGAACATCAAGTTATCTGTATCTATAGATGATGACAGACTTATAAAAAAGGTTTAAACTTAAAGTAGACAAATTTGCAACTACAGAAACTGTAGACCAATGGAATGGAAAAACACAAATTCCCACAAGGAGGAGATAGATACTTGCTAATGATCAGCCACTGAATGTCATAATGTTGCCAATGGAAATATACAGTTCAGTCTTCAAACAAGGAAATATGAGCACTGTGCTTCGCATCCAGATCTCCTGACCACAGTAACTGGGTTTCGTTTAGCTTTTTGTTTTGCTGTTTGTGTTGCTTTGCTTTTGACCACTAAGCTTATTTCCAGATAATAGGTGTCAGGTTCATGGGAGTTTGCAAAACTTGAAACTTTCTAAGGTCCAGCAGGATAAAAATACCAAAAGACTCACAGGTATAGATGAAATAAAGCAAATCACAGTCACCAAGACAAAACCAAAGAAGTAGCTTGCAAGATTTTAGTTTTGGGGTTCAGACCCTGTCTAAGATTAATATGCTTCTTCAAGGCAAAACCCAGATCATTTGAAGGACTAAAATTTTAAGACAGAAATCTTCTAGTGTTTCTTTGCATGTGTAAGAAGAATAGAGTTGTTGGAAACCAAGCCATGTAGCTTGTGAATTTGCAGTGAGATTCCTTGTACTATTCCTTACATGTCTGTTCCTTTTATTTTGGAGATTAAAGACTGAACTAAAACATGCGTAGGCTTAAATCATTAATGTTCCACACAGAGGTGGCACTACAAGGAATATTCTAGTAATAATGTCAATCTACGTGAAGAAGTAGTAAGCATTCACAAGTCTTACTTGGGGTAAGTGCTGTAGCTTTCTAATTTAAGTGTCACAGTTCAGATACTGAAGATCCTGACTTTGGTTTAAAGAAGTATATCTTCAGAAATGACATTTTAGAAGTCTTGTCCCTTAAATCTCACATTTATTATTCATTATTGTGTCTCTTTCTTTAGCTCCTTTCCTCATCACCATCAACAGACTTGCTTCTTTCAAGGAACGTGTACAACACATAAACAAGATTTGGATCACACACAGTTTTTTAAGTTGAATGGATCAAAAAAAGTAGTTAAGCTATAGAAACTTTCAGAAAACTATAAATTAAATTTTCCCACTCTATCACATGCACACACACGCATACATCTGCAGTCTCCTCAAAAAATGGAATGGTATTGCTTTAAAGCAGGATACTGCAGATTGAACTCTTTTTTCCATGGCTTTTACCTGATGGAGGGGTTGCCTAGAAACAAGAGTTTCAGCTTCAGTTCATAATGAATGTGGATCTCAGCTGGTCACCAGCTGGTTCAAGTGGTCACAACAATGTTTAAGTCATCTGTTCTTCTGGGACTTTGCATTCTCAGGGGTTCTTTCTCAGGGACAAACTTTGTGGCTGATGGCCCATGTAAATGAAAACACAGGTTCTACATGGTCATCATGGACCAAACAACCCTCAAGCGCACATAGCTTAAACCGTATAAAACCTAGCAAAGGAAACTGGTATTACAATTTAATTTGTTTCAATTAGTTTTACTTAAATCAGCATTTATACTTACCAGAATCACTTATACTCACACTAAAAGAACTGCAGTTCCTGTCACATTAGGCATCTTGCACTAGAAGCTTATCTCCTTTTCATATGGTCATGCAGGGCTGACCATGCACTGCTGAAGCTGGCACTGGACCCTGATGGTTGCTTGTAATAAGTTTATTTAAGGGTACCAAATTACCTGATGTAGATGGCACAGTTTAGGGGGCTGGACAACCATTGAATCTACTTTTCTATAATAACCAATCTGATCTAAAAAATAAAGCAGGGTAAAAAACCACATCTGATTAAGAATAAAGTTTTGTCACTTGAGCTCCCACTTCTCTACGGATATTTCACAACGGGCAAACACGTGTTATTCAAAGTTTCTCATTCACAAATAGTTTCCATCATCTAGCATCCAATCTTAACAGCAAGCATTTTTTCAGCAAGACTACTTTTAAAAATGAAAAAAATTAAACAAAGAGAAAATAGGGGGTTGGTTTGTATTGGTGTGTTTTTAATTGAACCAGTCCAACCAGAAGCAACTAGAACATTGTAGAAATAGTAGAATAAATGTGAGATCTGGCAAAAACTGCCACAACCCAATTCCCAACTACCCCCTTTTAGGTTCACATCCAGTTTTTTATTTCTACTGGAGAAGTGCATGTGAGCCCCACTTGGGATCAACCCGATATTGTGCAAGGAGCATACTAAGAAAAGCACACAGCAAAAAAGACATTCTATACCAAATCCAGTTCAAATAAAGTTGAAATGAAAAGCTTTTTGTGCTCTCTAGGGCTTCTCTATCTTTGGACTTACATCATTTGTCAAACAGAAAAATAACTTCAAGATCAAAAATCAGAAACTAAAATATTTTGCCACCTGAAACTAATGGAGTTTGGGTTATTGTACAAACAAGAAACCTTCATACTTATCCCCAGGAGTTTTTTTTTCTTTTTCAAAGAAGCTGATATTGGAGCCTGATACTATCCCAAAAATGAAGAGTACTATTTTAAACATTTTTGTCTCCATCTCACAGTGATTTCAAACTTCTAATTTAACTGTAAAGAAAGAAGGAAAGGAAAAGGAAGAGGTATAAAGACTGCATCAAAGTCATTTAGCTTTTTTGTAAGATGAAAGCTAGAATGTTTGGGAAATCTCCATTCTACATTACCGAGATCAATAAATGGAGTCCAAACTAAGAACACATTAGAAAGATATCTTTCTTGATCATTCACAACTAAGTAAGAGTTTCTAGATTACATCACACCCATCTCCACCATTTAACTCTTACTTCACCCTGCATACTTCACACAGGCTTCTACTGATGAGGTTTAGTAGGTCATTAACTGTGCTTGCCACAGATGATCACAGGAGTTTTGTTAAATTCCCGCAATGCTTCTATAGTTACTAGGCAGTAACACAACCTATGCAATACATATATAGTAGCCTAAGTGTTGGGAATATAATTGAGATACCTTCTAAGATTGTTTTGATATTTAAAATTGGGGATTATGTGCAATTTTGCTACAATAGTTTCTACAATGCCAACAGTTTTGTAATTTTGCACAGTTTATCCTGTACAAAATGATGTGCTCTTGTACATAAGCTGTTCTGAAAGTTCTTTTCAAACACACTTATAAAAATAGGAAAAAAAATCAGTGCTTTAACTAGTACTGAAAGGCATAGAAAAGTCCACAAAATAAATGCTGAGTTGTTAAAGCAAAAAAAATCACTGCTAATTGAGGTAATAGAGTCATAGCCTTAACTTTGGCTCATTTCAGTTAACCAAGAACCAAATATTAAGGGTAGATGTGGAAGGACAGAGCTTAAAATACTGTAATGCCATCTACTGAGGGTGGGTTTGAGGGTAACAGAGCACTGGAACAGGCTTCCTAGAGAGGCTGTGGAGTCTCCTTCTCTGGAGACTTTCAAAACCCACCTGGATGCATTCCTGTGCAATCTGCTCTAGATGAACCTGTTTTGGCAGGGTGGTTGGACTAGATGATCTGCAGAGGTCCCTTCCAACCCCTACCATTTGGTAATTCTGTAATCAGATGGGAATTTGTGGAGTCGCACAACGATTTAATTGCCCAGTGAAGTAATGGGTTTGGTGTAATATGCTGTTATTTCTCTATCTCTTTGCATCTGTGCCAAAACTCCTGCATAAGGATAATTAGCATTGAGACCCTGGTGTTAGGTTGTGGTGCAACCATCTTACCATGGTACTGGGAGAACTGTGACACCCTAAGACTGCTGGAAAATCAAGCAGGGCCCCACCAGTGACTTTCAGTTTGTGGTATAAAGCTTGAATATGGGATGATGTGATGTCCTTGATGTGGGACTCATGTGGCTTTAGTGGCTTTATATTCTGCTTGGGATCATAGGCAGAAACCCCAGGCAGACCTGTGTCTGCTCTGGGCTGCACTGTGGAGTAGGAGCTACATGTAGCTAGTGAACAATTGAGGAATTACACATCTGTATCTATGAATTTGGAATTGTTTAAATAAAAAAATGCAAACCAGAAGTGCTTTATTTTGCCCTTTCCCTGATGGCTAAAGGGAAACTGATTACACTGTCAGGAGGCTTATACTGAGCAATTTATATAGCAACAGGATGACATAGGCCAGTGCACCAGGTGTGCTGTTATTCCATGAAAACATATATAGAAATAATTAACGAGTATGAGAAAAAAAGAGATTGTTCTATACTTATATGCTATGCTTACTAGGAAAGGTTTGCCTTTGGCTAGGGTGATTTTCTTCTCCCATACTTCTGGGAAAAATACTCTAAAAACAAAAAATGAATGGCAGTAAAATTCTGGATAGTCACTCAGTCTCTCCATGGTCTCCACATTTGGTTTGATCAGTTTGTCTGATAGAGGGATGCATTTACCTACTTACATAAGTTGAGCTATATATTAAAAAGGAGGAAGAAGTTGATTAAATTGCCACAACTGACAGGAAAAGGTGGTGGCGGGGGACAGCAAAATAATTTTTCTGCCTGAAGCACTGAATAGGAATTTCAAATTTACTTTCTGCCCATTATACTGAAAGCTATATTTTCAGCTTTCTAGTTTTCACCTTGGACAACCAATAATATTGAATACCACAGTCAGACTGACAGAAAAAAAGTGGTCAGAAGAATGCCAGTGAACTGCAAGTTGGCTGTACTTCAGGTAGCAACACACAAGGGCAGTGCCCAGGCCCTCCATAAAGGACCACAGCCCACTGCCTTCATGTGGACATATATTTCAGCAGCTGAGCTTGAGCTTTGGAATCAACAAGTGACACAAAGTTTTGAGCAAATCTTCATACATGTTTTGCCTGTGGGTGTTATTCTAGTTACAACCAGAACACTAGTGTTCTACTTCTTATTACCAGGGATAACTGATGGTCTTTTAAAAGAAGAAATTCAATGTGTTAGAAATATTAGATAGATTGATAATAGACAGACAAACACATGTTTATGTGCCTCTGTGTGTTTTAAAATAACAAGTCTTCATTTAAAAAAAAAGTATTTTGGGAGGACATGGATGCATATAGTGTAAAGCCATGAAGCTGTTTTTACGTTGACTCAGAGCAATGAGGAACATTAGTACACTCAGAGCAACTGAGTCATCTTGGAGCTGCCAGAATACAGGAGTCAGGCAGAGACCCAGGTTTTAGGGCCAGAGGACCTTGCCTGTAGCTGCGGGCTTTTAACACAGTCTGCAGAAACTGCAGACAGGATGAGGCTGCTCATGTGAGTAATGCAGCTTACGGGGACCAGCACAAATGACTGTGATCTTTACAACACGGCATTAAATGATAACGGTAAAAGAGAATTAGGAATGCATTTCAGAAATAACTACAATGACTTGAAACAGCTGTTCAACTCAATTTTCCCCCTTTTTTAGTAATGAGCTGTTAAAAATAAGAGCACCCTAACTCATAAATATATATTAAAGTTATGTGGTGACCTGGTATCCCAGATGAAAAATGGAGCATCTAAAGATGGGTATGCTTTGTAATGGTCAATGTTAAATCACAGAAATCTAAGCAGTGGCTTAGATTTACCTTTTTCTCCTCAATAGCCTGCTCTTCAAATAAGCAGACTTTCTTCCCCATATTTGCCTGAACTGAGACAGCTGGAACAACCTTTACTTAAGCCCTTGTATGGATGCATCATCATGCAGTCTTTAAGGAACAGGATGACCAAGTATTTTTCCACAGCTTCCCTCTACACAGTGCTCAGAGAAACCATATTAAATCTTGTGAGGCTTCCACTTCAATGGTTTGTGTTCTCCCCACTTTTTCACCCTATGACTTACTTACCTCACAGTACTTTTAGCTTTACTTCTAAAGACAGAAGTAGTAATTTCCTCATGAGGTTTTCTATTGCACTTGCTATTATAGTTTTCAAATGCTCCAGTAAACATTCCTGTAACTTATTTACCTCCATAAAATGCAAGCAAGGTGAGAGCTGATGTTAGTGCTACTCAGTAGGTTGGAACACAAAGTTCAGAGGTAAAGTATGTCCTTTTCTTGTCAGACACACATATCTGGGATTCTCGAGAATAAGTTTTAAGCACCTACATTTTCTGCATAACTTAAAAAGCTGAAGTTTTGGCTTTTGTTTGCTTCCTTGCTTGTTTGTTTGTTTAACCTTTTTCGTAGAAAAAGAAAAGACAACTCAGCAGATGATTCACAGAAATCTATTTTAAGGACTCTTAACTAGCCCCTGTTAACCCAGAATTGTCTCCTGATTTTAGGCCTCTGAGATAGTAGGAACACTGAGAGTATCTGTTTTCCCTTCTTTTCCTTTTTCTGTTGTTATCAGGCATGATTTTTATAGTACTTAATAGTGCATAATATTGTCTACATTTTAAAAAACAACCTCATTGATTCAGTTGCAGTTCTGAATAATACCTCCACAAACCAGAAACAAGGACTCAAAGCTAGGAAGAAAAGTTAATGGAAAAAAATCCCTAACAAAATAAACCAAAACACCAAATCCTAAATACTCTTAGCAGTTAGTGAAAAGGTTGATTTCAAAGACTCACTTGCTATTATAAAATGCATAATTAAGAATGTAGACTCATCTCCTTGGACTGTGTTGGCTATGGAACTAGACAAAGGCAGAAAAAAGGGATTTCCACTATGGAGAATATTTTGTTTTCTACATCTAACTCATCTGGAGAGGGAGATTGAACAGACTATTGATTCATGTTCTGTCACAGAGATGTCACAAAGTGTGGCTCCCCAGGAGTTTCTGTGGATCCATCCAGTTCTATGAACATAGCCTTTAATGTCTATTTTAGTCTAGGTTATATTTCTGAGTTTGCCATCTGAACTCAAGACCAGTTATAAAAAAAGTATTCCTAATACATATTCCCAGATAGACTCTATGGATAACTCTTGCACAATTAAAATCAATCAGGCTGAATTTCAAACACAGCAGACAAGCTTCATATTTTTCTGAAGAAATAAAATTAGTCTGCTTAAAAATCAAAGACCTTTTATCCAATAAAAGAATCAAAGGCTCTCTCACACAAATCTGCACCAGGATCATTGACTCATCTTACCCTTTACCTCAGAAAAGCTTCAGAGCATCACTTCCCAATTAGGACTAGAGAGAAGCTTTCTATAGGAAAAAAAAAAAAAAAAGAAGAAGACAAAAGAAAAATTAAAAAAGCAAAATTCACTAAGGACCTACATAAACAAGATCTTGTTTTCGATTTCTGTATCTGTGCAACTGAGGACAAAAGAAGACAAAGCATATGGTATTTTGGGGACAGAATTTTGGATAAATTAGTTAACTGTTCTAGACCATCCAGGAGCCAAAGGTCATTATCATCTATTTGTAGTTACAGCAATCTATCTGAAATAGTTGGTAGATTTACTGTATAAAATAAAAAACTTAGACACTCCTGCTGCAAATGGGGATATATTTGCACAAAAAATTTTGAATAGTACAAAAAACCCCTTTACAGTGAACATACAATTTATAGAATAATAAAGAATTAATTTATTGTATTCACACACTTTCTGGCCAAATTCTGATTGTTTTTTTAAGAAAGAAATATTGAATTGCAATATTTTTCTGTAAAGCGTGAATTGTTTCTAAGCACTGAGGCAATGAAACAACCAACAATACTGGTAATTTGCTGTATAAACCCATACAGACAATCTAAGACAATGTCTGCTGTCTAGGACAGCAGATAATTCTATGTGACTATTTGATCTAAACATGAGACAGGAAAAATGTTCACAGTGGATCGTGAAAATAAAAGAATGAATAGCATAATTAAAGTGCAAAAAGCTCACTTCCAATTTCACTAGAGACAATGAGAACTTTATTATTGACTGTTGCAGCCAGGCTGGAGCTCACAGTAAGTCTCAGCATCACCAGAACTTACTAACTTTGAAGCATCTTGGCTAATGACTGGGTCAATGATGTAGACTCTGTTATCACCATTCCCTGATTAGCTGTGCAAACAAGTTCTGTTAGCAGACATATATATGTATATTAGCAAGGGGGAATGCAAAAGTACTCATTGAAACTCCCAATTTTAAATCAGTCAGGCAGATTGTTATTTGCTCAGTGTTTATTGAAAGTAAACATAAAAACCAAGAAAATAAAACCAGATGGGATTCATTTTTGGTGACATTCAATAGTATAAAATGCACAGTCATGCTCCTGAGAACCAATAATATAAAATTCTGCTATAAACTCAACTAAGAATCCATCAGCTGGAAAGAATGGGGAAGAGAAAGACCTCCATAACCTAGTGAATCACAGGGATGACTATGAGTCATTGAAAAGGCAAATGTGATCCAAGGATGCTTCTGATAAGACATTTCCTGTAGAGAGAGATAATATTATTTCCATTCTATAGGGTACCAATGAAATATCTCAAGCTGTATACAATCCTGACTACACACATCCATGAAAGATCAAGTGAAGCTGGAAGTGCTAATGGACTGATCTGTAGATGGAGAGCCTATCTTACAGGAACTGACATAAACAGTATGGCTGGTTTAATCTAGCCAAGTTATAGTTGGGATAGGACACAACATTCCATCAAAGTGCTAGGGACTACTTAAAGTGAGGTAAAAAAGAATCTTCATGGTAAAGGAACAAGTCAGTATTACAGGAAAGTGAATGCACATAATTTGGAAGTCTAAATTTAGAAAATCCCCTCATTCAAACAGCAAGACTATTCATTTTCATAATGGCTACAGAAGACCTAACCACTTCTAAAATGGAGCATGGCAAGTTTTAAAAAGTAACTACAAAATGTGTCTTATCACAAGCTTGTTTACGACTTGCTGAATTATCACACATTTCTCAACAATTCACTTTAGAAAACATGTCAGGATATTGTTCACAATTATTCTTCATTGCTTCTCTTGTCTAGCTATTTAGAGTTCCATGGTGGAGCCTTATGATATATTTGGAGCATTCAGTAAGATTTTATTAGTTTCAGCAGAACAGTTGTAGGAGATTGCTGATGCCCCCCACCCCTTTAATGTAGGAAATACCAGTCATTTGTTTCCAGATTAAAATTTCAGTTGAAACAGGCTTAGCAGTTTCTTTCACTGCAGGAGCCATTGATAATTCTGTCTTATACCAAGCAGAAAAGCATTAAGGAACAGCAAAGTGAAATGAGTTTCAAGACACAGACATGTAAACATCTGTATTTCTAATGGCCATAATAAATCTTAACTTGGGGAAAAAAAAAAAAAAAAAGCAGCACGTTTTGGCTGGCTTGATAATTGGATCAATTTTTCACTTATGGGTTGTCAATCGCTTGACATTTTAGTGAATGAACAATAGATCTCAAAAGCATTTTAATTAGCACAGCAGGGCTCAAATCTAACCCTAGTCTTCTAATTGCATGGTAAACCATGTCTGAATATCTATTTACTAAACAGAAGTTAATTAAAAGCATGGATCCATACTGTACACATAGCATTAAACTGAAAGCTGAAAGGGTATGCCATCTGCAGAAAAATAGAAGTGAATAGACAATTAAGGATCTTTATAGGCTCATGAACTCCTTTCTTTCCACTTTGGCTGGTTTCATCGTAATCAAAACACAGACAAAAGGAGATGTCATGTTTTTACATTTTATTTTTGATGGATTTTTAACAGAAATGAGCTTCTGAACAAAACTCAGGATTAAATAGTGTACAGTTTAAGGATACATTTTCTCCAGTCAGTTCTCTCAGTCTTTTATTTTCTCCTGAAATTATGCCAATGATACTATTTGTAGAGTTCTGCTAAACCAGAGCAGTTAAGTAATCTATATTCTGAAAACCAAGGAATAAACCTTCAAAGTGATCAAAGTTTGGAGTACTGACTTACAGTGGTTTTACTGGGACAGTCAAGGAATGCAGTAGGTTGCAACACAGGTAGAGAACAACAATTCACTACAGGGAGAGGTGTGACTTCTGTAAGCCAGGTTTGACACCAGGAGAATTACAACCTCGAAATGACATCTAAGGTCAAGAAAATCTGAACCCGATTTCCTTGAGAAACAAAGGCTTAGTTTGTTTGGTTGCTTTTTATGTCCGTTGGTCTCTAACACTCCTGTCATTGGTTATTTTTGTACGTTAACCGCTCCCAGCCAAGAGGTAGGCATCTCAAAATATTTGGTCAAACAAAATGTGTGACTTCAGAGAGCTAGGAGAGTTTGGACAAACACATATATGTGCAAAATTGCACTGGTAACTTAAGGTGTCTTTATTTAAACAAGAATATTGAAGCAAGTGGCAGAGCATGGCATGAAGAGCAGGAACCCAGGAGGACCTCACTATTATAGAGGTCAGTAGGTCAGCTCAGCTGCTCATAAAATCATTGCCGCATTATTCATTAAAATATTAATTCTTGTTCTTATAGTCAAAAAGAGTTGCCCCACAGCTAATCCTCATTTCCTTGTCAACAACTGCATTAACACTCTACAGACAATTGGTTCCTGTACTGCTCACAACTTGTGAAATGGCAAGAATGAGAATTAGGTATGGTCCAAAGGTAAATGTCCTGGAAAGATACAGCTCAAAAGTAGCCTCTAAGGAGCTGAGTGAGGGTGCTGGAAAAAGTTCAATCCACCCTAATGGATTTGCTAGTCACTTCAAATTACCTGAAAGGTAAACAAACTAACCCTGGCCTATGTGACAGTCAGTTGATCCCCAGGAGACAAGAAGCTTTGAACTTCAGTGCCAAGAAAACTGGGAGTCTTTCTCCTGTTCTTAACAGTTTAAACACAAGCTGGATTACTGATTAAGTTTTTCCTTATCACATAACATACAGCGAAAGCATCTATAAGAAAAGGAAAAGCTTTAGGAAGAGGAAAGAGGTGTATGAAGAGGAGAGAAACCCTGTCAATTTTGCTAGGAGTTCAGCAGTAACAAAACACCAAGGAATCCATACTCATCTTCCTATACTGTCAAAACAAACTTCACTGATTTTGCTGTCTATAAAACAGTGTTTAGTTCTTAATGTTCTGAGCTTGAAGCAGGGTAGCCTTATACTAGAAATCTATGTAAGAAGGCAATTTCTAGAAGAAACATCAGTGAACAGCATAACACGTGGGCCTGAGGTGGGAAAAAAACAGGAGATGGCTAGGAGCAAGTTCACCACACTTTCTGGTGTTAAGTTGCTTGAAGTGACATAAGAGCCTAACTAGCTGATACTGAGTGAAGGGATTAGAAAGATGCTGCTGTGACCACATCTCTCACATTCCCCTGCACAGGATTTTTATTTACTTCACCTAAAGTCTTGGGTCTTCTGATACTAAAAATATGCAGTCTGATATATCACACAAGTAAAATAAAAATCTGAGGCAGAGTTGCCAAGGTTAACAACTGCAAATACTAGAGATGGTTTCCAAGTGAAAATTACACTGAAGTAAAAGAAGACAGATTTGTTCCATTTTGAATGCATACATTAAGAACTGGCTTTTGACATACTACCTCTTTTTAAGGAAAAAAACCTGAAAAGTGCATCAGTTTTAACGTAGTTCAGTAGATAATTACACCAGTAAATCATGTGACTATATTTGAGGTACTGCTTCTGAGCTACTGTAGTATAATTAAAAACCTGCTACAGGCCATTTATTATAAAGAGCTACCTGTGATTTTATGAGTAAAATGGAAGAGTATATTAAGATATTGATAAGGTAGCAAAACAGAACATGAACATTTTCTACAGTGGATTTTTTTTTTTTTCAGAAAATAGTTACTATTTCTTCTTTTTATCCCAAACATAGTAAAGTGTTCATTGCTCACAGAAAAAAAAAAAAAAAGTAAATCTGTGAAGTTACAAATGTGTTGTCAGGAAGAATTTTCTGGAGGCACAGCCAACCTTAACTTACTGCAAACATGCACTGGGATAAGAGTCTGCACCCAGACAGCTGTCATGAAGCAGTGGTGAACAATGATTTGTTTCCATGTCAAGTAGCAGCTTTAATTGCCGACATAGCTGAAACCCGATCCAGATCTCATCTTCTGAAGAAAGGAGATAGAAAGCTTAATTTTTTTCATGGAATAATTTTGGTGTGCTTCTCTAAATCTTATTTAGCCCTGTGAGATGCATACTCTATAAACCCCCTCCTTCTCCACAGCTCAGGTCCTTGTTTTCCAAGGAGCAAGTCCCAGCTCCAGTATGCCCCAGTCATCTAACCTTAGCTCATACTGCTGAGGAAACTGCTAAATTATGAGAAAGACCTGTGAAATAGTCTGCAGAGCAGAGCTATGCAGGATAAAAAAGGAAAAGTTATAGAGTCTGGGTTGTTCAGTAGATGGTTATTAGTAACCTAAATATTCAAGATGAAAAGTACCGAAATGGCAAAATATAAAATTCTAAAGGAAAACACAGAGACTTGGGAGATGATGGCAATTCAGGAATCTTGAAGACCATCTCAAGGAGGCAAGAAGGTCTAAACCTTCCTCGCCTGACAGTTGGCTGTCTTGCAGCAAGACTTTTTGATAAGCATAATAATGCATTTAGTTGGTTGCTAATCCCCACTCTCCGTTGTGCATTTTAGCTAATAATCATTGCTTTTAAGCATATCGATCCCACTTGCATAGTGTCTTTACATGGATAAAGATGCCTGAATTACATCTTTTGCCTGAGTTACAGCCTTTTTGTTTAAAACAAAAGGAGCCTTTAGATCATGTCTATACTAATTTGGATATCCTAATCTCTTGAAACAACTGAATGCATGTGCAATACCAAGAATTATTACCTGATTTATGCTGGTTTTCAGGTAAGGAGGCTCAAAATCTGTAATTCTAAGGATTCATGAACAAATAAATGTCCATGACTTAACCATGTAATAGTTAGAGGAATTGCCCACATGCAACTACTTCTTGAAACACAAGAAATTATTTTACCCAGTTCAACACACAAAGCACAGCTGAATCAGTGTACATTTCTCTGGGGCTAACATTTGCCAAGGCTCAGCTATCACATTTCATGTATTAAACAGCTGTTGCATCATGTCTTTCATCTCTAAAATCAGGGTTATATAGAGGGAACCTGAACTGTGGACCAGGAAAAAGTACATTTGTAAAGGGTATGGACAGATTTCTATACCTCTCACCTACCTCCAGCTTAGAGGCACAGACCTAGGGCAGCATTACAGTGTGCTTCATTTAATCTTTCCTCAATTTTATCAGCCAGCTGTGCATCTGTTTTTTTCACAGTGCTGTAGCACAAAGCAAACTCTAGCATGATCCAAGATTTAAAACATGAGTTCACGTAAAGATTTACATTGAAATTATTTTCCCAAACATTAACAATCAGTGCTCTACTTTGATGCAACTGCTAATAATAAATATGATCGCTGCTAGGTGAAACAGGAGACAAAAACATCTACCTAGGCAACGGATTTTTGTTGGATTATTTGCCTTTCCTTTTCCAGTATTTATCTCAGGTACATCTTGTTCATGAGATAATGCAAAGAGGAGGCTATAAGATCTTATTTATTTCATAGTTACTGGAGGTTGTACTGAAACTTGTACTTATCAGTACAAGTGGTGGCTAACTCTCAGTTTTCCAAGAACCAGCTCACTCTTTTCCAAATGCAGTTTTGAGGGTCAGTAATGGATTCCCTCTGAGTGTATGAGGAAAATCAAACTTCATGAAACTAAGACTGACTCTCTCACTGTTTTAGGGCCACATTGTCAACTCTGACATTAACAATAGAATCATAGCATCATAGAAGTATAGAATGCTTTGGGTCAGAAGGGATCCTTAAAAGTTATCTAGTCCCACTTTCCTGCAGTGAACAGGGACGTCTTTAACTAGATGAAGTTGCTCAGAGGTCCATCCAACCCTGTTTCCAGGGAAGGATTTTCTACCACCACTCTGGCAACCTGTTCCAGTGTTTCACCACCCTCATTGTAAAAAAATTCTTCCTTATATATAGTCTAAATCTACACCCTTTTACTTTAAAATCATTACCCTTCATCCTGTCACAACAGGCCCTGCTTAAAAGATTGTCTCCATCTTTCTTATAGGCCTCCTTTAAACATTGAAATGCTGGAAAAAGGTGTCCCTGGACCCTTCTCTTCTCCAGCATGAACAATCCCAACACTCTCAGCCTTTCCTCAATAGGAAAGGTGTTCCAGCCCTCTGACCATTTCAGTGACCTTCCTTTGGACCCACTCCAAGAAGTCTGTGTCTTTCTTATGCTGGGTGCCCCAGAGCTGGACGCAGTACTTCAGATGAGGTTTCATGAGAGCAGAATAGAGTGGCAGAATCACCTCTCTCCACCTGCTAGCTACACTTCTTTTGATGCAGCCCAGGCTGGCCTTCTGGGCCGCAAGTGTATATTGCCAGCTCACATCTAGCTTTTCATTTAACCAGTACCCCCAAGTCCTTCTTCACAGGGCTACTCTCAATCCCTTCTTCCCCCAGCCTGTATTGATACTGAAAGTTGATCCGACCCAGATGCAGGACCTTGCACTTGGTCTTGTTGAACCTCATGATGCTCATGCTGGCCTTCCTCTTTCTGTTCAATGACCTTCATCTTTCCTGTTCTCCTTCTGTGGTACATTATAATCAGGTTTTAGCCTTTCATTGCAAAGCAGGAATTTGTTAGAAAGCATTGAGAGGTGCTTTATAACCCATGATATGTCCTGGATTAGGTGATCTAAGTTCTTTCAGTTAACTCCTTTTAACTGTGGGGGCTCCATGGCTAAGATTGTCTGAGCCAATTTTAAATTATTTTGTGTCACCACTCTCTCCATGTTCTTTACAGGGAAGTTGAGATGTGCAATAGGCACAGCTTCCTGAGCTGGTTAGAAACAGTATTTCATTATTATTATGTCAGCTCAAAGTAATATTTCCTGCTTGGATTTGCACTGCTATACTATGACTGACATATGGCACATTCAAACAGAGCAATATGGTAGCAGGCAAAACAGCCATAATTGAGATAACGAAATATCAAGAGACTGAAAAAAATGTTTGCTTTCTTCTTTGGAATAAAGGTTTCTACTGAACTGAAAGACATGAGTTATCTAGCAGACAGAAAACTATGTTCATGCCAAGATACCCTAAGAACATGGCAGCTCTGAAAAAGAATGAAACCCATGAATCCCACTTGTACAACATACAAGGATGAGGGAGAATGTTCCCAGTAAATCCTCCACCTCTTTTTTGCATTAAATGCCGTCTTTTGTTCTATTTACCTGCACTCTCTGCTGCCTTACCAGGACCATCTACACATTCTTGAAGTCATGGAGATGCAGTGATTGATGTTTTCTTGTGATCTTAAGGAGAAGTGCGTCTAAGTGAGGGCAAGCCATCCTTCCCATTGACAGGATACACATCTTCGCCACACAGATAATGCTGGTAAACTCATTTTGATTAAGCAAGACATTATTCACATAACTTTGTAGAAGAGCTGTATTTGCCTCTGTTTCCTAGATTGTGCAAACATGTAAACCAGGGCTTCACAAGCTGTTCTTTATAAGACCAATTTATGAGTGGGACTTAAGGGTGAAGGCCACAAAATTACAAGAACTGACAGCCTCAAATACAGATCCCTTTTGCACTGCCTCTACACATTTCTCAGCCTTTGGGGTCATCTTCAGACTGGGAATCTCTCCTGCCCACTCAAAAAGCAAGGATTCAGCCTAGCCCTAGCAGTGTGAGGCCCCCAAAACTGCCCTACCCTGCCATGGCACCCTGCTGCTGTTCCAGACAAGTACATTGAAGGAATATTCCTGGGCTGTGTCTACACACCCTTACACCTACATTCCCTTACTGCTCAAAACAGCGCAGTGATCTCCAAACTGTTTTCTAGTTTCTGACTGTTCTTAACTCCTGACTACTGCTCATGGGTTGTCCTGGAGAGCAGCTGCTACTCTCAACCAAACTGTGCCAGGGACTGTGCTTAGAAGAAGAACTCCATCCATAATCCCATGTTGCAACTAAGCTCTCTGCTCTCATACAGGTAAGCTTAATAGTGTAGGTTTAAGCTAAGGTAACATTTTCAAAACTAATTTAACACAATCAAATTTAGAGGCTGGTTTCACCGAAAAATCAATAGCAGTTACTCTGAACTTTCTAAAATATGTACTTGTATTTTTAGCTACTCAATGTTTTTTAAAACAGTATTTCAGTTCCTCAATTCCTGTTTTTGCTGAATGTTCCAGTGCCTTCTATATTAATATTCAATTTCTAGTCTTTTAAAAATATTGTTTGTTACTACGCATTCAGGTCTTTTTTAATGCAGAACTTTGCATTCATTTCAATGGCCCATCCCAAAGATTAGATAATTACAAACAATAAAAATGCAAAATATGACACAGACAGGTATATGCAGAATACTTAATGGAATGGAGTAGAATAATTCATCTGTTCCCATTTATATGAGGTCTCATAAATACATAGATGTCTCACACCAGGAAATGTAACTATTTAAAAATAACAGTTGGACAAGATGCACTCATTTTGCATGAATTTGCTTTGATCTACTCTAAACTGCTATCATTTAGCAAAACCTTGTATTTCCTCATTAAAAAAAGAAAAAAAAAAGAAAGATGGAAATTATTACTATAGTAAATTTAATAACAAGGTAAAACAGTATCAAAAGACATCAATTAATGAAGTCTTTTGTGCTCTGTGTTGAATTGCATCTGCAATTTAAAAGGCCCTCTCATAACAGGGAGGGAACGGTTTGTCCTGACAACACAAAATTAATAGCAGCTTAATAAGCATTTGCCTCTAGCAATAGTGGTTTTGTAGGCTTTGGGGGGTTTTGTTTCTTTTTTTCTTTCTTTCTTTTTTCCAGGGGGTAGTAAAGTGAAAAATTCTGTGATTAGGCCAAAAACAAAGATCAAGGGAAAAAAGAGTTCATAAACATTAATACAACTGAGTGAATCAAAGCCTGCCTCTGCTCTCAGACTTTTCAGACAGAACGATGGAAAGAACCACAGAAAACTTGTTTTTTCCCTCTAGTTCCTACTTCATTGTAGATAGCACATCCCCTGTACTTTCTTATACAAGGAAGTATTGAATGTCAGCTTCATAATGATTTGTCCGAAGAAGTTTTTTGACATTTGAAAAATTTATTTGGTTAGAAATTACAGTCTCAGTCTGTGCTTTGCAAGGCAGCATAAAATAAACACACTCCTAAAGAGTTCACAGTCTAAAGATAAAGAGTAGAGGATCACAGAGAAGAGAAGGGAAGATTAATCAGGCTGGGATGAAGGGGTATTAAAAGTAAGTTAGTTATGTTGGTGACTAAAGAATTCCTGATTGCTTTTAACTCATTTCAAATTAAAAAAATAGATGTATAAAAACATGTGGCATTACTGGGGGGAGGTGTTACTTGAAAATCTCACAGTTGAATTGTATTTCCAACATGATCATAGAATCATAGAATCATTATGGTTGCAAAAGGACCTCCAGGATCATCAAGTCCAACCTCCATCCCAACACCTCTCTAACCACTAGACCATGATTCAGCAGATTATATTCCTGATTAATTTGAAAAGGATGCTACGGATTGTAAATACGCCATAGAGTCAGGGCTTTGCTGTGAAAGTAGATAAAAGGTGCTTAAGATAAGCACTGTTGGCAGAGTTTCTTGGCAAGAGAAGTAATCTCTCTTCCCTGTCTTTCTTTTGTCTTGTTTTGGTAGTGAATGGTGTAAGACGTTTCCCTTTTTCTTTTTACATTGTGCTGTATATTCTGTGTACTGTGTTCAGGTTTGGGCCCCTCACCACAAGAAGGACACTGAGGCACTAGAGTGTGTCCAAAGAAGGGCAACAAAGCTGGTGAAGGGTCTAGAGCATGTCTTATGAGGAGCAGCTGAGAGAACTGGGGTTTTTTAGCCTCGAGAAAAGGAGACTCAGGGGAGACTTTATTGCTCTCTACAACTGCCTGAAAGGAGGTTGTAGCGAGGTGGGGGCTGGTCTGTTCAGCTAAGTAAGAAGTGATAGGACAGGAGGAAACAGCCACAAGTTGCACCAAGGGAAGTTTAGATTGGATGTAAGGGTTGTCAGGCATTGGAACAGGTTGCCCAGGGCAGTGGTGGAGTCCGCATCCCTGGAGATATTTAAAAGATGTATAGATGTAGTGCTTAGGGATATGGTTTAGTCAAGGACTTGTCAGTGTTATGTTAATGGTTGAACTCAATGATCTTAAAGGTCTTTTCCAATCTAGGCAATTCTGTGATTCTGTGATTCATGGCTGTCTTACTTCTTCAGCTCCTTTGAGGACTAGTATGTCAAATAGGAAAAGGCGTTTTTCACCACTGAGTGCATCAAATTCTCAAAACATTAAATAATACTGTAATAAACCAGTTGATATTCTCATAATGGAAAGTTGGGGTCCAGAAATTATGATGGGCTGTACAGTGAAGATCTCCCAATCATTTTTTGGAAGGAGGATATTACACAGCTTTGCAATTTAGAGATAGCATGATTAATTTTGTTATGAAATTTTGGTTATGAACTGCTGATCCGTTCATTGCAGCTCTTTACACTATTTCATTATGGTGTGTGAAGAGGCACACACAGCACTATTGAGAATACAAAGTCAAGAACTCAATGACTATTAAATGCAAGAATTTAAATTGTATGTGCAAATATAATTCAGTCACATTAAGTATATAACAGACAACAATACGGTAGAGGAAAGAGAAAGGTTCAGAGCTGTATCTCTATAGACCTTTTCCTTGTCTCGCTGTGTCTCCGGCCAACTCAGTCTCTGTTTCACTACCCTGAGAAGGACAAGAACACACTGATGAGCCTGCTGAGGGTCTTTTATGTTGACATGTTCCTGGGAATACTGTTTCATTTACAGCATGAAATGATAAGTGCTCAGTTAAGAAGCACTCATTCAACATTTGGTTTTACAGTCAGTTTTCAGTGAGCAGTCCCAGGCTTTATTTCAACTCACTCTACTCATGTCATTCTCTAAAAACACAAATATTTATTTCCTTGTGGTTTCTTCTGTGGCACTTTTCATTGTATTATGTGAATGCTGCACAAAATAATATTTTTTCCTGTTTTGCGAAATGACACGTTGATATTCCTTCCCCATTTTATAAATATCCTGAACAGGCAAACATATTAAGATGTTAAAAATATCCCCAAGTCTTGTATGTCCCTTTTGAAGTATTTCACACCTGTTTTCTTCCTCAGATATCTTGCATTACAGAAAGACTCAAAGCATGTCTGGCACCAAAAAAAACCCAGCACTCTCATGGTTATGGCCCCTTTTCCTGGTGAAGACATTCAGTGGGTTTAGATGTAACCCTTTTCAATTTTTTCCTGCAATTCTAAGACTATGTAGTACCCATTTACCATTTGTAGTAACGTGTAAATAAGATTATTACAGATATTTTTTTATTGCCTTCCACACTTAAATGATCACCATTTTTTTCTGTGGTGCACAGAAAGAATGACACATTGGTCTTGGGGAAAAACAAGGCTGGGTTGCTCTGACCTTCAATCTTTTTTACAAAGATCCACTCTTCCTCACGGCTGAAGTATGTTGGGAGCCTTGGGAGCTATGTATCAGCTATGTATGTCTTTTGTTTTTAATTTTAAGTGGATTTTACTTTCTTATACAAATCATGGCCAGAATTTCCTAGAATGTGTGTCCTGGAGAAATTCCCATAACAGAGCTAAAGTTTTAGGACATGAACCTGTAATATTTATTTATATAATCTATAAAAATGGACGCTGGGACACAAAAAAAAGAAGTCTATGTTCAGCAAAGAGGAAAGCAGGAAAGAATGTTAGGAGACCTGCCTGGATGAGCAAGGAGCTCCTGGACACACTGTCACACAAAAAGAAACTTTACAAGGAGTAGAAAAAAGAATGGCTACATTGAGGGGCATATAAGGAAGCTATCTGAGCAGCAAGAGACCTGGTTAGGAAAGCTAAAGATCAGTTAGAATTAAATATAGCCAGCAAAAATTAACAGAAAAAAGAAGACTAGGGAATGTGTGGGCCCCGTCAGAAAGGAAACAGGAGAACTGGTGACAAGTGACATGGAGAAGGCTGAGGTTCTCAATGACTTCTTTACCTCAGTCTTCACTGGCAAGGGCTCCAGCCACACTCCCAGAGTCACAGAAGATAATGGCAAGGGTTGGAAGAAAGAACTGCCCAATGTAAGTTAAGGTCAGGTTCATGACCATCTGATGA
>VZZY01005172.1:24809-58209 GCA_013400335.1 Eurystomus gularis | reverse complement strand
CTTAATTTCATTCCAGTCTTTTCTGCTGCCATACATGGTCCAAATACACTCAAGCACTTTGTAACTGTATGACTGCTAGAGTTTTGGGTTGTTTTGGGTTGTGGGCTTGTTTGTTGGGTTTTTTTTGTTTGTTTGTTTTTCTGGGCGATGCAACATCTCTTTTTCTTTTTGCTTTTCTTATAGAACTTAATCCATATTTATTTCCTTGGGTAGGATGAGCACCTATTGCTACAGAATGCAAGAACAAGGTGAGGGAGCTGGGCATCCTGTTGATTGAGCTCTACGCTCAGATACTGTGATCTACAGAAACCATCTGGATAAGTATGCAAAACAAAGTGTTACCTTACAAAACAAATCTTCCAGGTAATTCTATAGTCTAACTTCTTTAAAATGAATCATACAGACTGATGAGACACACCAGCAGTATTAGTGGTAGCTATGTTGACAGCATTGATCAAGACAGCTGTCCCTCAGGGTTTGGATGGAATACACAGAGGACAACAAAACAGATGTAGCTTTTGGCAGTTTTATGAAATGGTGCTGTGCTCAAGAGCATGCATAGAAGTGCAGCATGAGCTCAGTGCATTAATCAGTATGATTAATAAGTTACCTTCTGGAGCTGTTCAATGACAATTATTGTGATGGGAGAAAGTACCCGATTTTGATTTTATTTTAATGTTTTATAGTTAAATTGCTATCTAATTCCAAAGTATTTTTATTTACTTACAATACCATTGTAATAAATCCAGACAGGACTATAAAATCTAAAGACGTGTGGTCCTGCTTGGCAGGGGGTTTGGACTCGATGATCTCCAGAGGTCCCTTCCAACCCCTAACATTCTATGATTCTATGATTCTATGATTCTATGATTCTATGATTCTATGAACATCTCCCTTCATTTAACTTCATTAGGAGGATGTGATCAGGTGAGAAAAGATAAACAAAAGGAGTACTGGAGCACACAGGAGAAATGAGACATTTACAAAAAGATCCTCTTGGCCAGCTGGAAGGAAAGGGAAGTAGTTTATTCCAATCCTTTTATATCCTCAGTGGACATAAACTTTTATCCAAATATTTGTTATGCTTTTTCCTCTCCAAGAATACCTGTCCAATGTCCCATTCCTGTGTTTGAACTACAGTAACTGGGTTTTCAGGATTCTATGGATCTAATTGATTATTATATGCATGGCTGAAAGTAAATGTGGTCAAAAAAATTTTGCCAGGCTCTAACTGGGCAATATAACATTTAGTGAACGTTTATATGTTGAACCTACTCACTTCTGCATTTATCCTTCTATGAATTGTTTTGAAAATTGGGAAAGATTATTATTAACCTTCCTTTCAGTAATAGAGGCCACAGTGCAGCAAACTGGTGCAGGATTCTGGAGTGTAATATAAAGGAAGATTAAAGGGAAACTCTTTGATTTAATCAAGGATTGGAGATTTCACTGGGTACCTCTTTCTAGAAGAAAGCAATACTCACTACAGTTTTGAAAGTTTTCTTTACTTCCCTTCCNTTTACTTCCCTTTTTTTTTTTTTTTTTGTTTTAGAGGAAAGTAGGAGAGTCGAAAAAGAAGGGAAACAGTTCTAGAACTCTCCCAGTTCTAGAATACACTGAAATGCCTCATGCTTGTTCACAACTTCTGTGACAACCCATAGCTAGCAAAGGCCTTCTATACAATGGCATGTTCCCCAGAAGTGGGTCAAAAAGAGTAGTCTATTTTAAATAGTGTCTTGAAAGATGTCCCATAGCTGTAAAATTTTGATAGGAGAATAGTGGCAGGCACAACTTGCCCTAAGATCTTGAACATTTGCCTCCTGGGCTTTGAATCTTGATCTGTTCCTGGCATACGGAACCAAGGGCAAAGTCCAGATCATGAAGCTGCTCTTAATGAAAAAAAACAGGAATTTATGTAGAATGTATTGTGTAATGCTAAAAAAAAAATAATAATAATTTTTTTGTTGTTTTTTACTTTATATTTCTGAGATGTGTATAATTGATGTTTTTCTTATATTCATTAGAAGGCAGTAAATTCTACAGACTTTATCCCTTTTAGTTCAGGAATTTGAAACCTGTTTACCCATGGAAATAAGGGCTAAATAATGTCATGGGCTATGTGTGCCTGCTTGTCTATTGTTCTCTTTACCTCCCACTATTGCCCCAAGCATTTAAACTTCTGCGTGAATTTGAATCAAACCTATCAGCTAAGAAGAGCTCTAAAAATTTTGAAGTTCCTGGAAAACTAATGAAAATATGTACCTGGATAAACATCTTCCTACCCAAGGGAAAAAAGCTGGCATGATGGTGAAAGATTTAACTGTAAAAATCTCCATTTTGAGTCTGTCCCTTATCACACATCAAAACCGTCATGCCTGAGTCAAGCTTTCTTTCCTCAGGCACATAACAATGTGTGAGCTCCAAATGATGTTTTTCCTGCAGCTGGGAAAGACATTCTCTCCTCTTTTTCACCCCTCCTTGAGTCGATCTCATTTCTCCAATGTCTACTCAAGGGTAAGGTTATGCTAAAGCTTTGGTGTAACTCTTTCAAAGTCACTTAATCCTGTCAAATACATTAAAAAATAACTAAAAAACAAGCTTCACTATTTTCAGTATTCAGGAATCTCTTTTGTTTTGGAACCATTTCACAGAATAAACCACATGAAATCATGTGATCAATTGCATTCTCAATATTCCAAATTGTGTAAAAACTGCATACCACTACTGCTTCAAGAGTTCTTTGAGGGTAAAAAAATTTCCCATTTTTTTGCCTCATCATGATTCTGCAATGCATATGCAAATGAGGATTCATCTATTTGTAGGCATCTCTTATATAGACATCCATATATAAGATCAGCACTTTGACACTTATGAAAAAACAAAGCATGGGATGTGATTCATATTTCTCATTTAGAAATCAACAGGTCTTTGTTAAAATGTGTTATCCCCTGCTAAAGTCTGTGCCTTACCAACAACTAAGAAAGGAGGCCAGATTATCTTCTCAAAGTGCATGTCTTACACTAGGTAGTTTTATATGTAACCAAACAAGTGTCATCTCAAGGATTGCAGCTTCATGAGCATAGGGCTCTGTCTTACAAATATGAAAATAAGGACTGTTTTACAGCATTGCTGATTCACCTCTTATTACCAGCATCTGTGGAATTTCTCTATAGATATAGGGATTTACACAGACAAAGGGAGAATGTATGAGCTCCTGTTTAATGTGTCTTAACATGGGGCTAGGCAGGATGCAATTGTTTCCCTCCTTTCCACATAAATTTTGATAGAAATATGGTGTCACCTGCCTGAAAATATGTTGTCTCCTTCTGGTACATTAATTTCCATCAGGCTTGGTGTGTAGTCACAGCTTTCAGAGACACTGCCTAAGCAGCTTCAAAAGCCATACTGCCAACAGTGTGAGGGTCTAGAAAGACCCAAGTACACATATTACTGGTAACAGAGAATGTTATCACCTTGGAAAAGACTTGGTTAATTTTCTATAACCCATTCCCTGCCCCCTTTTGAACAGGGAAACCTGGGAATTTGCTTTTTATGCCTACAAGATCCTCATTCATTAGACAAACCCAAAAAGCATCTGAGTAAAAAACCTGCCCTTTAATATAATGACTAGATTTTACTTTCATCCTCAAGAGTATCATATGTAAAACTGCCATCAGAATAGCAGCTATTCCAGCTTATGAATATAGAAAATCAAAGACCAGCTATGGTGGTTAGATTTGGAATCTTTATGTACACAAACTAGACGCTTTGCTAATTCACAAAGAAGTATTTTTATATCTAAATACTACTGCAGTTAAGTCATTTGGTTCAGGTCCAGAAAGTGCAGTTGGAACTGTCAGCTAATGCTACTTAAGAGCACTTGAAGGTTCAATGGATTATTCAAAAAGGCACTGAGCAGTCTTTAAGTGCATAGATGACACTGCAAAAGTTAGAAATGTAATTTGAGAAGTTTTTCATTAAAAGGATGCTCAAAAGTGTACTTAGGCTGTGTCACTGGGCCCAAAGCACAGACAGTCCCAGATGTTCAAATGCGTTCCTGACATAACATTGGCAATTGTGAACATCTAGCAATTGCTAAGGAATAATTATTCCCTTGAGTAGGTCTATGAATTTTGGAATCTGCCAAACCAATAAAAATGGTCAGCCTTCAAAGGGGCTGAAGGTACATCTAGACAAGTGAATTGCCTGGTATGATTCTCTGGTCCTGAGATCAAATGATACATGGTCTATATCCACACGATTAAAACCTCTCGCCCTTTTAAATACTGTTGTCACATCTATCATATTTACTGAATATGGTCTTTGGGACTATTCTAACTTCCAGCAGATGGTTAGTTTGTCCAGGTAAAACCTGTCATTGCTTTTAAGCTGTTACAGTCTACAACACTTTTCAGTGTCCAGGAGTCCACATGTCAATGTTTAACTTACTACTACACACACATCCAGAGATCCTTCCTGGGAAGAGCTGAGCCAGACTGGGTTTACTTGCTAACTGCACGTTTTTATATTTAAGAGGAAGTTTGCATCCTTCTTTATTAGTGTGGATAACATCTGTGAACTTAAAAAGAAAACAGTCTATGAATACAGTGAATAAATTAAGACCCAGCATGTTCACAGTGTACCAATAATGAATAATGTCTTCCAGGGAAAAAGAAGGCTATGGAGACTTAATAAAAAGGAGTCTTTGTGCAGCTAAATATGATGAAATAGGTTATAAGTATTCCAGTAAAAGCTTCTAAAAGGAGTTAAATTACCAATAGAAAAAAATGTTCTTCTTTCCCTTCTTTTCTTTAGGGATGGGAGATGGTTACTTAGAAAAATCTATCTTTACAAAGATAAATTAGTACTATACTGTTTTAGAAAAAAGTCTTTTAAGTCTCAGAAAAGCGATAGAAAAGGGGTTGGTTTCCTTAATTTACTATGTCATTTTCATAAAAGACAGAATTATTTCATGCTGTGACAGATGAAGGCAAAAAAGTAAAGCCAGAAGGGCAAAAGTGATCCCTAGATGTGTAGTCACGAGAACAGACAGGTTCTGCTCCGTCTGCCTACTACCTGTGCAAAGCTGCTGACTGCTCTTTCCAGTTCTCTTGAACTTACAGTTCAAAATGGATGTTGATGAGCCACGCAGGATTCAAAGAAAACCTGAGACTGAGACTGCAATAGTGTAGAAAAGCTTCAGAGAACTTGACAAATTCTAAAGGCTAAGTGATGTCTTGCTTGGACACTCCATGTCATGGGAGGCACCAATCTGATAATTAGAGCTACAAAACAAAGCCTAAAGACAATACTAAGATTTGAAGTTGATGGAGGGCACATTCAGAATAGAAATAAGATACTATTTTTTAACAGTAAAGATCGCTATAATTCAATGGAATAATTCACCAATGGCAGCAGCGGAGGGCCCATCACTAGAATTTCTTCACTAAGTATTGATCTGTTTTTCCTGAAGTTTCTCACAGAATCGAATCTAAGGATGTCTTATATGGGTTCTTTCTGATTTCATAATTCATAACTTTACGAAAAATTGCTCAACAGGAAAACAAAGATCAGTTATTCATTTCATATATTTTTAAAGTTCTTAAAGTCCATTCAGTGATGGATTATCTGCATCTTTTGCTGAGAATTTATCTTTAATTTTCCTTTTATTTGTTTCCTTGCCAATCTGAATATAGCAAAAACAGATGTTAAAGGGATGGAATTTGTGTTTGATCTGAAAATGGGCCAAAAATTCTGTTAACAATGAAAATGACATTCATTAATATTTGCCAAAATTGTTGAACCACACTTGCTACTGCTTGACTCAATTTATTAATAACTGACAAGCACTCTAGCAGGGTTTTCTGGCAAGAATGAAACAAAGGAAATGAGCCAGAACAAGTGTAATCAAGAAATGTAAATAAACTTTAGGATAAAAACATGGTATGTTTGAACTTAGTATGAAATATTGACAGTTTCCTCCAAGAACTCTGCAGGTGGAGGATGAAACTTGGAAATCTTCTGTGGAGAGGTAGGAAAAAGAAAGGCAAGTCTTCCCAGGGAAACAATGGGATCATCTCACCCACTCTATCAAGCTCATGTCAATGCATATAGCTCAGCACAATGTTCTGGCATTTAGGAGTTACAGACTCTATTTTGTGCTTTCAATTGAAAGGATTTAAAGGATTTTAGACAGTACGCATAGTTATGCAGACATGTTTTGCAGTTAGTTCATTTAAACGCCCCTGTGATGAGACTGGGATTCAGTCATGAGTGACTGCATTTTAAAGGTAAAGACTTCAGGAGAGCTGTGGCATTAGGCTAATGCATGAACTATTGCTATTCACCATGATTTGGCCCAGATTTACCAGGTTTTACAAATGCTTTCTGACACCTTACTGGTGTCATATTCAACCTTACCTTTCTGAATTTCTGTAAGAAATGGCAAGTTCTAGAATTGTAAACATTCTAATTTTTTTGAAGTTTGCCTGAACCTGCCAGAAGTTTGCAATGAGTTTTGCAGGTGGTAGCTAGCTGTAGGAAGTGTTTTGGGTGTAGTAGTCTGCAACGCACTTTATTTTGTAACTTTTCCCTAGGACTGGATGATATCACTCCAGAGTCCTCTGCCCATGGCTTGCATCTCTTGGTCCCTTTTGACCTGGCAGACTAGTCCGTGATATACAACCCGGTAAGAACTAGCCCAAAAAGTAACTGCGAATGGGAGGTATCAGCCCACTTGGGGTTTTGTGCTTGTGATGAACTTATTAATACAAGGCCTGTTTGTAGACTCAGGTCTGAAAGCTTGGGCCAGCAATAGCATCGACTTCAGTGACACTCTCTGTGTAGAGAACTCAATAAGGAAAAGCATCTCAAAGAGGTTTTATGGCACGTGTCATAGGTGAACACATTGAAAAAACAGTTTCATGTTCTTTAACCCCTTCTGTGCTCAGGATGTTTCTCGCCTTAAATGGGTAAAGGCCCGCTCTGTCTCTGAAGACAACTGACATAGCATAATTCAAATTCTTATCCTCTTATCCTATTCTTATCCTTATCTATTCCCCCAACTAGGAGGCCACATCCAAAGTGTCTGTTGGGACAGACGAGCCTCAAACCAAGGCACCATCTGGAGGAATGCTTGCTGATCTACTCCAAACTCTGCCAGAAGCTCTTTGTTTAGTGTGCATGGGGCAAACATGGTTAAATCACCTTCAGCCATAAAAGGCAGTAGATAGAGCTAATGCAGCTCTTGTAAGCATACAAGGACTACTCCAAGCCTGCCCTACAGTCTGCAACTTGGACAGAGATTCAGAGGGACTGGTGTGAATCAGTCCACTCTCAAGGCTACTCTTCCCCTAGAAATACCTCCATTGGCTTCAGCAGAGTCCCAATAAGAATGAGTTTCACCAAAAATTTCACATCCACTGACATTTTTATGTAAAAAATTGTTTGCTGATATCCCAGCTCTTACTTTATTCTAGAGCATTTAAAATGTACTGGTAATTTATCAAGTTCATTTTGGTTATTAGAGGGATATAGAGAAGAAGCACTGAAAGTGAACACCACTTCAAAACTGTTCCAGACAGACAGTGAAATAGTGACAAAAAGGTGATTCCTACGTCATGTATCTTTTGTAGCTCCTCCACCACAAATATTTCATATGGTGCAGTGAGAACCAATTCTTTTAAAAGCACTGAAGTTGGAACATACACTGTACAACAGATTAATATTAGGATTAGAATTAAGAAAAGTTGGAAACTATAATCATTTAAACACAATTTACAAGCCTAATTTCCTGCATGTCACTCCCAGATAATAAATACTTTTCGTTTGGCTTGGAAAAGCTGTGGAAAAAAAAAAAAAAGTTAATTTAAGGCTCATTAGTTTATTTTTAGTAGCTTAAGATCTGAGGGATTTGAAAACATTTCCCTTTTCTAATAGAACATGCCTTCCTGTATACCAAGGATGTCCACTGACCTCACTCCCTCCTGGAAGGTGCCAGTGATCCATGACAGAAATCCTGTGAGAGCTTTGAAAGCTAAATAGGAACCAGAAAAAAAGTATTACCACGCTTAGCTGATTATAACATTGGAAATTAAGTTCAACTCTGAGTTTGGGGAGAGAAGGAGTAGTGCCTGAAACAAACAAGCACTTCCCGTGTTTGCCTGGAAGAAGCCAATCTTCCCTCTGCTTATATAATAAGAACATTACTCGTTAAATTGCCAGTAGCTGAAAGGGATTTCTGTTTTTAGCTCTGGGTCTGTGGCAACTGTTTTGTTTTAAATGAAAATTAAATGGGAACATACAGCTAAAAAACCATTGAGCCATAATTGAAGTGCATTAATGGTAATTACTTCTTTCTTTCACTCATCATTTTGACAGAGAAATCCATTACTCCTCCATCTCCATGTTTCCACAAATTACTCTTCCCTGTGGATGTGCAGTGAGTGAAGGAAATCATGGCTTTGTTCTATACATTTTTCTTTAGTGCAGCCTTGTTCTCCCTGTACTTTTTTCCCTGGGGATGTAGATGAAAATATCAATAGAATGTATAAACAGTTCACTACTCTGATAGGGATGAGAGGAAAAGGAAAGCATCAAGTATTGAAGTGAAACTGTGAATGCCAGTTATTAGGAGATTAACATATTTGGTGTTGCTTATAGCCATAAATTAATTGTGCTGATTTATTTTAAGCTCCTTGTCTTGCCAGTAAGAGACACTTCCTTGAGAAAGTAATTTCACTCTCAGCTCAGGATCTTCTTTTCGAATGTTGTCTGACAGTCACGGAAACTGAATTATCCCTATAGGTCCAAGGCACAGTTCCTTCACTTATTGATTGATGAGCCTTTGTGGACTAGTATATGAAAATATTTATAAAATATGTAGAAATGACCTTTATTGCTATTCAGAACTAGCTATTTTACAGACAGAAAGAATATGTAGCCAAAGATATTTTCCTTGCACTATGAATGAGATGAGATGAATTTCACTTGGGTACTAACCAAAACAATTGCTATGATGCCCAGAGAGGTGGTAGAGGTCCCATCCCTGGAGACATTCAAGGCCAGGCTTGATGGGGCTCTGAGCAACTTGATTCAGTTAGAGGTGTCCCTGCTGACTGCAGGTGGGTTGGACTAGGTGACCTTGGAAGGTCCCTTCCAACCCAAACTATGCTATGATGCTGTGTGTTGCGAAAATGGGGGGGATAAGTCCGGTCTTGACAGGCCGGCACCAAATATGTGACAGACGCAAATCGGGGAAACAAATAATAACTGTTTATTTACAGCAACATTTGCAGGTTCTTTTGGATTGCCAGTGATAAATTAAGGTACACTACAGTTAACTAATATTATAACAACAACACACTAAAACCGACAAACACACACACGAACAACAATTTGCCTGCTGTAAGCCCAGCCCTGGCTGATACATCAGCCCGTGAACAGAAATACAGTGGAGCACAAGACAGTACGGTCGTGACGAAAAGATAAAGGGAAAACAAAACAAGAACACACTCAGGGAAGCACAGAAATGCACCTGAGGAGAAATGTGAAATACACCCGGGGAGGAAAAGTATATCACTGAGCGTGAGCTGAGGTAAATAATCTTACCCACATGGCGTCCCGAGTGGGGAGGGATGGAGAGGGTGAATTCGTCAATCTGTCCAGTCATTGGTGTGGTTCCAAGTCCTGTCCTCGATTTTGGGCCGCAATTGGGGTGATATTTATACTTAAATTTCCACATTGCATCACCAGGGTATACGTGCGGGTGGGGATGACTATAGACAATCGTATCGTGTATGTTAATGTCACAAAGTCCGTTAATTTACACCTGCATGGTGAAGGTAATGGCTCCTTTGTTTCAGGGTGGAAAAATGGGGGACTGGGACCCCACGAGGCCTCCACCTCCTCTCACACTCCTCCAGGCATCTAGATAACACCAGATATTGATCTAGTGATGGTTGCCACCTGGCCCAGTGCTTGCCACCTCGTCCAGTGCTGAGTTTCATGCTTCCAGGCATGCAGCTACAGGGTGTATGTGACTTGGACTTTTGTGATTGATTAACTTTGCCCTCTCTACACTGTGATGATGTCATTCTTAGGATACGAGCACTTGTCGTACTGGAGGTACTTCCAGTCTCATGAAGAGACTGACTATGGCAGAAGCCAACAGCTACTTTTTCGTTTGCATTTGAGGTTGTTGCAAAAAGTTTTATCTTGAAGTGGGAATAAAATACCATTTCTAAAGAAATTAAAATTAAATATGCATTTAAATGATTTATTCACTTATTTAAAAATAGTGATAAAACTTTAAAATTAATAGATTTTCTATGATAATATCACCTCAGACCCGGATAGTCCATTATTTTTTTCCAGGTCTATAGTGAAGTGCTCTAGAAAGAAGAGGTCTTCCTTTTGTCATAGATTTTCTTGTGTTTGCAACATTCAGCAATGATAATTCTACAATGATAAATAAGAAGTGTTCAGATTATGTCACCACAGGTATACATTATTTGTTTCTGTATCTACATTTTGTTCATATAGTTCCATAACTTATCACATGGATACTAGCTTTAGATATAAGATGGGAAACAGATACATAGACAGAAACAAATGGAATGAAAAAAGTGAGGATGAGGCTTTTGGATGTGTGCACATTGCCATCATATCTACAGTAAAACAGCAAACTGTAAAAGATGGTTGGGTTGATTTGTTTTCAACTTCTCACTTAAAGCTTGAAATCTTGTAAAGAGGGAGCTGGTTAACTTAAGTCAGCTCTCAGTTACACTGCTTTGAGGCACTGTGTGGGGTGGAATACCAGTTTGCTGAGTGCCTTCCTCCTTGAACCAGGAAGGTGCTCTTGGGCATATGCCCAGTGCAGGTGGTACTGCAGCACCTGGAGTCCAGCTGAGAAGTTAGCCCCTCCAAAACTTTGAAACATGTTTCAGCAGGTTATGTGCTTGATTTTCACCTGAGGTTATCTATTTCCAAAAGCTGCAAGGTTATTTGCAAATTCTTAATTAAATCAAGGGAAAACAGATGCCCGAAATCTGAATCTTAGGTGTTTTTTATTTGTAAATCCTCCAAATGCCTTTCAAAATCTTTCAGTATCAAAATGTTTCTGCTCATTTGATCCCAGGTTTTTGAAGCCTCTTCTAGTGACAATGGCAAAACTAGGGGTTTGGTAGAGCTGGAGTAAACCATCATACAGTAACTATCTCATTTCCCAAATGTACATACCAGGCAACACATATTTCTTTCTAATATGGTAAAGTTGATTTTCTTGCTTTAAGACAGACACATTTTTAATATTTCTCTGTATATACATTGATATAAATAGAGATGTGTTTCTATCATAAATTTCCTCTTTCACATTGTGCCTCCTTGCCTTACACATCTTTTTCCCCACCTACCACAGTTTGTACAGGAAATAAATTTCCTCCCACAGTCGCCCACAATCCTTCTGTCTCACCAAACAATACAAGCTCAATTACATCATCACATGAATTAAATAGAAAAATAAAAAAAAAATATATAAATTGCAACCTTTTTGTTTCAGTACATTCAGAACAGACTTCTGACATCTAGTTTAGCAGGACCCATTTCCACAGTATTTCATAATTTCAATGTTTTGGTTCCTTCCGTAACACAAATATGTCATGTGCAACCTACTGACAAGGACAGTGGAAGACTGTGAGCAAATAGGGACTAGAACTGAGCTCCAAAATCCCAGTTACTTTTCAAATCAGCAGAGGATCTTTTGCTGTTAGTTCTAGTGCTTATGCTGCACCTTTCTGTATTGAAGCGAATGACAAATAAAGGGATTGTTTGTTTTGCAGTAGACAGCAAGCCTAAAGACTTTCTATGGTATCTTCACTTAACTGATTGTAAACAAAAAGGGAAAACCATCTTCTTGGAAGATAAACTAAGGCCAGAGACAGGCTTACAGTATTATCTGATATTTTGGGGAATATTGAAGACAGATCCTAGACTAGACTGATGCCGCCTAACTTCAACTGCCTAAACTCTACATGTTTAGCCTAAGTTTGTTATCTAGGCTCCTTCTTATAATTGATAGATCCTCTGAGGGTGTGAAGTGAGATCAATCTAGTTCTCAGGGACTTCAGTAGGTTCGCAATTGCTGTTGAGTAATTATGTCTGCTAATTACTAAGAAGGGTCAGAAAAAAATCATATCCCTCTACGCCCACCAGGGCTTTACTAGCAGTGTTTAGTGTCTCCCTATGCACAGGCTGATCATCACTGTTTCTGCCATCTCATCTGCTTTTATCTATTTGTCTCCACTTTTATACGAAGACTACAAGCTGTTAGAACAAACCTTGTCTAGGTTGTATATCACAGAGTACATGAAGTCCAAGTCCTTGACTGGAGGTATTGTCATGTCTGTGGTATACAACCCATCAAAATAACTATGTGAGTATCATAGATTTGGTAGATGGAAAGATACAAGGTCTGTTATAAAACTCATTCTAAAGCTGCAGTGGATAGAAATTTCGTAAGGGAACCTAAACTTTTAGTGGGTTTTGCTGTATATGTAGTATCTGAAGTGTAACACTGTGAGGTTAGTTAAACTGACAGTGAGTACTAAGGAATGCTTTCAAATCTATGGAATATTTTTAAAGTATGAGTTTTAGGTCCTAAGCAGGAGGTAATTCTATGGTAGACTGTGAACATCATAAAACTATCTGCTTATGCAACACAAATGTCATATTGTCACATTTCTGACTGTTCACATAAAAGAGAAAAAAATATCCCCTTCCTCACCCTCTCTGTACTAAGAGTCGAAAAAACCTAAAATCCTTGGTCTACAGGAAAAATAAAATCTTGGTTCTTCCACCAAAACTGTCTTAATTATACTTTACACTTGACAACTATTTCCTTATAATCTAACCCTCTGCTCCAAATCCCATAAGCACAAGCACAAAAGAGAAGCTGATTTAATGCACCAAGTGTGTTTTGTTCCCTACCACAAGATGAATAAAATCTAATGTTCCTGGAGGTCAAAACCCACATATTGTAGCAGACTTCTTGTAAATCTTTTAGATAAGTTTAGGATTGCTGCTGTTATTTTTGTAACCTTCCTTTGAACCATAACTTCCTCATCAGGTTCTTCATATTCTACCTCAGAAACATAAAACTCCCAAAAGCCAAGCAATTTCTTTCAGCTCTTTTACAGTACAAAGCAGCCATCCAACCATCCCTAGGGTCATGTAATATTGCTGCCTTTTGCATCAGTACTTCAGAAGACAGAGCTTGCCTCTTATAATTTTTCATACTTAAATTGACAGAATCTACCTGGAGGAGCCACAGGCTGCAGCTTATTTCAAATGAGGGCACAGGGGCACACACTGATTGGCTGCCAGCTCAGTTGTAAGCCTTGAAATAAAGCTGTGGTGTCATAGCATCCATTATATGGCTAATACAATGCTCAGGGAAGAAAGCTAAGCTTTAAAATAAGTTGAGGACTGAAGAACAGACTTTAACAAGAAGCTGAAGACCAGGAAGTCAAAAAGGGGCCTATTAAAGCTTCATTGTGATTTTGTACATGCGATTTTGTGACTAGTATTTTTATGTTTTATGTGAATGTCTATGTGTTTTGGGTATTAAAAGCCTGGATAATAACTAGATAAACTTTTTACCACTGGGAGCTATAAATTATCTATTTTCCTGCTTTCTATGAGTTTTGTGAACCTAAATGTATTAAAAATCATGAATTGTTTAAATACTACAGTGCTGAAGGCCACTGGATTGTCTTGTTATGAATTCATATCGTGCAGAAATCATCATTGTATTATTCACTCATAAACTAATGCTACAGTCTGGACAGTTCTTGTTTTATTTCAGTCTTCTTTTAAAAGAAAAAGAATTAGCATTTTTTGCTAGTCTTAATCCCTTACAAAAACAGTTCCAGGAACATCGACCAGAAAAAAATTAAACAGATCCATTACCCTGGTCCAGAAAAAAATGCCCCATCCAGCCCCTCTAAACTCAAGTGGTTGCTCTCCTCCCCCAACTCTACCCCTCTTGATTTCTTGTCTTGGTATTGCTTCAATAGCCTAGAGGGGAATGAACTCCCCTAGTCTATGCATGCCATGTCTTCTGTCCTAGATTGTCTCCTTGGAAGCTGGGAGGTAGATTTGAATTTCCCCAGATTCAGGCAGGTGAGGCTTCCATCCCTATTTTTAGATGAATAATCCAACACCAGGCTAATAAGCAAAAGATGCATGTTCTTTTTCTCCTGTGGTAATGGTTTGGGCAGAAGCAGCCATTTTTGCCACCCCAGGTTTTGTGGTTTTACAAGGCGCTCTCAGAGCTTGTGTACCAGACTGGATTAAGACTTGGGTGTCCTCATTTGTGTATCCAAAATGGCTTTAGGTAACTACTAGGTACCTCAATACTCATCAAATATTGGTGTCTCTGTCACATTAAAAAGTAGTGCTAGCTTTTAATTGTCTCATTAGGTTTCTAAGAAACATCCCAGTGTTTGCAGCATCGGGTCCATCAGCAGGAAGGTGGGGTTTGTTTGAAAGTTCAGTCTTTTTCTAGAAAAGCTGCACAATAGGCACGTGATTGCTATTGTGATCTCACCCCAGCTTTTTAAAAAAAATTAGAAACTCTGCTATGGTTCCTACCTGAGCCTAGTGCATAGAAATTCTATGAATACTTACTCAGCAATGTGGTTTCGGTTTTATTAACCGAAATCCAGAGCTTCTCCAGAGTTCCCACAAGAAACGCTGTCGTATTTTTTGGCAGAAATGACAAATGACAGTCACCTTTTTCATTTCAAAAAGTAGGAATGTGACTGTGATATTTTTAACATGCTGGGGCAGTGGAGTGGGGCAGATTTGTCAAAGCTACTTATTTTACAGGGTGACATTTAGCATGAACAGGTTAGCAAATGGCTTGAATTTGTCTAAAAAGAGAAAACTTAAACTGTGACATTAAACATCCCAGCAGAGATAAAAGGCATGTTTAAAATTGGTTTCATTAAACTGCAATTATGACTTCTACTTTTGGTTTTCAGTAGCTTCAGGGAGACCTTTGTAGTGCCCACCAACAACCCCCCCCCACCCCTCCCCCCCAAAAAAGGAGAAATTTAAAAGACTAGTACTGTAAACTGGGAAAAGGTGAAATCTTACAGTTAGGCAGCCCTGAATCTTCATCAAGTCTTGAAATTTTTAATTTGCCCTTATAAATCAGTCCATGACAAGAATATCAGACTGCAGGAATCTGCAGAAAATTCATAGAAGTAAAAAAAGTGGTTTAAGTCATATGTGTAACACATAGCCCTTTCCTGGACTGCCTTGTATCCAAATGTATCCCTTAGTATAATATTTTTTACCTCCAGATTGCACTGCTTAGCAAGAATAATCAAAGCAGTTATGTCCTCTGTTTCACAACTATATCTACTTCCTCTCCCAAAGCTGGTAACGCCAGTTCCAAATCTCACATCAATTCTGTGAGAAGGGGGAGACCTCCTATGACCACCTTCATGTTCAGTGTCTTGAATACTTTCTAATATGATGCTCATCCAGAGAAGTCTATACACAAAGCAAAATTAACATTTAAATATCAAATATGTCTGGGATATACAATTCAAAGACAAACCATTAAGTTGCCAGAAAAATATTTGTATTGATGTTTAAATTCAAAACAAATGGGCCTCATAGCTGTCTTCATGTTAAGCTTGCAGGATCATAGGCAGTACTCAGTACCTTTATAAACCCTCTGCACTTCAGCAAGTTTACCTCAAATGAACTCAGCTACAGCACAAAGAAAAGTCATCACAAACTCACACTGTACTGCCTGGCAAAAAAATGATTCAAAGAACAGCTCAATCTGTTCTTAGCTGGAACAAAGTGTTCAAAGAACCAGACTGGTTTAAAATTACATACACCATTAATGCTGAGTGCACAATTCCCCAATAAAGTGCTTGTTTCTGTCATTCACTACACCTATTTTACTTATACGTAAATGCCAAACTACATATTAGGCATCTAATCACTGAAGTGATGCATCTCAAAGACTAAGTTAAAGGTGGCCTTTCTCAGTTGTTGTCTAATGCAAGCTCCTCTCAGATGTTCAGGTTGCAAGTAACTAAAGAAAGGGAGATGATTCAGTCTACAGGACCCTCTAAACAGATGCACAGGGGTTTGGATGTTTCACTGTGTTCCAGATTATTCCAGCTCCATTTGCAGTTTGCAATTGGAGAAGAGGGAGTTTTTAAAAACATCTTGTGACTGGGATGGCAATGGAAGTCTAAAGGTTTCCTTGGATCATTACACTACTTAACAAGCTATATCAAGATCTTACTAGACGTACTGTTTAAGACAGAACTGGAATCAGCAAAGCAGAGAATAAACCGGAATGGATGAATTGATGGAGGCTGATAAACAAATGAAAAGAAAGCTTTAGGAACAAAAAAAACTCTTAGCAAGAAGGCAGCACAGAGTAAGACCTCTTGGGAAGAAAGAAAGAACAGCTCAGTTCAGCAACCAGCCATGACCAGAGCTCAGTCAGTAGGTCTTTTGAAATAATTTATTTAACTTTTTCTTTTTATGCTATAAATCAACTAGTTTTCAGAATGCATTTTCCTTCAGAAGTACATGATGAACTGTTAGCGGATAATGAATAATTTTTCTATGTATTTCTGGAGTTATACTACATTCATAGGCACTGTAAAGTCAATATATTCCCTGAAAATTCTATAATAACGAGTTTGATTGGGAAATATGCAGGTAGAAATTGATTTGCAAAAACTTTCTTTTGTGAAGCTATTCTGGCAGACCTACACAGACGCATGAGAATCTTTGAAAAAAATCCAGTACTGCCAACTATTATTTTCTCTAATTTCAAGTGACATCATGGCTTATCACCCATGTTCATGAAGATATCAAATGATCAACATATGGATAGAACAGGGTCCAGACAACAGTCTTTAGGAATATTTTCATCAGGATAAAACCACCCAATTGTCAGTTGTTTTAACAAGATTCCATTTTGTTTGATATGTGTTAAGACAGACTATGACTTTTTTTTATATATAACTGTAGCTGTTACATACTGTAAGCAAACCTTACATACTGTGTTGCTTGGAAACTGATAAAAAATGAAGTTAAACACAATTAGAAAGAACGTCCAGCTATACATAAAAAATACTGTTAAAATTGTGTGAATTTAATACAAATCTAGCATAGGTATTTTTACAAATTGCAGTGTGTCATTTTAACTTAGCTATGCAGTTGGTTTAACAGAATTAGTGACAAGATAAAATTATAATAACTTAGTTTACCTACAACACTGAAATACAGGCTACAGCGTATTGTCATTTTAAAAGGCACTTTGGTGAACCTTTTTATCTCTAGGTATATTTTTCTCTATATTTGTTTGTTTTTTCTTCTTGGTTTGAGAAAAGAAGAAAAGTCAACAGCATACAAATGTCCCAGGAAGGTCTTACGGAAGATATAGAGAATAATTCAACTAAGAGAAACATTGTTTGTCATCTCACCTTTCTTTTGGAGATGTGAACTCAAGTAACTGCAAGGAACAGAATATCCAACATAATTTCATTTCTTAATTCTAGTTAAAAATTGAACCAACAATTAGATAGGCAATTGAAATTCTATAGAAATGAAAAAAACAAAACAAAACACTTAGAGAAGTGCTGACTTTGCCTTTTTTTCACAAAAGAAATCCTCTAAGGACAATGTGCACTCATGTTGAAATATTATGTTCCCACTTGCTGAAATTAATATTTTGACTTTTCATTTGGAACAATGTTTTGTTGAGACATTTATTAGATTTTTTGAAAGGTACAGAATTACTGCAAATACAGAAAAAACCACAGCTAAATATGGAACTGAATATCAAATACTGAATACCGAAAATCAATACTGAATACTGAAATAAAAATATTTTAAACATTTTCTTTGTGTAAATCTTGGAATTTATTCTAGGTTAGAATCAAATTAAATTCCTGAATTATTACCAGAAAAAATCTTCCCAAATCTATCTATAAAAGATAGATGTCTGCTGAAATGTCTGCTCAAAACTCAACAGCTACTTAAGTTCCTAAATCTGATACCAACAATGTAGTAGTTTACATAAACTGCTCTTGGCAGCAATCATCACACAATCAATTGATATTTATAGAAAGCTTCTGCTCTAATACTAAATTCTAAATTTTAAATTTGTCAATTTTGCCTTAAAACAAATAGAAAGAGAGAAAACCCAGAGGCCACAACTGTGAAATCCAAGTCAAGGAAAACATTTTTGTCAGATTTAAGTAGAAACATACTCATCAGATAACTAGGCAACAACAGTCTTACACCATCTTACTCTATGGCTTTGGTCAAGGTCACCACTGTAGATGGAAAGACTTGCTAAAAGCAGTATTCATATTTAACTCTGATGTGCACAAATATTTGCAGGCTTTGGTAGTGATGTGTCTCTATACGCATGTGTGTACTCTGTTGAAAATGTGTTTGATCTACTGTCTCTGCATCAGCTGTGGGTTGTGATGAATCCCATGCTGTGACATCACAACTATTCTGCCTCTATTTGGGATGTCACATAACCATTATACCCAAGCCAAACGCAAAGGTTAAATGAGGCAATTTCATGGTGTAATTACTGTATTAATGCTACAGTCTTCTCAGGATAACTCAAAGCCTATTCATATTTAAAGATGTAAGCAATAAAGCTGTCTGAACCTTACTACTGCCAGCAGTGTGGGAGCAATGGAGTTATTGAGTGCTGAACTCAAGATCGCAATGGCTCTGGGCAAGAGGAAGGCTTGTGACCTCTCTGCCTTCTCAGTGTCACATACGTAGGAACATCTACTCAAAGGGCTTCTGATACAAAAACGCAATTCTCATGTATTTCTGTGAATGTCACACCCATAACTTTTAATGGGTGTGAACTCCAGTGTGACGGTTTTTGCAATTTCAGTGGAATCTTCAGTGTAGAAGACTCATTTGAGGGAGAAAATAACAGCTTTTTATCTTCCCTGCCTAAGGATGAGGAAATGGCTTGTGGTCCTATGAGCATGACCATAAACACACTCTCTAGCTTCAATAATAGTGACATTTAGCCTGTTGGTATGAAAATCATCATTGTAATCACATTGTAACTAATACATGTTCAGATTTCCTGCTTACATGACACTGTGATCTCTTCTCTTCAGGCTTCTTGTTGGCAAAATCTGTCAGGCTCCCAAGAAGAGGCAACAGCACCCAGTGATGGCATAAAACTCACAAATCATGTGTCCCTGCACATGACTCCACTGCTGTCTTCAGCAAAGATTTTACCCTACTTCTTATTTCTATAAATACTGGGCAGGATTTTATTTCCATCTTGACAAGCAATCTTTATAAAGGGCGTCAACCTCTTTGATTTAACCTCAGTATAAAATTGCCCTGTTTCCTCATGTGGGAAAATTTGGAATTTTTTTCCTACCAGTTTATTATTTATTTAGGGAAACATTTTCTTAGCAGGTCTGTGGAAATGACTCAGAGGTCAATGGGAGCTATGTGCAACCAAGGATAGAATTAGTTTCCTAATGCAAAATGATAATGGGTTATTTTATTGTTCTTCCTTTAACTTTGAACATTATCAGGTTAAAAAGGAGATCTCCTTTACCTTTTAAGTTCTCAGGACAAACATCTCACATTTCCTTAATGAATTTTTAGCTTTACTGGCATAACACCATTGCACAAAATAATCAGTCAGAAAGAAATCTTCAATTAAGAGATCTGCCTGAATATGTTTTCACTTGAACCAGTGTTACATTTCCCTTGTACTGTTCACTTCTACTGTATGTTTTTCTAGACCTACCTAGAACACGCTTGATTGTTTGTATAGTAACAGAAGACCATTTTTCCAATAAAGAAAAAAGAGAGGTGGAGGAAAGAAGAAACCAGCTGGTAAAACTAATCGTATATGCAGGTCACTCAAAGGAGACTTCGAAGTAGACCAAAGCTCTCAGTTTAATTCTGTAAATGTGTTCCTTGCACAGTACTTAAATAGAAGAAAAAAAAAAAAAAAAAGAAATGTAGCATGTTGCAAGACATAACAGATAAAACAAATGAAAACTTACACAACATTTGCCCTTTACAGGGACACATTCCAACATAGGCTTGTTTGCTTCGACATTTAAAGCTACAGCTAAAACTGGAATGATTTAAGGAAGCCAAGTCCAGACCCAAGGAATAAAGATATCAATGTGAAGACTGAAAAGAAAGAGAAGATATGCCAAATTTGTATCCAACAAGTTCTGAAAACTAAATTCTAACCTACAAGCTAGAACAACTAACTGGGCTCAGACCCTCAGCCTGGTTTTACTTTCAGAATTATTGGTAGTAGGGAGTATGACATTACACCAGGAATGGGTCATAACTTTCATAACTGGTGCATTTTTCTACAAAGTGAAGAATACTTTGAATCCGTTCAGACTGATGAAGAAGCAGAATCTTCTATTCTGAAGTCAGCATGTTAACTCAGTATTTTGTACCTGTCAACTATTCCCTGAGGAAAGAAGTCAGAGTTTTACCTATATAAATGCCCAGCTGAGGTGCATAATGACCAGTAGTTTCACTCTCCAAATCTCAACTTGACAGGGCACTCAGCTCAGGGATGCATTTATAGAACCAGACTTAGGAATGAGAAAAAATTTTAGATATGTCTATTTTGATGATGTTTCTGGATAATTGTATGCCCCTTTTTCAGGCTTTTAACTTGCTCCTCTCAGACTTATTTAGCCCTCAACTAAGTTGAGAAACTGAAAGATAATGAGTGATGCAATTTAAAGCACTGCACTGCTCAGATATAGTGCTGGTGGGGAACTCAGGTGTGCTTATGACAGAAAGACATCCTGCTATACCAAATACTTCTAGTCCTTGTTCCACAATATATTGTCTCTCACTCTCAGTCATTCTCTCTTGTCTATCACTCTCAGTGATGAGGCAAACTGAAATAATCTGATATGTTAATAAGAACCATATTGTTACTGGACTGTTTTGTGGTGACGGAGGAGCATGAAGCCATAGCCTGGTGGGCAGGGCTAAAAACTCTATTAGCAGCAAGTAGATTTACTCAGCCCTATAACCATCTAAACCTTTATCTGTCTGCTGAAGAATTCATTGCTATAAAGTAGCATGCATTTATGAACATCACTGCTTGGCACCATAAATACTATAAGATATTATTTCTCAGTAATCTTTAACATTAGTTCTTTAGAATTTAGTAAATTTAATCATTTCTATTTAGCATTCCAAGAGGTTTAAATCTAGCTGCTTCATATTTTTTAGATTTAATTGATTTTTAAAAAAAATCTTAGTAACATTTATGTGATCACTTTTGTTAATAAAAGGAATTTGCTCATTAGCTTCATTTGATGTCTAGCTTCATTTTCAGTTTTACAAAGCTTTATTTTAACATTTACTGACTGAGTACATTTTGGAGGAATTCTGCTGCTTTAACCTGTTATTTCTTTCATAGGTCCCAGATGATATAGATCTGTACTCTGACTGCTGTTTAGTCCATTGAGGAATCTACCCTGGTGTGGTGCACATCTACCTAGAGGATATAAAACCGATGATTAGGTTTTGAGCATGGGACTTGGTTTGATATCCTTTGCATTTCCAGAGGTAGCATGTGTCTCCCAGCTTGCTTTCTGTGCTGTGCCAGCCAGTGAAGCTGTACTCTGATCTCTAGCATCTCTGCTCAGAGGAGCATCTGGAAGTAGGTTGCTGGTGCTTATGGGTATCACCCTGTTATCCACCTCCCAGCCTATGTGTTTGATGGTGGCTGGGACAGAGGGAAGGAATTATATCTTCCATCTGTGTAAATGTGAGGTTTCTGAGTGAGATTTCTGTGTCTTCTGTTCTCATGTTGAATTTAGATGGCTCATACAAATTCATCATACTTTTTGCAGCATCAATATAAGTAATGGAAATGGAAACACTTTTCAAGAAATAGTGTTGTTTCCCCCACCACCAAACTCATGTCAGAAGGAGGACTGAAGGGTAGCATCTCCATAGAGTAACTCATTGCACAAGAAAAGATCTAAAGACATATCAGATGAACCTCATTCCCTTTTACTGATTATAAAAGAAGCCTAGAATGATCAGTCCAAACCTAGAGACATTACTTTTAATTAATTCAGTTAGGGAAACTGAATCTAATAATTTTATAAAGCAAATATATCACAGATGATCAACAACTTCACTGAAAAGCAACCTTGAAGCAAATTATAACAGCTTGTGTTGTCAGTAAAAAAAAAAGTTTGTTTTTTTAAATTGTGATCTACAAAGACTAGTTTTCAGACAGAATTTGTAAGATGCTACCACAACAATTAATTTGATACAACTCATAGCTTCTCCCCTTGACTGTCAAAGGTCTGAACTAACAGGGTTTCAGAAAGCTAAACCAGAGACCAGCTCCTGGGCATGTTGGTGAAACACATTGCCTGATATCATGCTTGGGAAAAGCCAGTGCCACCATCATTTTTGTTCATGCACTAAACCACGAACATCATTATTCTTAAAATTCAAACACCTCCAACAGTTTGTGGCTTCTGATACAGTCATGGGAACATTAAAGCCAGGCTGTCTGATGTTGTAGGACAAATACATGGGTAACAGGGAAGGGCACACACTCATCAGGTAACTCGATGGCAGAGTGCTCCTTTGTCAGCACAGCCGCTCAGTTTGCATTCACACTGAAGGGACACACACAGGTGACCCAGTTCTGGAAGGAAATTGATGTTTCTTAGGGCTAAGGAAGTTTTAGACCTTTTTCTAATAGTCACATGTAAAATAGTTTACCCTGACACCAAACAAAGCGTTCTGTTAATTATGAAGTACAGCAGTATTAGTGGGCCTGCCTGTGAGATGAAGAACAGTATCAGAATAGGACTTTCAATTGTCAATCCTTTTCACTGCAAGGATTTTTAAGATCATGTTTCAGCGAGATAATAAAGTAGCTGGAAGAAAACAAGCTAGTGCCTTTGAAATAGCTTTATCTTTGCATTTATGTTTTCCTAGCAGGTAAGTTAGGACTGGAAAGTCAGCTCTCTAGTTTCATATATCAGTTGTTAGAACTTGTTGTTACAACTCCAGCAAGAACCGCTCATAATTTTGGTTGTAAAAATACATGCTTCTAATGTTTCCAGATTGTGACCATCAGCTCACATTTACTGGGAGTAATGGTGATTTTGTCATGTCAGGACACTGAGATTAATGACAACTGATATTCAATCTTCCCCATTTATGTCTGTGAAAATAATTTGAAGCTGGAACATGCATTTTAGCTTTTAACTCAAAAGGAACTAAAAAAAAAGGCCTGTTAGGATTATGATCTGCAACTAGTGCTTTTTTCTGTCTTCTCCTAGGACTTACCTCTGCTTTGAATAACAACTTCACACGGTTGGGTCCTTTATATAGCAAATATTTCATAAGACATGTGTAATGTCTTTATACATGTTCCACATATGTATCTCATTAGAATTTATAAGACCTACTAGTATTAACAAGATTTCATAAAAGAGCTGAAACAAGCACCTCTGAACATCAAGCAAGCACAGTGCTTGCTTTTTCAAGTGTTCCTGGTTCATTTTATTTGCAAGGGTGGGGGAAATGCGGGAATACTTAATGTTGAGCAAATCACATCTTTGAGATCTTACTTTCCATGGAAAGCAATGACACGGAATCTGATGCATTACTTTTCAGCAAAGGCACTAAACACACCAATATTAACCCCAAATGTTCCAAAATCAGACATTGAACCTCACATCTTGAGCAACCTAAAAATTATTCAACTTATTGTAAAAAGAAGCAATAATATTCAGAGTTTTTGCTTTTTGCCTGCTATCTGAGCTTCCAAGGTCCCCATTGGTCATATCTTGACAACCATACTGACCAGGAGAGGAGATAACCTCTGAGGCATACCATACAATAAGTGTGCTCAGAGTCATGTGGTAGGGGATCAGTTGTGCCTTCCCCTTTATTCACACACACCGCACACCCCATATATTGCCATTGAAGCTAGCTCTGGCTAAAAATAGAATTTATTTTAACAAATGAAATCTCTGATTGTCCTAAAATAACATGAATTCCCATCAGGATCAGGGCACCATTGTGCTAAGTGCTGTACAAACACAAGAAGATAATGGACCTGATTCATACTTGAATTACTCTGGTTTCCATGGATTTACAGCTGTGCAAGTCAAAGGCAGTTGTGATAATGAGCATGCTGCAAGAATGCACATCTTAAGGCAAGTTTCCTTCTGGCCTAAATTTTTTGAAATCTGTAGACTTAAGGCAACATATGACTTGATGTATACTTTAAAGCTACACCAACTCTACCAAACTAAATAGGACCAGACTATGGGCCCTGGTTCAGCATTGCCAGTGGCCACCCAGTGCTCTCTCAAAGCACTTCAAGAGAAAGCTGAGGCTAGCAACCTGCCCAGTAGCCAGCTTGGGTGAAACCAGACTGCTTTGGAGAATAGGATAGTTTAACAGGATAAATATGGGCAGACCATGCCAAATGGCCTCAAAGGCGGAGTATCAGGTCCTGCTACTGATTACTTTACTGTTAGACTTAGAGTCTGAAAGTCTTGTTTCTACTTGTAGGAGCTTCTGTTCCCGTTTAACATGAGCCTATTATACAGGTTTTCCCAAAGGATAGTATTTTTAATTATAAAAAAAAGAAACCACAACTGAAAAAAACCAACTTACACATATTTCTCTTACATTTCTCCTTGAATCACTTCTTGTCTCCTTTTGAAGGTGTGTTTTGCACAGGACTAGAGCAGCTGCAGCCTGGCAAAGGTGAGGACCCACATGGCTGCCCAGCTGCACAGCTCCTGCCTGACACCACCAACATGCAGGCAGCACCCAGCAGCACCAAGGCAGCAGATGCCATGCTGTTGCTGCTGCAGCTCCCCTCAGAAAATCCAGGCTTGCTTTGCCATGGTTTCAGGATCTGTTGCTGTTGTTTACCCTGCTGCCTTTTCAGCACCTGCTCTCAGCCTGGTAACCACTGGCAGGTTCTTAACCTGCCCCACTCTCATGGCTTTTGCCTTTCTTACACATCATAGCTCATCCTAGTGCAGTCAGATCATCACATAGCATAGGCTCACAAGGCATGCAAGCAGCAAAATTCTGACATTGTATCCAATGATGTCAATATCCATTTCAACATCTATTTGTGCAATTACTCGCTTTTCCATTTATCTTTCTCTCTTAAACCATTGTCCCTATGTTATTTGACCTAATATCTCCCATGGAGGTTCCCATGGAGATCTCCTATATCTCCAGCTCAGTCTGCTAGACGTTTCTTTAATAGTTTCACCCAGGCCGTCTTGTACTCTTCTCCATCACATGAACATGGGCAGACATTCTTCATGCACCAGAAAATGTCCCCAACTGATCCATGGCACTATTCATTTTAAAACATGGGAAGCAGAGAAAAGGAAAGTCCTAAGTTGGATTTTATTTTGACAAATCAATAATTAATATTACATTTCAGAGTTAGGATGTCAGTAAGCATTTACAATACATTTTTAGAAAGGACTACTAGTAAAAGTACAAATTTTTTGACAGTACTTTTTAGCTGCTTTGAAACAATTTTATACTTGGAAAAATACCCTAAGTTCATTCCTATTGGTCTCAGGGATTGCACCACAAATAAAAGGACCAAGGGACTAATTTCTGATAGAGGCAAATGGATATAACACAGTGCACACCTGTGTGCCTGAATGCCCCCAAAAGAGGCTGGTTGAATCCAAACTCCCTGATGTTAATGTCTCGTGCCCCTGTGTCATGTCTGGGTGCTCTCTGGGAAAGTATGAGGACAAAATTGCTTCAGAGAATGTGTCAACTGTTTAACGGTATGAATAATAACATGCTAGTGCTGTTCTGTTTAATTTACTAGTAGATACACAGTCAGTGAAAGCAGAACTGAGCCAAGGAAGTCCTTTGTGAAAGCCCCTAATAGACTGGAGAGAGGCTTCCAAGTGCAAAGATGGTCAGACTGGTCACTGTGCTCTTCCTCAGGCTGGAAAGTAGTTCCTTAGAGGTACCTGAAACTTCTTCTGTAGTGTTGCTGCAGGAATTTTGTGCTGTTTCAGAAATTCATAATCCAGTTTTGCTGTAATCCCTGCTGCGGAGAACAAAGTGGCACCGATCCAGGCAGCAGGTTCATGCAGCATATGAGTAAATTCTTTCCACCTAAAAGGGTATTTGCAAAGTGTAGACTAGCAAACAAAGAAAAGAGATGCAAATATGTGCCATTATTTCTTTCAAAGCTCTTTGGTACCATATTTCTGCCACTATCCCCCCAGAATCAACATTCACCTCTTCTTTGCCCTACTAATGGCTCTGCTGTCAGTGTAAGCTGGTCTTTGTTCTTGGTGGTCATAAAAAATTCTGACATACAAGTGGAGCTGTGCAAATTAAGGGTTGGTTTGGTTTATTTTCTGAAATAAGAAAGAGGAGGGATGAGGAGGAAAAGATAGTTCAGACTGAAATAGGGCACTATTTTTTTCTTGTAGCAAAATAAAAAATGTTACCATAGTCAACTTGAAGTGTTCTATTTGGTTCAGACACTTTTGTTTTGCTGTATTATTCAATAAGAATATATATATTTCTAACAGTACTTTGAAATAAAGATTCAGTCTTTGAACTTTTTTAGTTCCTCTCTCATTTTTTGGGAAAAAAAAAAAAAAGAAAACAACAGATAATTGAAATTGAGTATGTAAATATAAAATACACAATTCAACAAACTGTTGCTGAAAAACACTGGGCCTGACTACATGTTTGTCAGACACGTGGTCTATTTTACAAGTTTATAACAGTGTTGTAAAAATAGTACTGAACAGTATTACCCTCTTAGCATAGCTTACTGCTTAGTCCAAAGTCCAAGTATCAAGTCATGGTTTTGAATGCAATTTTCACAGTTGGTGCTTTACAAGAGATCCAGCTGCTGATAATTCAGGACCTCTTCATGGCACTTGTATTTAATGGCCCCACACTGAAACAGTATACTCTTTTTAACTCTTATTTTTTCAAGGTGTTCATAAAAACTGTATGTAATGAATGAAACAAACTCTTGCTCCTCTTTACTTTTTGGTCTATCCTTTTCCTGTTCATCAGCTGCACTGAATCAAGATAAGTATGCCAACAGGTACCAGCCTAAAGATATGCATGCTTTTGACATGTTAGAAAACTTTTATAAATTTGTACAGTTCTACTAAAGTTAACTATTGTGTATTTATATAATCAGTTTAACTAAAACAGTGTAAACTCCTGTGTTGATGCTCTTATTTTGGTAAGAGTTCATTCAGCTAAATTAGCCTCCAGGTCATAGCTTTCATTAAATTGATCCACTCCTGGCTTAAAAAAGGACCAATATTTTTAAATACTTATGGATAGATTGATATTATTTGCATTTACATTACAGTAGAGTTCCTTTGAAATCAGTTATACTAACACACTTGATCAGAACAAAACAGAGTTTGAAATGGGCTGTATCTCCATCATCATATGACTGTATTTATTCTCTAGACAAGGCTGTGCAAAATTTTAAAAATGAAATAATTCTGAGAAAGCAGGAAGCATTAACACTGAATTTTCCACAGATCTCAGGCTGAGGTAGTAGAATTTTTTTTCCCATATATACCCTGTTAATTGGGCATTTCTTTTCTGACCATAAACACAGAAGTAGAGAGGTTATGTAGAGAAGATCCACCTTGTTTATCAGCCCTTACGTTGAGTGGGCCTTTTCCTAAGAACTTTGCTCATTCATTTTCCCCAAAAAATAAAAAGCAGCATCTGAACTTGATTTTCTTTGTATACTTAGGATCAGTTTTATCCCTGGTCTAAAACTACTGCAACTGAGGGAGTAACTCCCTTGTCTTTTACTTAAATTTTCTAAAATAAATAAAACTATTCTTCTTAGGAGAGAAGATGAAGATGTCTAGATGACAGGCAAAATAAAACAATGAAATTGCACCTGTTCTTAATTGAAAACAAAGCCCAGCTAAAGTAGAACTTAAATTAGCACATAAAGTGGTGTGCATTACTGATTTCAACGCTTCCTGGCTATTCCCCATGGAGAAATGATGCATGTGAAGGTGAAGCCACTAGCAGAGGAATCCTCCTTCCCCAGAAAAACATTTGTGAAGGGCAAAAATGCACCACTCAAATTGTGTGGAGAGTTTTTTAAGAGAGAAATTTCTCCTGTACATCCACAGCTAGCAGAGTAGAAGTTTTTTCCTTTATTTTTCCCAGACACACTAGATGCACAATAGCAGGACCAGATATTACTTATTCTGTTTAGTTACCTATGGGCAACTGGCACTGACTACCACAGGGTCGGGTTCTCCAGCACTGAAACAGAAATGGTAGTATAAAAACTTGCTCATGTGAGTAACTTTGTGTTCCAGAGTACTCCCATTAAGTAAAAAAATAAGATTACTTAAATGCAGGAAATGTAAGATTTGGAGCTGCTCAACAGTATTGTATGTTCTTTTCCAAATCAGACAACTAAGGACAAAAGCCAACAGTTTTTCCATGATCAGTAACAAATCATATAATAAATATTTTACACTTTCTCATGTATTTCTGAGCTTGATAAAATTAGCTGTGAGAGATGGCTATTTGCTAATGTAGGACAGGTGTTGTGAAATGAATTATCCTTTCATGAGAGCAATGTAGATTAGGTCTACAGTTAGATGTATGTATAAGAGAAGAATAGACCTCTTCTAAAGGATGTGTCCAGCCTAACAAAAATAGCTATGTTCTTTTTTTCCGACAGATACCAAATTAACACAAACCAGATCCTCTGTTGAACTCAGTGTATAATGCAGAGGTCCAATCTTCCTATTTTTATGTTATAAATAATATAAGATTGTAAACAATAAAAACAAGGTGTTGAACTCTATGCAAATACACCAACTCTCAGAAGTTTTAATCTGTCTAGTCTCTTCTGCCAGTTGTACGAATACACTGCATGTTGTGTGCATGGATGAAAACCATTAGCCCTTTCAGTGAATGCAGGAGAGGTTCTGTTTTTCCCTATGCAATATAAATCAGGAGTAAACCCAGGGAGTCCCAATAGGCCCAGACAGAAGGAACCAAGAAGATAAATCATCATTCAGTAAATGAAAAGGACCATACTTTGATATAAGGAGAGCTGACTGAATTAATTTTGCCATTTACAAGTTAATCAACGTAATTCAGTCATCCTGATCTGCCTGTAGAGTCAGCGGAGAGAAACAGACACCTCGCGAAGGCTCCTCATCTTATTATCTCCCTCCATTGACTCTTTAGGAATGGAAATGACTAATCTCGATAACTAAATTTCATGCAGCCAAATTTAGATGAGATCAGCTGCACATTTTGCACCTTCCCTGTAAGATGCTGAGTGCATGATTTCAAACAATCATTTCAATTACCTGCTCTGGCCTCTTGTATGACTCCATACACGCATCTTCAACCACCGATACCTTTATTACAACCACGATTTCAGTCTGATTTACACTATCTTTTTGGAATGCCTGAAGCCCTGCAAGACTAAGAATTTGCCACATCCTTAGGCCACCAATGGTTAAATTATTCTCATTGTTACATTTGCCTCGCCAAAGCAAACCCCAAACCCTCTCTAATTTGAAATTCTTTTTAATTCAGTAGGAGTATTGAGTGCATTCAGCCTTACAGAAATTGGCCCTTTGAGATTTGCTGATGATTTCTCTCTTTCAGGAAATTTCATTTTGTATTTAGCATTCTTTAGAGCTGGCAGCTTTCTGTATCCCACCATGCGTGCTTATGTACATACTTCAATATCTCCAAATTCCACAAGCGTCCTCATTCTGCAGTCTGATTCAGGCCTTTTCAGTTGAAGGCAGTAAAGAAACTCACTGTTGACAGAGTGAAATCCTAGCCCCACCAAAATTAAGGAGGATCGCTGTTGTCCTTAAAGTTCTTCATTTCATCTATTTTTTCTTTAATTTTTTTCTTTCTTTCACATTACTGCCCTATCCAGTATCTTTTTCTGTAATTCCTATTTACTTCACAGAAATAGAAAGCCTATCAAAATAACAGCTAAGAAGGAATCTTACTGAAGTCTCTAAATACATTATGGAAAGATAAAGACAAATTAAGCTAAATATGAGTAATTAACACAGCCAATTTGATAGCTCATTCTCATTTCCTGAAATCTCTCCTAGACTTCCAGGCTCAAGCATGGCCATTCTTTTCCTATGGTGAGGAAGTGAACAGTGCACCTCCTTGAACGCATGAGACCAGTTAATTGTGTAGCAAGTGGAGGTAAGGTTCAAAGCATCTTGTTGTCCTCCTTTTTTTTTAGATTATTTATTTCTAAAAACTAACCCAGGTTTTTTTAGGTAAGTCTATATAACTGATGTCTCTAGACATCAAAATGCCTTCAGTTTTTCTATAGCTACCTATTATAACCTAAAGTATACAGCATCGATAATCCTGCATCAAGCACCCAGCATCAAAATCCAGTTACATCAGAAATTAAACACAGGCAGTGACAACCCAAAGAGCAAAAAGAAAATGCAATGCAAAACCAAGAAAAATCCTTAAAATAGCAAAAGTAAATAAAATAAAACTAGTAATGCTGAAGCAGTTTTCCACTTGTTATAAAAGATGCACTTTGCATCTTGCATTTGGCAATTTGTCAACTCCTTTTGCTAATGAAAACTGGAGGTAAGACTACCCTCAATGTTAGTGCTAAAGTATTCCAAAGCTCCAAGCTAGAGTTTCAACTAATTGTGCTAACTGCTGTTGAAATACTTAATAGTGTACAGCCTAGCCATACAAGGTCATGGAGCAGTACTATAACATCTGAGAGACTAAGGATGCTTGTAGACTTCAGGTGAAACTCCTAACTGGACTATCTCAAGTAGTATTAGAAGTTTTCACAGCTCATTTTAAACAGTTGTTCAAATTAGAGTGTAAGGGTTTTAATAATTTTAACGAGAAACAGGATAAGGCTCACAGCTCCAATTTTGATTTGACATTTGGTGTAAATGCATCTGAAACTACTTAGCCAAAGCCAAAAAAGAAGCTGATGCCAGAGCAGAAAACATGCATCAAACCTTATCAGTCCCACTGCACCACTGAAAGACCAATTTTTTAAGGTATTACACAAGACTACTTTGTCACTTCCTCAGAAAACAGACTAAAACTTTTTTATTGTTTTAAGCTAGGAGTTTTCACATTGTGTTTTGGAGTGGATTGCTTCTGCCACTGAGGAGAGGTCATACTCACCAGTGAAGAGGAAGCCAACTGTGCGTTTATGAAACACCTCTGATTCATTTCACAGCCAAAACACCTACAATGACTCTTACTGCGATGTAGCCCAGCCATCATGAGCATTGAACTTAAAGTGACTCATGTTATTTGTAAAGGAATTTCAAACCTCTTGTCCTGCTCCTGACCCTCCTTCCAATGTTAACACTTCCATGATTTTACATATTTTCTCCTCCTAAGAGCAAAGTTGAGAGGTCTCCCTTCCTACTGCTTCTTACTGGGTAGAAACTGAATTAAAATTGAACCTTTAAAGACTCATACTCTTAATAATGTCTAAATTCATTAAAGGAGGGTCTGAAATGCTACATTTGAGGATGTGAGGTTGTCTTTATTTTTTATTCAATTAAACCTTTTTTTTTTTTAACTAAAGGGAGATGATCACAGTCATGTGCTTATATTAGAGTAATCCTGCAATAGCAGAGGAGAGATTAGCATTATTACTGAAGGGTCTTTCATGTCCTTTACCCTTGGCTCATATCACTATCTTCAAAAGAAGTCCCTCCCTACCTTTCAAATCCTCCTGCTGAAGTTTTGTTTTCCTGAATTGAATAAAGCAACATTTATTTACCTCAGCTGATGATTTGTCACAAATGATAATAACAAACTAATCAGGTTATCAATCTTTTCTATAGCTTTACAAAAAAAAAAAACCAACACCACAGAGAATGTCTATTTTGAAGCAATTACTGTGCTTGTGGCACAGGGAGTAATATCTAAAATGCATTAGCAGAGCTACTGTGGGTGCAGCAGGCAATGTAGCTGCAGTAGCATTCTGCTCAGATGGGCTGCAAAATTCATTCTGTAAATGTTGACGCCATGCACCCAGACAACAGTCCGTGTTTCTGTAGCTGCTCAGTGATGATTAGCTAGGTGACTTAAAACTTGCTAATACATATCAATACAAGGGTCTGCATGAATCTCATGGCAGAGAAGCCAAGATCTGTTCAGACACTCATGAACTTTCTTTAAAGTAGGAAACCTTGGAATCTATTGTAAATCCAATGGTTGTTACTGAAGAAACAGTGAGGTTCCTAGGCAATAAATATCCATAAAACAATTAGAGTCAGACAGGGGAAGTCACTTTCATGTAAGCTGTAGTTTTTATTACCCACATGTAAATTACCTCTGAGTCAAGAGAGTCTAGGAGCCATAATTGCATTTTTGTCTTCACTGTGTCTTGCAAGGTATTGTTATAGGTCTTCTGGGTGTTCCTCAAAAGCACTTTCTAGGGTGACTGAGCATTAGGGACCATGGTTTATGGTTAGATTAATGAATAGATCTCAGACCTGCAGGGTTCCAGTTTGCAATGCCTGGTCTCTGCTGGAATTTATAACTCAGAATTAGCGGGGCCACCTAACCTAACGCATGAGGTGATAGAGAGGTGTGGACGATGGAGTTCATAGCCTCTGCAGTCTAAAGGATGGCTGACCAGAGACTGAGTTAAAGCAACTGTTCCACCTTCCCAATTTGACATGAATCTGTCAAGAGGATGCCTTTAACTCATCTGTCTACATAGCCTGCGGTGTCTTGCTACACATGAAATCATGACTTTTGTGATAGAGCTTGGTAGATGTGTCTGTATGCATATGTGCTGGGACATTCCTGGCTATGCAGAAGAGTCAGGGCAGGCTTGGCTCCAGCATAAGACGTTTACCTGGAGCTTGTCTTAATCCCATGCCCTGAAACAGCTTGAAGTGAATCAGGGCACCTAGTGGGCCACTTGAGGTACAGCATATATTCAGTCCTTAGAAGTTAGCATGCTGAGCAGAAGAAACACCATAAAGACCATAAAAATAGTCTGAGTCTCAGTACAAGAGAATTCAGCCCTTTGTTCAGTCGGGGAGGGATGGAGGAAGACAACTCTGACTACATGAGATGTCCAGATGTCTGTCAGCTTCTGAAGTTAGAAGGAATTCCTAGTACACCTATGGAGCAGAAATTTAAACCCACATCTGGTATCTATGTAGAGGTACCTTTACCTTGGGCTTTAGGATATTCTGAGAAAAAGATTAGCACTTTGGCTGATTACCACCCACCCTCC
>VZZY01005172.1:0-24764 GCA_013400335.1 Eurystomus gularis | reverse complement strand
CCCACCCCCCTTCATTTTCTATAAAGTATTTAGTCATCCATTTAGAGCAGAATGTAATACTTTGGCTTACCTCAACTGTATGTGTTAAGAGTAATTTTTCATTCTTCCATTAAAGAAATGTGATTGCTTTGATCTTTAAAAAGGGGTACATAGAGTATGTAGGTAATATTTTGTATTTGGCACTGATATGATGGCTGCTGAAATACTGTGTTCAGTTCTACTTCATGAATAATACAGAGATTCAGGATTTTCCCTGTTGAATAGCTTAAGGGAGCATTCAAAGAATAATGAAAGGATTAGAAAAAATGCCACATAGTAAGGAGCTTAACCTGCTTTCTGTATCCGATAGAAGATGGAAGGGACCTGAAGTACCTACTTGAAGGATAAAAATTTCTTCATGGAGTTCTCCAGTCTAGCAGATGTAAGGGTTGGAAGCTGAAGCTTGAACAAATCTAAAATTAAATGTCCACTTCTTATTTTGAGGGTACAGAAAAAGAACTGCAGAGAGAAATAATGGATTCTAAACCACTAGAAATTTTGAAATGAGGATTATGCCAAAGATAATGCTCTATTGGGTTTGAGCCTGAAATTAGTTAAGGGGTCCTATGGCTTCTGTTATGCATGAGGTTAGACCAGGTGATGTGTAGAGCCTCTTTTGAACCTTGTAACTCTCTATGAAATGGTATCCTTGGTAGCAGTATTTAAACTAACAGTGCTACAACAAGGAATAATTTGGCTTAAGGATGTTAAGATGAGTCAGAACTAGAGAAAAGAAAATTTAAACATGTTTTGTCTTTTGAGTTGTCTGAACTCCTGCTTATCAAGTAACAACTGAGATTTTCTGGTGGAAACCTGGTGGAGGTTCAGTGGCAACGAAAAACAACGTGGGTCAATTTGATGCAGTTTTCTTATGGAAATATAGAAGGTATCCCTGAAATGCTCCCCAGAAAGACACAGAACTAACTCAAAGTCCAAATTCTTCTTTCAACTTGGCCACTGAGCACTGTAGCAGACTGTCATGGCCCTGCAGGATCAGGAAAGAGGGGTACAGAAACTGTTGGATGTGTCCTGCTCTGAGGAAAAATTCATCCCTTCTCTACATCTTAGATTTCGGCTCTTCATTTTAGTCACTGCTTTCTTGCTTTAGTGTGTAATCATTATTACATATTATTAAATATTCTGCCTTATATTTAAGTATAATTGTATTTCAGTATATTGTGATTTCAGCTGAGGAGTAGCCCTCTATTTTTGTGAAGTATAAAGATGGAATTTTGCCCTGAGCAAATTGAGCAAAGTATATCTCAGCAAGAAAGTTAGTCTGTTCTTCTTTGCATAAGCTATGATTGCTCATCTGATTTTGTGTTTTACTGTTAGTCTAACAATTTTAGCATAATTTGTTGGAAGGGTCTTCTGAAGCTCATCAAGCCCTGATCAAAGCAAGACCAATTAGAGCAGGTTGCTCAGGACCTTGCTCAGTCGAGTTTTGAGTATCTCCAAAGATGTACCCTCTACATCCTTTCTGGACAACCCATTCAAGTGTTTAACTTCCCTCAAGCAAAAAACAAAAGACAAAACCACCCACAAAACCCCCTCAAAATCTTACCCAGTGATTTACTATATTTATTCACCAGACCAAGTAAAACCAAGCAAAGATGAGGAGAGGGCTTTCATCGTTGTATCAAGATGGACCTAATTGATGTTGCATAGCATCAGAATAAAAGGAATTTGATCTTGAAACCACACTTCATGTTTTAAAGAACAGAAAAGACCAGCTTTGGGTCACTTGCTGTCAATGTGATAAGTGTCTGCAACACTTGCTATATTTTTAGCTGAGAATTTACATACTGATTGTAAAAGATAGAATGGGGATTTGCTTTCATCTTGAAAAATCAGCTTGTTCTGTAAATGCCACAATTGTTTGTTGCCCCCTTCAGATACTGGAAGGCCACAATAAGGTGTCCCGAGAGACTTGACTTCTCCAGGCTGAACAAGTCCAATTCTCTCAACCTGTCTTTGTAGGAAAGGTGTTCCAGCCATCTAATCATCTTTGTAGCCCTCCTCTGGACCCGATTCATCAGGTCCATGTCCTTCTTGTGTTGGGGGCTCCAGAGCCGGATGCAGTACTCCATGTGGGGTCTCACTAGTGTGGAGTAGAGGAGCAGAATCACCTCCCTCGGACTCTCAGCAGTGCCTTGTGGACATCACCTCTGAAATTCAGTCCTCTGCTCCTTTCTGCTAGTAAAAGGATAGAGTAATGCAATGAATGCAATTCAGTCTGAGGCAGACTAGGACACTGATTTGTTTTTCATATTGCATGCTTATAATAGGGATTTTATCAAGGCTTGATAACGACCGAGTGCTTTACTGTAATGTCTGTTCAGTGGGTGGTTATAAGTGCTGGCATAGTACCCCAACATCCATTTGCATTTATAAAAATGCAAATAAATAAATAGAATGTCTCTTGAGACCTGCTTTGCGTTCCTTAAAAGCTCTGGTTTAGAAACAGGGATCATAAGGAGGTGTGAAAATTTAGCACTAAGGTCTTAATTCTGCCGTCATTCCCATGGCTGCACCAGCTGTTCCAGTCAGCGAGAACTGCACCCTGGAGAACGGGAGCAGGACAGGAATTAATGGAGCACTACTGCTTTGCACCAACCCAGGAGCATATCTGATGTGCCTAGCACTCTAATGGCACCATATAAATACCTAACAATAACACCATCTCCTCAGGGGAGGGGGGTGGTGTGATTAAGGGTGAAATCCTGGCCTTTTACATCCAGTGTCAGACTCTCCTTGACATCAGCCAGGCCTGAATTTCACCATAGCAGGATTTATTTGTGTGGACTTTCTTCTCAGTAACCGTGTGCTATTCTGGGAAAGCATCCTTGATAGAACAGTGAACGTTTACTCACTTGAATAGACCCATTGATTTAATGCCCCAGTTTGCTACAGAGAATGCAACTTTAAGGGGAGCTCTGTGGCTTTAAATTCCATAGCATATTTCAACAGGTTTCAAGGGGTTGAAAGCAAAATTTCCGAGGAGAAACAACATCTTTTGTGATGACAGAATTCCACTGTGGGAGTCTCCAGGTTAAACATACCATGATCATGGAAAGGAGGGAATCTTAGGTGCAGTTTTGAATACAGTTGGACCTGGCTCTTGAAGCTGTTCCCTTATTACAAAAAAAAAAAAAAAAGAAAATAAAAAAAACAAATGGGTCTTGAATACCTTCTTGCACAAATCCAGAGAAAATATGATCCGTCAAAATCATCATACTTAAAGAAAACATAATTCCTGTAACCAGGAGCAGTTAAAAGAAAGTGATGGCTAATCTCATAACCATCTGTCTTTCATTTCCCTACCAAATAACCCAGTTTCTGCTAAACTAACATAACTGGGAGTTTTCTGGATCTATAATGAGATGCTTTAACCACTCCACTGTCATAACATAGGGAGCTGAGTATGAGAAAATATTATCAGTATTATAAATACGAAGAAAGCATAATGCATAATACTAATGACTATAATATACGTACGATACTCTTGCGTGAAATTATTGCAATATAAATTAAATTCATGTCCTGAAGTTTCAGAGAAGTAGAAAGTTCTTTACTACCGAAAAACTCCTAAACATTCCCATAGCGAGTTCCGTTTGTGTAATCTATCCATCCTGGAAGCTGCAAATATAATCCGAGGCAACTGTCTGGGGCCCAGTTTTGGATTTTGAGAGGATCTGGTCCTACAAGAGATTCTCAAAAGACACAGATTTGTCTGTAGTAAGGTCTTGTTTCCAGCCCTATAGTAGGGTCCCCATTGGTCTCAGCTTTCTCCCGTGGCAATGGCCTGGTGCGCCAAGGTTGTGGCTGAAGACACCAATGGGATTTACAGGGGTGCAAGAGTAGGGTCAGAGCTGGGAACTGTAAAGCACCTGTGGAACAAACTGTCCACTGGGACTTAAGGCAGACCTCCAGATCAGCATGGACAAAACCATACAGCTCACAGTGAAGAGGATCAGCATTAAATGAACTACTATGTCACTGAATGGGAGTCTCTATGTGATTCTTTACTTCTTCTTCCTATCTAATTCTTTACTTCGTGACCATTGTGCTGGTCTGCTTTCCCCCGTTCATGACTGCTCCTTCTCTGGAAGAAAGATTTCCTTGTTCATGTACAGTCTCAGAGAACTGGTGACTGGAAGAAGTTCAGCTTTTTAAGGGAACCTAGAGACTTTCTGTGTCAGTTTTCCCAGATTCTAGCAGGGGGATGAGACCAATAAAGTTCTCAGAAGAGACTGCAAACAGGTCGAATACTGTGCCTTTAATTGCTGTTAACTACCTGACAATAGGGTTACATATATGAATATATACATGTAAGTAAGTATTATTGATTTGTAACCAACCTGTAAAACATCACATGTATTTCTACTGAACAATAAGAAGTATTTTAGAGTCTTAGTTTTCAATAGAAGCTAAATTTATATGTGAAAATTTTATTATACAGTGGTACTATCTAGACAGCAATAAATCAATGTCACAGTTTTAAATGTAATTTAATATTCATAAAGAAAATGAGAAAAAAATTCTATGATAATGGTACAAAAAAATCTGAAAATAATTTATCTTATGTTGAAAGTCAAGGCTCTGCTGAAGCTCTCTGCCTATGCAATACTGAGTTATAGATATACACAAAACTTGTAAGGGCTTTAATGTGTCCTGTGGTGTCCACAGTAGATATAACATGCAGCAAGTCGCAGTTTTAAAATAGGAATATTCACAGTATATAATTGACTTTTTCAAGACAGGAGTAAGAATTAAAACAATGTACTCCAAAGCTAATTTAGGAATAGTATGTGAAGACATGACTCTTAGATTCTTGAAATTTTTTCTATAATAGAATATCCCATTTCCCAGGATATGTCTTTTTCTTAAAATCCATCTTTTTCGTAGATTTCACAGCTCCACATTTCTTGAATTGCTTTGTTGAAAAATGATATGTTTCAAAATACTAAATTTCTGACTACATCATAAAAACATATCTCCTCTTCCTAACAAAGTAACTTTACTCAAAGCATGGAAAGCAAGCACTGAATGTCAATGTATTAAAGATAAGCATGGTCTTAGTTTTTGGTCCAAAAGTCTATCAGGTCAGTATTCTGTTGCCAACAGCTACTGCTTTAGGAATGCACTAAAGATTACAAAATAAGCCAATAAAATATCTGACCAAATGGTTATTGTTGTGAAATAAATCTCATCTATGAAAAATACCTAGCTGGTCTTGTTTGTATTTATAGCCATACAAATAAATGTTTGCATTAATATTGAAAGCCAAAATGCATTTTATGTAGTTTTTATTTACTCTAAAATACTACACTATGCCCTTTGAAGTGACCTAAACCACTGATGACTAAAACTGCATGGGAGCTTAATAAATTCTTGTCAGATTTAGGTGGTATGCTTTCTAGTTGTGCATATTTCCTCAAAATTATGCACTTCTAAATTTTTTTTTAACAAAAACAAAAAACAATGGTTTGAATCTTTATCTTTCCTTGAAATTAATTTCTGAGAAACATTTCATCAACCACAAAAATTATCATTAAGTTCAAATGTTAACACCCACTGAAATGAACAGGGGGAGACTTTGTCTCTTCAAAAACAACATACTTTGTTTTCCATAGTTTAAAAAAGACACTATGCAGGAACTTCCACAAGCTTTTACTCAGTGCACATTCAGAAGCTCTTTTTCAGAAGCATAAAAACTTGAAACATGTATTTTAAAAAATGAAAGCACGTGTGGTTCAAAATCTGAATCTGTCGCAGGAACTAGATAAATAGCTCAAATGGGCCAGATATAGCCAATGAACAGAGTGTTTGACATCAGTGATTTATACTATTTCCCTTTCATGTTATAATAATTGTCACAAATTGAATTTATGTTGTGCCATTTCCTGTTCTAGCTGCAATCTTTGCTTCAAAAAAAAGGTTTCAGAACTTTAATGCCTTCACTGTACTTAGAAAGATAACAGTAAACGTGACTATTTTATGATTTCATTGCTTGGTTATTCATGTTCTTTTTTTTCTGTAGCCTTCAGGGAGAACTAGAAGGAAAGGGCAGGCCAAAGAATTGGCTTCCCATCGAAAACACAAAGAATTGAATTGTGGCTGAAGGCAAAAAGTGAGCAGTGGAAAATGATGCTCCCAAAATTACTCCCTTACAGGAAACCATATAGATGTCTCCCATCCCTCTGCCAGATCTGCATTGATTTGCAGTGTGAGCAGCAGAAAGGGCAGATGTTGGATCAAAGAGGAAATGTTTACCTAAATACTGAAAAAGCACTCTCCCAGCTTCTTTATACCCAATGCATGCCAGATTGCACTTAGCCATTACTTGCTAACAGAAAGGCAGATTTCTATTAAGTATGGTGTTGCCTGATAGCAGCAGAAGCAAATAGACAGTGAGCATGAGGAGGGAAATTAGTGCCTTGCTGGAATTCCATCCAGAAGCCAGCAAGAAATCATTAAGAAGGTATATGTTTCATTGCAATATCTAATGTAATAATATTGTCTCTATTGACATGATGTGTGCCTTTCAACTCTAAAGTGAAGTTCTTCCTACTTAAGTGACTGATAAAATTCAGCAATACAAACAGTAAACAAACTGTCCTAAACACTGTCTTGTCACTGTGGCAGGAAAGAAATATCAAAGAGTGAATTTAGTCTGTATTCTACAGATTTGAATTAAAATTGAGGCCTACCCTAGCCAGAACAATATTCTATTTCTCAATTAATAAAACCATAATATTGCAGCAAGAAGTGGAATTAATATTAATCCAAACAGGAACTGGGCTACTGAGGCATGTGTTGTCTCCAACCTCCTGGGAAGCACACATTGCTCCTCCTTCAAAAATGAGTCACAGAGACATCTTTGGCAGTGTATTTAGCCAGATGGACTATTTCGGTCTAAGAAAGGGAGAAAGTCCCCTAGAGCCTTTAAGCAGCACATTCAACTGCATCTCCCTCTTGTCTATAATGTAGTAGGAATTAGATATTGAATGGCTGTGATGGTGGTGTGTTCCTCAGGCTGTTGATGGGGGGACAGAGCCGGTGGCCAGGAGGAACCCTTGCAGAAGAGCCAGAGCCATGTTGTTGCAGGGACACCCTGGCACAGCCCTTCCTTACAAAGAGCACCTGGGAAGGTTTGAGGGACACATGGGTGGGAGGGCAAGGGAGACTGGTGAGCTCAGGAGCTTGGGAGCTTGATCTGCTCCCATCTGCAGAGCCAAGATGAAGCCAGAAACAATGCAAGCAGTATTACCACCTCCAGCTCTGCTTCAACTGCACTCCGTGTCTGCCTCTGTAGGATAAAGATCTTTCAAACAAACTGCTCTCTACCCTCCATTCCTGAAAAAAAAAGGGAAGGGAGACTGCTGGACTTTTGGCAGGGATTTCCCAGGCGAAATATTTTGCTGTGGCTGTTTGGAGAGCATTCACAAGCACTGTTCATCGCAGGAAGCACTGGCCCCATCAGCTGTGCTCTGCAGAGCTGCTCTGCATATAAGTAGTAAATCTGATGCATTAGGGGGACTTCAGATTTACCATGCTGTAAAGGCCATCTGCTCGGTGCATACATGGTATGCACAATGTGTTCCAGACACACAGGTATAGCTGACTTGCCTGGAGTTACCATTTCTCTGGAATTTTGGGGGATGCTCAAAAAGAAACCTGGTTAGATTTGCTGCACCAAGAAAACCACTGAACATCTGGAAATTTGGGATGGATTGATAAGTTAAATACCACCAGCAGAAGATACTTAATATTCTGATACATTGTAATTTCTTTATCCATAAAACCTGATTTCTTTCCTCTTAACTTCTTTCAGTTTTTCTAGAAAATAGGTATCACTGAATCACAATTCACACCCCCTTCTACCTGACAAAATGACAAGGATGCTGAAAAGTCTGAATGAAATTTAGATAGCTTGGACTTTTTACTCCACCCAGCTTAAAAATGACCACATCGTGCCTCTGGTGGTGGATGCTGTATCAAAGCTATGTAATGATACATCTTAGCCCTAAATCTGTGGTGCTGTATTTATGTGAATACTTTCATATATCTCATTATTTTGATCCCAATATTCTTTATAAGTATTCCTTAGCCTATCTTGGAAGATGCTCATGATTCTCCTGACCTTTCTCTTGATCTCAGCTGCACTGAGAATAAGGGCCGAAGTAGAGGAATCAGTCCTGGCTGGATTCTGACTACACAACCCTGTTTCATAGATTGATAAATCTAGTCACTTCTACTGGAATTACTTTTAAATTACACTGAAACAGAGCCAGGATACAAAGGCCAGAAGTTTAGAGTTCAGCTCCCACTTCAGCAGCTAAGCCAACGTCCCCTTTCTAGTGAGAGGATGTGGAAGGTGACAGGCTCACTGCTAGGGATTGCATTTCTCAGGCTCCTACATCACAATCTGCACACTCCTAACACTGCTCTGGAGGAATATCACTGCACAGAAAGAGTCCCTTGCTCTTGTACAAAGTTAAAAACCTCTCTTGACTTTGAATGCACAGATAAATAAAATTCCTAGGTTTTCAGACATCTCTTACATTACCAGAAACATAGAATCATTTAGGTTGGAAAAGACCTTTAAGACCATCTAGTCCAACCGTAACCCTACTCTATCAAGTCCACTGCTAAACCATGTCCCTCAGCACCACATCTCCACGGCTTTTAAACACATCCAGGGATGGTGATTCAACCACTTCCCTGGGCAACCTGTTCCAGTGCTTGACAGCCCTTTCGATGATTTTTTTTTCCCCGTTGTCCAATCTAAATGTCCCCAGTGCAACTTGAGGCCATTAAACAGCTCACATTAAGGGAAATTAAGTCTAGTTGCTGAATCCTCTTCCAGGCATAGTTCATTTCTATAGCTGCTTAAGGCATCCATGCAGGGCAGAGATGTTCTGCTCTGCTCTTCCTTCAAACCTAAACTGGTCAAACCTAAATTGGTGGTGCTTTTCTCTTCGGATGCAAAGCAGAGTTATGAAAAGAAAGGGTATTTGGAATTATGCTCACTTGGAGTACACTGACTGATACAATCTTTTACCTGCTTTGTATTTCCTAGTATGGACAAATAACACGGGTTTTTTAAAGCTTGCAACATAACCTCCTCATTATCACATTTGTTGAAACAGATGGGAAAGCATTTGGAAGGGCTGCTTAGAAAGTGGTGCTTTCTACAAAAAGAAAGTTGTATTTAAACACTGTTATTCAAGTTGCTGGGGAGGCAACAATCTCAGCTTCCCAAATCTGATGCATTTGCATAATTTGTCTTTTGTTCTTCAGTTTTTTGCTTGCTGTTCACATTCCTTCCTAGCCCTCTACAACTCCGCTGTGCAGGATATGTTTGAGATAATAGGACTCACTTACTTATTAAGTTTATGTATTTCACAACCCAGTCTTAATTCTCAGCACCTGTTTTACAAGCTGTAGCTTACACACTTTTTGTGGCTTCATTTGGGCTGGATTTCCATTTGCTGAAAGATAACTGTTCAGTTGAAAAACCTCTTGAGTTTTACAATTATCCCATACTGTTCTATGTTTCTTTTGCTTTCCTGCTTCTTTTCTTTTTTGCTGTTTTCTTTTTACATGCCTTCTGTGACTGCTAAAAGATACTCTAAGACTTTTAATTTTGCTTCTTTTGATTTTAAAGCTTTTTTTTTTTTTGAATGGGTAGGCAGCTGGTGTTCTGTGACAAGAGCAGTAATTTTCTTTCTGATGAATAGTTTATTTGAGGAGAAAAGCAATTCTGGTTGTCCCAAAACTATTAACAAATTTAGGTCAAATTCATGAAACAGTTTTGGCTGGAAAAACTACAACTTTGATATGTTACATTAGCAAAACTGCTGGATAAGGAATCAGCTACCTTTCATCTGCTGGTTTTTAAGCTCTCTCAACTTTAATTCTCTGAATTTCCCCTTTTTGAGGGATGCTGGATGCACATCTCAGCAGAAGGCTTTAGTACACATCATCCTGTGCTCTGGGGCAGTGTCTTAGGCAAGTCCCGAGACCCACTCTTGTACACATGCATTCTTGTTGACTCAGGACACATTTAAATACTTATTGGAAAATGAATCTGCTCCAACAGGTGGGACTGATGAAAACCCAGATCAAAATTAAGTACAACTGTGTGGCAGAGAGCTCCATATCAGAAGGGAAAATGTAAGGTCAAGATTCCTTGGTGAGGGAAGGAACACATCCTGTTTAGTCACCCTAGGACCATTCTATGAAACCTTCTCCTGTGACCATTTTGAGACTTTAATCTTTGGTTTTTGCTTGCCCTTTTGGATGAATAAATAAAATTAAAAGTTCAATAATTCTGTTACACGTCAGTTTACTCCAAGGTTGTTTATTGTTCATGGACTCAGTTCAAGCACATTTCCTGCAGCATATAGGCATAGTTATGACTTAGCCCTTATATGATAAATGATTTTACTGATTAGTCAGTAGCCCATGCTTAGAACAGCAACAGATTGAAAAATACCCATATGGTCTTAGATCTGAAATTTATACAATATGGTGGTTTAACATGGCCTAATTTGTCCCCTGACTGACAAATTATAACCTGCTTGGACTGCTTTGGCTCATAACTTGTGTTTTCTTGGGATTTTCCACTTCCTTAGTTAGATTTAAAAAAAACTTCTGTTGCATCTGAAAAAGTCCAGCATCACCATCATATAGGAAAGTATTTTTCTTTTCTTTGTTCCTTGCTTGTTAAGACCCAGACAAGAGAATTGATATTCTTACTCTTTCTAAAATGTAAAAGGAAACAAGTATCTTCTTCAGTACAGGACTTTGAAGATTCATGTTTTACTAATTAACTTATTGGTTAAGTTGTAAGTTGGTTCTTCTTGGTTAATATATATTACACTAGTTTGGCAGGAGCTTGGCATCTTCTTGTGCTCTTTAGTTCTGTGATTATTTGTTGGAAACAACATTTGTTGTATGGAAACTATAGACCTGTCAGTCTGACCTTGGTACCAGGGAAGGTTATGGAGCAGATGATCTTGAGTGCCACTGCAAGCCATATAAAGGACAACCAGGGGATCAGGCCTAGTCAGCATGGGTTTATGAAAGGCAGGTCCTGTCTGACAAACCTGATCTCCTTCTATGACAAGATGACCTGACTATTGGACAAGGGAAAGGCTGTGGATACTGTCTACCTACATTTTCAAAAAGCATTTGATACTGTTCCCCATAGAACTCTCATGGAAAAACTGGCTGTTCATGGCCTGGATGAGCATACGATCTGCTGGATCTAGCACTGGCTGGATGGACGGGCCCGAAGAGTGGTGGTCAATGGAGTTAAATCCAGCTGGTGGCTGGTCAAAAGTGGTGTTCCTCAGGGGTCAGTGTTGGGACCATTTCTGTTTAACATCTTTATTGATGATCTTGATAAGGACATAGAGTGTATCATCACTAAGTTCACAGATGACACCAAGTTAAGCAGGAGTGTTGATCTGCATGAGGCTAGAGAGGCTCTACAGAGAGACTTGGATAGATTGGATCGATGGGCCAACGTTAATGGTTTGAGCTTCAACAAGGCCAGGTGCCAGGTCCTGCACTTGGGCCACAACAACCCCATGCAACGCTACAGGCTTAGGGAAGTGTGGCTGGAAAGATGTCTGGCAGAAAAGGACCTGGGGGGTTCTAATTGACAAGCAGCTGAATATGAGCCAGCAGTGTGCCCAGGCGGCCAAGAAAGCCAATGGCATCCTGGCTTGTATTAGAAATCATGTGAACAGCAGAAGTAGGGAGGTGATTGTGCCCCTGTACTCAGCACTGATGAGGCCACACCTTGAGTATTGGGTCCAGTTTTGGGCACCTCAATACAAGAGAGATATTGAGGTGCTGGAGCGAGTGCAGAGGAGGGCAACAAAGCTGGTGAAGGGCCCGGAGAATAAAACTTATGAAGAGCAACTGAAGGAGTTGGGACTGTTTAGTTTGAGGAAGAGGAGGCTAAGAGGAGACCTCATCACTCTCTACAACTACCTGAAAGGACATTGTAGAGAGGTTGGTGCTGGTCTCTTCTCCCAGATAATTAGCGATAGAACAAGGAGGAATGGCTTCAAGCTGCAACAGGGTAGGTTTAGACTGGACATTAGGAAAAAAATTTTCTCGGAAAGAGTAGTCAGATACTGGAATAGGCTGCCCAGGGAGGTGGTTGAGTCACCATCCCTGGGTGGGTTTAAGGGTCATTTAGGTGTGGTGTTGGGGGATATCTTTTAGGGGAGAACTTTGTAGAGTAAGGTTGATGGTTGGACTCGATGATCCCAAGGGTCTTTTCCAACCTGAATGACTGTATTAGTCTATGACTCTTTAATTTCCTTCAGGCCTTGACTCAACAGAGGTTTAAGTACATGCCTGGAATTAAAAAGGTAGATAGATCCATTCGCCTTGGTGGAGCTAGTGAGAGTTTAAAGGTAAGCATGAATCTTATTAAACCAGAGCCTTAATATACTCCTTCTGGTCAGTGAAGAGCATTAAAAACATGCAGAGTAGCCCTGTTCTGACTTTAAAACAGTTATAACTCTCTCCAGCTTCATAATATATGAATAAAAATAGATTATCTAGTTTATTGGGTTTGTGTCTATTATGTAGGTGTCAGTTTACCTCAGGATAGAGTGCTGTGCTCTCTGTCTAGTGAGAAAGGAGCTTAAGTACATGTTCTCACTTTGGGTGCGGCCATGTACTGCTGTCTCCAGAAACGTCAAACATGGAACTGGATGAGAGGTGAAACAGCCTCTGAAGAGATCCGTAGCTCTATCTGTGCAGAACTGCATGATGATGGTTCAGTATGGTAAGCTTGTACAGCACTTTGCTGAGAGCTATGGACCTATTGACTTAGAGCAGCACCAGTTGAGGGATTGCTGCACCACTATTGTTACGTAGCATAGACATATTCACTGGCACTTCCAAGTCTGTTTTTCTCTGGAGGCACCATGCTCCTCTGTGGTGAACCTCTGCTCACGCCCAGAGCAAATCTGAAGCTCCAGAGCAGGAATATGTTCATAGCCTTGCTCCTTACTAGAACAGAGGTACCTGACTTCAACAGTACTGGATGACTCCATTTATGTGTAGTTCCCCCCTTCTACAGTAAGCAAAGTTAACCCAGTAGCTCCTGTCCTCCATTAACATCAAAGCCCAAGTACCTGGAGCACTCTGCCAAGAAGTGAAGACTGGTTTCAGTGCTCTCCTCATCCTGAGGACATTTTGGCCCAAGAGATGGAGATTTAGACAATGATGCAGCTGAGCAGGTAAATGTCAGTCTGTAAAGTTTTTTGAATACCAGCACTTTCAATCAAAAAACTGTCAGACTGAGCTGTTTTGTCTATTTCATAAATTTCCTCATTTGATTTTATTTAAAATTTTGTATTACAATTTTTTAATGCTTATTTAGTAATTTATAGTATTGGTTTGTCTCCAGGAAAAGATATCTTTGCCCCTTGGACCAAGGGGCATATTCTTTTAGCATATTTTCAGAGATACTATTCTGATTCTAGAAGGGGTTTTTTTGTTGGTTTTTTGTTTGTTTTTTCAAAAGAGTTTAGAATTTCCATGGGGTGGAAATCCTCTTTTTTTAAGAAGCAACCCAAGCTGGGCCGAACAAACCATTCTCTTCAGTGGTGAACCCAAATGGGGCTCAGATCCCCACAGCACAACACCTTGAGCTCACTGATCCTTCAGTGATTTTGGAGGAGCACCATTTAGGATGAGAGGGTAAGGTTAGCATGTGTCCTATGTACAAATAATTTTAACAACTTTTTCCTGTGCTTTTTTTTTTTTTTTTTAACATCAAAGAGAATGATCAGACCCTGGGAAGCAGAATATTACCTTGTGCTTTCAATAAAAGGTAAATACAGAAACTAAATGTAAATGAAAAAAGTAGTCAAATCTACCACAAATGTTCTGAGATCTGGTAAACATTTCATTTCTGGATTGTATAAAAATACAACAGCTGACAAAGATGTTCATTATGGGAAAGACTGACTGCAGAGGGCTGAGAAAAATGTGAGAGAAAGGTTCTTAATAAAGACTCCAAATTTGAAAGCCTATTGAGTAAACCAAAATAGCATGGATGCCTCCATTTTGAAGTGAGCTAAATAGTGTAAGTGCAATCTTGTCCAAGTATCTGGAATTTTTCCAAATTGTTAAACACTTGTTTCCTTTTTTCATGTTAAATTTGGAAATAATCTTTGCCTTAGGAACTTTTAAGTCTAAAGGGAAGAACTCCCTTTTTTGCCTGTCTCCCTGTCCCTAGTGGCAGTGCTGTTGTTCTGCCTTCTCTGAAGACAGACATGGGCGCACTGGCGGTTGTGGAAGAAGGAGGGCTGCATTATGTACTGCCTCCCTCTGGGATTGCTGTTTGTATTCTACTTTACTGAACCAGTTGAGCTACGTTGTATCCACAACAAAGGCCAAATATGCTGCTATGGAGCTAGGAACCCACGCTAGCCTGGTATCTGCGATGCAGATTACAACTGATCCAGCAAAGCGAATAAACAAGTGTGCAGATCAGGGTACGTGGGCATCAGGCAGGGGAGTAGACTCACTGCAGCTTATGGGGCAATTTGTGTGCTTAAAATGTACTCGGAATGTATGTTTAGTGAACCATGTCACATTCTTGTTACAGGCTAAAAATTCCAAAGTAAAACGTGTAGACAAGTCTGGTGTGAGAGACTATTTAAGGAAATTGTTTCCGAGTCCTGGAGCCATCTGTGATATAAAAGTATACTGCATGGACTCCCTGAATAAAAGGATTCACTGGCAGAGCTTGCTGGAAATCTCAGTCAGAGATGCTTTTCATACAGCAGACATATAGATCTTCCACATGATGGATCAGATTTACTAAGAATGTCTGCTGTTTGGAAGTGATTTCAGGCTTGAAGAATGTCTTACTGGAGGCCTGATTTGATCCAGGGAAGGGAGAGGGGGTCACATGCTGCTGGAGTAGACTTGATGTTCCTTAGGGCTGACCTCTAGAAATAATAATCATAAGGAAGAACAAGTTCAAGGGCTGTGGGCTAGTACCACTTGGAAACTAATTATGGCTCTGGTTGTGCACAGCACTGAAGTTTCCCTCGTAGGCTGCAGCACTGATTTAGTTGGTATGTTAATACGGAAGTCTAAATTAAATCAGGCTTGTGTTAGTGCTATCGAAAAGGCACATTCACTTAGCCCTGCAGTTTTATAAAATGCAAAGAAAGAAAACCATATGGCAGATTAGGGCAAATTGCTTTAAAATTGTGGCTGAGAGCCAAGGGAGAGAGGGAGCTTGAGAGAGCATTCATGTCTGTTTGAAATATGCCCACTTTCACTCTGCTGCTTTACACACTTGCAAGTGGAAGGCTCATTTCCCTGTGAGCTGAAATGTATTAAATACTCCACATGTCTTAAAGAAAGTAATATGTCCAGTATTTCTGGAAGTTACAATAAAAACATTTTTTTTAAATTGGGATTGGATTTACTGCCGAGGACTGAATAAAAGAGCTTAGTGCAAGCCCAGGAGCATCAAGGGGAAAATGAACACATGTAATAAGCAACACTTAGTAGACAGTCCTGGCTATTATTACTGCACATATAGCACAACAGTGACTGCAAGATTTATGCAGGAACTGAGATCATGCAGTACTGAAAATAAATATAATGATGATCCCTGCTCCAAAGATCTTTCAATGCAGTTTTATTTTCTGAGCCATGAGAAGCTGCAATAAGGAAATGAAACAGAAAAGACAATAAATAAATGGCACTTTGAAAACCTCTTTAATTTTAATAACCTAGAAAGGTGTCCTAACACTTTGTCATTCAGAATAAGAAGGAAAAATGAAAGATTGTATTTTCTTTGTAGGAATTTGGCTTTGCTCCACCATTCCCCTGAGTCATTGCATCAGCTTTCTGTGGACACTCCATGGATGCTTGGGATGAGGATAAGGTAGGCTCCTGAGGAGCTAATACTCTACAATACGTATCAGTGAATGAGTACCAAAACGCGTGGTGATCACGGAGAGCACCTGGGTCCTTAGCAGTGCTCACTGTCGTGGCCAGAAGTACCCTACAGGTTGCCAGAATGGCTTTCCTCCCATCAGCAGGATCTTCTGGATGATAAGGCTTCTCCTTTCTATTCTGCAGGTCCTAAACTCTTCTTTTTAGAGGAGCTTCAAGCCAGAAAGCTCAGAAGCTGCAGCTTCAGAGAGCTGCAAGTCCAGATATTTGTAGAGCCTCTGAATTTTTTTCTGAAGCCTCATCTCTGAGTATTGCATTCAGTTCTGGGCTCCCCAGTTTAAGAGGGACAGAGATCTACTTGAAAGAGTCCAGTGGAGGGCTACAAGGATGATTAAGGGACTGGAACACCTGCCTTATGAGGAAAGGTTGAGACACCTGGGGCTTTTTAATCTGGAGAACAGAAGACTGAGAGGGGATCTAATTAATGTGTATAAATATATGGGTGTCATGAAGAAAGGTGCAACCTCTTTTCACTTATGCCCTGCGATAGGACAAGGGGCAATGGATGCAAGCTAGAGCACAGGAAGTTCCACCTCAACATGAGGAGGAACTTCTTTCCTGTGAGGGTTACAAAGCACTGGAACGGGCTCCCCAGAGAGGTTGTGGAGTCTCCTTCTCTGGAGACTTTCAAGACCCATCTGGATGCGCTCCTGTGTAACCTGCCCTAGATTCTACGGTCCTGCTCTGGCAGGGGGGTTGGACTTGATGATCTCCAGAGGTCCCTTTCAACCCCTAACATTCTATGATTCTATGATCTCCTGTATCTGCAGACAAGACTGTCCACTCTGTGGCCAAGACTATTGCATCTGCCCCTGAAGAGTGATAGTCCTCATGTGTGTTATGGAAATTACACATGCCAGCCAACCTAACAGGGTTCAACACGAACAAAGAAATCCCTGCGCAATTATACCATTACAGTCTAAACTCCCCACCCCTCATGTGACAGTTTGGACCAGTAGCATTATTAGGGCCTGGGATGTTCCTGTTCTTCTTCACTGGATCCCTTCATTGCCTCTAGGTAGGAAGTTTCTTTTCTTATCTCTGTGGTTGCAACTTCTGTTAATGAGCGGAGCTCCCTTATCTCCTGGCTTGAACTGGCTCTGGGGCCTTCTTTTACTCAACTACGTAAAAGTTCAACATATCTAGGTGAAAGCTCACTGTTTGTGGCCTAAGGCTTCAGCAAATTTAGCTACTAATGCTAAGCAAGCTATGTTAAACAACTTCTATGTAAGTAGTATAGCACATCACACAACATGTGCCAGTTCAGTTGGTGACTCCACCAGCTGCCACCCTAGCAACACGACACTGTGGCCAGCCTGCAAGCTTCTCCCAAACCAGCATCCAGCTTTCTGTTCCAAGCCTAAAAAAAATCTTGATCTAACTGCTGAAAATGCTTTCAGAGGCCTCTACCTTGTGCATGGGCTGTGCTGCACCGTGTTACCAGTGTGGGGTACCCAGCAGATCCTGCTCTGGTTTCCATGGTAACTCTCTCTGCACATTTATAGTCTCTTACTTACAGCCTTCATTAGATTTAACATTCAAAGAGGCATTGATTAAAACATGACATTCCTAACACACCAAAAAAATCCATTTTGTACAAAACCCTATTATGTCGCATAGACAAACTGGTTGATGGCCAAATTAGTTAACAGAAATTTCAGATTACATTGGAACAGACCACAAAAGGATTAATTCATATAAAATTAAATGTGTAAGTAAGCCTCTAACAAACGTAGCAACACAGACTGGAGAAATGTGGTACATGGGTGTATCAGGACACATCTAATTTCAAGTATGTCTACTGAATCCAAACTTCACCTGAAGTGACCTCATTTAAACCCTTTCCAGCAGTGATCTTAAAAAGTATTAAGGTTCTATTGACCCAAGATGTTTTTATAGCTGAGGAGGCAGCAGTAGTATCTTGGAGGACAATGTGTGTCTCTTTCCCCTCAATTCTCATTCCTCAGCCATCTGGATCTTGCTAGGGACTAGGACTTGTATATGGTGGCCTGTGATGGAAACAGCAGTGCAGAAAGGCTCCGAATTTCCAGCTATGATCCCCCCATGCCTTCAAAATCTCTTTGTCCACCAGCTGCTATCCCAGGACTTTCTGCTCTTCACTTACTGTCCTACAATACAAGAACTATATTCCTTTCTCACTCCTACCATTGGGTTGAAGATCTCCACTATCATCTACCTGATCCCAGACTGTGGTCCACAGCAAGAACTTGGCTGGAAAAAGGCAGAAGGGCAGCAGAATCCTCACAGAGGCAACAGTGTCCTAGTGTGGGAGGGGGACAGAGGTGTGGGTCAGAAACTCAGGGCAATCAGCTAGCACAGAATGAGGAACATGACTAGCATCAAGAGTACAACAACTGAAATAGTAATTAATAAAATGTAGAAATTTGATAAAATACATAGAACAGCAGAACTCTCATGGTACCAGTGCAGTGTTCATTCCCAGTTCAACACCCTGATGATACACATTAACATCTATATGCTGCTTCTGCCTCGCTCTACACCTAAGTACAGGGTAGAAATACTTGGATTTAATGGAATTGTAAAACCAGCTCCCACCCAAGACGATGCATTGAAACCTTCCCCGACACTGGATCGGGACAACATCCTGTCAAGCAGAACAAAGTCACGGGTTTGGCTGGACACCAAGAGATCCTGTGTAGCCTGCTGTTCCTCAACTCTTTTTAACCCTACTTCCAGATAACTTTTTTGAAATTATGCCAAGGATTAACTAGTACAGAGTTGCCATGATGGTCTTCATTTAATATCTGAATAAAATTCAGCTACCCTGGGAAAAGTCTACAGTGACTTTTAATTTTCCCCATTTTGTTTTCTTGCTTGGATGCCTGGAAATATATGTGTGTGCATTAATATTTAGAAGCTTTTGAAGCTGTTTCAAAACAATGGTGAAATCACCTTGTGATGTGTTACAGACCACCAAATGGTCCACACATCACAGCTTGAGAAACATTCATCTACATTTGATGTCTATATTGGGAAGAGGTTAATTGTACCTTAAGGCTATCTCTACACTAGCAAATTAAACATGGCCAGGAAACAGTGCTGGGCACTGGAATTCAATCATCCTTACCAAAAAAACTGCCAGGGCAGTTTCTGGTGCAGCTTTGGCCTATACCAGCTATTGCTTTACCAAATAATTCTGGGCGTAGCTCAGAGGTCAGCACGGGCAAGGAATCATTCCCAGCATTACTCTTCTGTGTGGCCACTCTGTTATGCAGGGTAGGAGAAACTGCAGGCACAGACCTAGTCAGAATAACCCAGTTTGGCCTCACTGTGAGGGAATAAGCCTAGTATTATTTGTTTTACTTGATGCAGTAGACACTTAAATGTGGTCAAATGAAATACAGACCATCTGTCTGTCCTCCATATCAGAAGGTGTCACATTTTAACCTGTCACCACAGAATCAGAATATTTCCTACTAGTTCAGTAGGACTGATAAGAGTGTCCACCAGATTTCACAGTCTCCAGGATTAAACTGCTTGGCACTGTTTTTAATACGGCATTGCCTTCCCTTTAATAAGTTTAATCAAGCATTTATTTAATGAGTCTTAGGAGTTGAAAGATGTACCAGAAAACCTAGTATCACTTTTATGGAAATGTATTTTCTATCATTTTAGGTCTCTAGAAGTAAGCATTACAGTCTAGGCTAGTAATATAGGCCTTCACTGTACTTATGGACCATGATAGTTTCCTCAAGAGGGTGATTCCTCCCAGACAAAGCAGGCATTTGGGAGATCTAGAATTACTCTAGGGTGGATTTACAGACACTTCCTGCGGTCATAAAAAGACATGAGACTAAATTTTCAGGTGAAATAGTTTTCAATCATCTAGCATAAATTTCAAACACAAACAGTGAAAAATTGTTTCAGAAAGGAAGTGAATAACTGAAACAGCAGACTCTTTAGAAATGCAGTGCTATCAAGGCTAGAGTGATTCCGCTCATATTTTGATCTGAATGAAGCTGAAAGCTCTACAGTTGTATCTCCATAGCAATGAAAGATAACCTTATCTAAAGGATTGAGAAACGATGGGTTTGGATCTTGTCTGTTTTAGCATTCTACATTAAAAAGGTACATTTATTTCCTTCTATACTTTGTGTGATTCATTCTTTCAAGCATTAGCTGTTTACAGCAAAGAATTTGTCTATGTATTTGTCCACTGAACAGTGCAATAGTGTCTCCATGGTCAGTTGCTCCTCAAGGAGCTACCATAAATAGCAACAAATAAATAATAACCTGTCTCTTTTCTCTCCCTGTTTTGCCTAGCTAAGGATGTAGTTGCTTCTTAACTTGAATCTCTCCTCAGAAGGATTTTCTATGATCATACAAAACACACAGGGGGAAAAAAAGAAAAAAGAAAGTCCGTAACTCAATACTTGTTCAGATTTCCATCTGGTCCCAAATTGTCATTTTACATCTTGAATACATCTCCTGTGTTGCCTTTATTCTGTAATTGGGCAGAAAACAAGATTTATCCAATTGCCAGATTAGTCCTGCGTGTAGCATGGACATAGTTCAAGAGCCCTTATCAACTTTTGGAGCAGTTTATCTCAGAGAGTTCAAATGGTTACCATTCATTATGCTGCAGCTGCATTCTCCCAGAACACAAAGGACTTGTGAGTTTCAGTACAACCCAACACATGATCTTTCCTGGTAAAGAAAACCCCACTTTCTGTTGATATTTTCCAATAGAAATGAACGATGAAAAGAAAACAGGACTTGGGCAGATGGTGGGGACAGGCTGAATGCTGCTTATTCAGCTTCAGAACATCTGTCAGACTTAGTGCCAGGAGCAGTCCTCAATGAAAAAGTGGTGTTTCTGTGCTATTTTTCAAACATACGTTTTCAAACCCTAGAATTCTTGATCTGGCCTACAAAAATGCCAAAACCTGAGCTATACCGCAAGCCATTTTAAGCCTTCCCGGCTGGGCTGCCTCGCCATGGAGAAGGGGAGTGGAGACCACCACAGCCAACACTGGCAGGGGACAGATCTAAAGACCCACCAAATGCCCTGTTGAGTTCAGCAGGAGTCAAGATCATTCAGCATCTCAGCTGATCAAGTCCTAGGCACTTGATACTTACAGCCTTTATTTTGCACAGCACCCAAAACAGTTAGTCAGGTTCCTTTCAGCAGGACTGCATGCATGAGCGAGCTCTGCTCAGGACCAGAGGGTTGTGAAAATGGGCTCAGCTGTGAAGTACTGCTTCTCTCTTACCGCAAATAATGTCACCAGTGGGAAATCATTGTTGTAGGAGTCTGTAAGCCATGTCCCTCTATTATATCTGGTTTGAATATATTTGAATAAATTTAGGAAGCAATTCATTTCAGCAGTAGACAGTACAACATAGACAATAAACAGTAACGCTACACTTTTCAGACATATTAATGACATATTAAAGGCTGAAGTGAAACATGAGGATTTCCAGTCCTAGCAGTGCTGAGTTCTTTCTATTTTCACAGGGCCAGCCCACGAGTGTGAAGGTGATGGCCAAGCTATGTTGAACCCAGCACACATCTTCTCCACTAGCTTTTCTCTGAGAGCTATTTCTTGCTTTTTCTTTTTGCATTCCCACTCTTTCTTTCATGCCTGCTGTAAGCTGCCAATGAGGTACTTGATCTCCCTTTGGGGGTCCAGGTATATGCAGTTTTCCGTGCAGCTGGTGCCAATGCTGCTTCATGGATCACTTGACAGGGGAAATCCTGAGAGCCAGCCAGTTGGCACTGCCTTTGCCAAAACCTAAAAATTTTATTATCTCTTGTCCAGGCTAAGACAGCATGTGTAACAACATGCAGCATGCTTGGTTTTGGTGGCAAGTAAAGGAGTGAATGTTTTCCAGGGAAGTGTGCCACAGATGTAAAAGGCTATGCACAATGTATTTTCATTGAAGCAGTGTGGACTCACCAGTAATATTTCAGTCTGAACTATTTTTTAATGTGGTGGTTATGAGAAAAGATTTGCTTCAGAAGAAAGAGAATTGAGAAAAGAAAATGTTGTTTGCCTGTTTATTTCAGCCTGTTTATTTCCTGAACTTGGCAGCATTTTCTATATAGTCAGTACTTTCTATATAGTCAGTAGTTTCCTAGGCCTTGGCAGAATTATTTTACCCTATTGTCTGAGTCTTTCACACAGAAACAGGAAAGAGAAAAATGTGGGTTTTTTAAGTTTTTCAAAACTTGTGGAATACAAACAACCAATTATTGTTGTTATTCTTGTCCTTCCTCCTCTCCACCATATAGTCTGTTACATTTTTATCACAATACATCTGCAGACTTTGTCTACATTTTTTCTGCAATGATGATATAGCTATCTAGGTGAAGCTATGCTGGTATAATCCCCACTGTAAACAGCTTTGCTCTGCTTTAAGCATAGCTTTTCAATTTAACTTAAACTACTTCTTCAGAGGCATAAACACACAAAAAATCCCCCACTTATACCATGTTTGTTAGGCAAGCATAAGCTTGCCTTTGCCCACTTCCAGACAGAGAAGGAACTATCTGACCATATTATGTGATGTTTAGCCCAAGCTAAACTCCTCGTTAGCCCAAGCTAAACTGGGCCTTGTTGAGGCCCAGTGCTAATTGGTTTTAAGTGTGAAAGCAGATATGTGTCTTTTTGTTATTCCACTTGGAGGAGACACAATGAATTAATCTTGTTCACAGTATAAAATGCAGACATACCTGAAATACCTTTAATTGTATCATAGGCTGCTATAAAAATCCATTACATGTTTTTTAAAGGAACATTGTTAGACTGGACAGCTCTACCACTTATGGCAGGGTATTCTTCTGTTTAGCGGCAATTTACAGCTACAGCTCTTCAGACATTGATCTACTAGAAATCTTGGACAAAAAGCCACTGCATGTAAGTACAGTAACACACTGATTTGATCTCAGTGCACATGGGATGCTTCTGGCTTCTTGGATTTGCTATGCTTAAGTGCATCTAGTAAGTTCAGCATCAATTATGATAGATGTCCTGCTTTTGAAGTAGCTAATGTAAGTCATGCTGCACAGAGCTGCTTCTGGGATGCTGACAACTTTGGGTAACTGTGTGAAATGAAAACTACAAGCTCTGACTTCTACCTACACTTCACTCCTACTTTGTTCAAGCGTAAATGACTATATAAACTTATAAACAGTTCTACCAGCAAACTGTACCTACTTTGTGCTGTTCTGGAATAAAACTATATAGCACACACCATGAAAACTGAGGTACAGCTATGTTTAACTGTGAAAAATCATCCAGAAAACAAAAGAGAACTTTATTGAAATTTATACATATATATAAATTGTATCTTTTGTATCCTAGTAAAATTAATTCCCTGTTTCTTTTTCTTCAGCAACTTCTTAAGATACCATATATTTTTCTTTTTTTATCTGAAAGTGACAGGATATTCTTTCAGGAACTAGGTATCAGTCGACAGCAGGTCTCCTTGACCTTGACAGACCTTCAAGGAACAGTTACTGAATTTTCTGTCTCCTGCAAACCTGTTTAATTAGAAGTGGCTCTCCTTTGATATCCCTGTTAGAGTGGGACAACAGTTCTTGCAAGAGAAGTGGACGACTGAAAATATTCCAAACATTATTTCTCCTCACTTAAGCCTGGCAGAGATTTGAACACATAAATGTATTTAAGATCACAGCTTCTCTGCATGTGACAAAGATTAGAAATTGAAACACAAGCAATGCCTTGCTGTAAATGCATACATTCATATATAAATACTATACTTGAAAAAAAAAAGTATGTTTATATAAATGTGTGTGCATAACCTTCAATATCAGTTGTAGATGGAGATTTAACTGGCTTTCATAGCTGTGCTTGGAGCTGGCCAGTTAATTCAATGTGTTATGGTACTATGCTTCTATGAAAGGTCTTTAACACTGCTATCACGCTAGCACACACACTGTTTAGCCTTGATACCTCAGAAGAAATATGTCCTCAAGTGGATTCCTTGTCCTGTGCACAGCAGAGGAAGCATTTTTTCAGTTATATCAAGGCTGCTTCCTTATCTGGTATTTAACAAACGAACGGGCACATTCACCCCAAGCCTAGGTGACTAACTTGATTTTCAACCTATACATTGCTTTGTATTTCAGGAGAATTCTCCTTCAGAGATCTGCTACTGCTTTCACTGACAGGAAACTTTCATTAATTTCAACAAGACTGGGTTCTTGTTTCAGTCCTGTGAGATAACTAAAATGAGAATAAAGTAGCTTATTGCTGAAGTGTAATTATCATATCTGTACCAAACATTTTTAGCATATGACCTGTCATACCATATTTTGGTCTCTGAAACAGAAACAGTGATCTGTTCTTTAGAATGCATTATCTAAAAGGGAATAGAAATATGATGGATTTTAGGCATCAATGATGTGGAGAGGTAACAACCTTTAATTAGGTTTCCCTTTGTTCACCTCATGTCTAATGAAGCAGCAAATTCACAGTTCAGTAGCAAATGAGAGGTAATGAACGGAAGAGTACTCATTTGTTTAACTTGTGCTCGTGTCTTTTCCAGATGAAAATCTGTTATTATTGTTTGCTTTTCACTTCTTTCACAGGAGGAAGAATAGATCTTGCAGATAAAAAAAAACCCCAAACACATATTCAGCTCTGGCACCCTGTCAAAACTTTCAGATTGAGAAAATAGAATCATAGAATGTT
>VZZY01005170.1:0-47592 GCA_013400335.1 Eurystomus gularis | reverse complement strand
AATACATTCTGTGATTCTATCATTAGTGTGTTTAATGCCCACTGCTGGCCTGTCCTGTTGGGACATGGCAAGTGACATATATTTCTCAGGTGTGGGACAGGAAACCAGGGGACATATGCCAACCCTCAGGCATGAAACCACTAGGATTGAAGCCCCAAGGATAAGGATACTTAAAATGACATCTATCACTACATTTTGAACACCCATTTGGGTTCTGAATTACCTTCTAGTTTTTGTCTTTAAGGCTAAAAGTAAGCGAAGTATTTGTGACTATCTCTGCAGCCATGGAGCTCCTCAAAGGCTGAGGTGATTTTGTGATTAAACGTTTCTGGACATGGTAGGTGGTAATTTTTTCCTTCAGAACCCAGTAGGTGGCAAACGCACAGAATACAGCCTGAATTTTTATGCAATGTAAAACAAAAATTGAGAGTTTCTTGCTCAAACCAGAAGCTGTGGGAACTGGATTTTTCCCATCATTTTTTTTCAGCAAATATTTGGGTTATTTTTAATAGAAATCTGCCAGTTTTCCAGCTGAATCTTAAGCTACTTGGAAAGTGGACGTCTTCATTTTTTTTTTAAAACAATGAATTTAAAGTTTCCCAATTATTTCTTAAATTAGTTCCAGGAATCCTTCCAGCAACTCAGGTACCTTGACGTTGTATTTTGCACCCTGACACATTCTGTGTAGCCACGCAAGGGAGAGAGAAGAATCAACCACAGATTGTGCCACTCTCTACATGCACATCCCAGTATTCAACAAAAATAAACACCACCATCCTTATTTTAGATGTGGTACAATGAAAGCGTTTATCCTTGAAGTTCCATTAGGAAATGAAATTTACTGACTTCCTCTTTAGAACTTTGTCCCTAACCACCTGCCTTTTATTAATTTAAACACATCTGACATCACAGCTGCAATGAGAGAGAGCTTACTGGGAGACTCTCAGGTTTGCAGTTTCCTACCAGTTAGAACCAACTCCAGTTGGTGGAGTTAGTGGAAGGATCTGGTGGGGGAGGCAGTGCTGCCAACCAGGTGCAGAGAAGCCAGTACGGGCAAAAAGTCTCCCCGCTCCTAGCAGAGTCATGATGGAAGCGAAGGGGTGGACGTCTCCTACACCAAAAGCTATAGATGCCCAACCATGAGTAAGTGAACATGTGCCTGGTAGGAGTGCTGTGACGTTATTTTATCCAGCACAAATGTCTGGAGGTACACTTATCCATCTGTTGGCTATCCACATAGCTGTGCTCTTATTTTTTCTTTCTTTCTTTTTTTTTTTTTTCCTGTTGTTGTTGTTTATGTGTATATAGACCTGTGATATATACTGTTGCAGAGATAGTTGCACAGATAAACATCCATAGGCAAGGTATGGTCTGCAGTGGGAAAACCTCATGGTGTTAGCAGAGAAGTTAACATGAATTTCCAGTCAAAAGTCACCGGCAAGGTCCTTTTAGTTGTGTCCAGCTGTCCAGCAAAATGCATTTTCGTAAATAAGCAAAGCTTTAAAAAAATAAAATATCAGGAAGAAAGTTCACAAACTCATTTTCTTGCTCTTCAAGTGCCAGAAGGCCTTCAGAGACAGGGCAGCTATTGATGTTAAGTCAAATATGAAAGGAAAGTAGACCAGATTATAGTATCCTAGTGAACAGGAAGGAAAAAAGACATAAGGAATAGGAGCGATGAAGTCTCCAGAGCAGCCAAGTGAAAAATGTAAATCTGTTTTTGTCCCCTCCTTTCCATAGCTCACTTTTTCCTAGAGCCAACAGAAGTGATCTGTATCACATCCTTTACCTGCTGGCCTTTCAGCGGGGAAGACAGGTTTTTAAAATAACAATAATAAAGCTTTCCATTTGTATTTTAATAAGGAAACATTTCTTTTTATCAAATTACCAAGCCTGTCATGATTCACCTCTGAGCCCTTCATTCGGCTAATGAATTTATGCCCCTCTCTCTAGGGACAGAAGATCTTGTCATTCACAAAATGATGCTATTATCAGCATATCTCATGCTGAGGTGAGGCAGGAAAAGAAATCCCTGCTCAGTTTCCTTGGTGTGGCCTCTCCTTCCTCCTGTGCCTGGTGCTGTAAGAGGGCAGGTCATCACTTAGCTCTGACACTGCTCTGCTCAAGGCTGCTGCCCTGTCTCAGAGTCTTTGAGGTCAGGAGGGACCACAACGTGCTATGAAAAAACCCCACACCTTTGTCCTTTTTCAGATCAGGAGCTTCTTGCTCTGTTACAGTGCAAAAATCTCCTTCATTGATACAACTTTGGCACAAACTGAGTGGAATAGGCTACCCCATCCTTCACCTAAACGTTGAAAAAGGGTGAAAGTTTGGCCAAAACATGGCCAAAAGAATGCTGGACTTTTGTTGGGCCAGGAGGTCATTCTGTGTTGCTGCTGTGGACAGGGTACGAACCCATATGACCACAACATCACTCAGGTAGCTTCAAACTATGTTAAAGACAGGAAGGCTTCCGCCCCATCTATTTCTGAGTCATTTCACACCATGCCAGGGCAGCTTCTCAGCTGTAGTTCAGGACCCTAGATGTACTGCCCATCTCCTGCACTCCCATCATGAATACCTGGCAAACTTAAGTTTGAGGATGGCAGAAGAGCAAACCTATGTCACAGCACATGGGACAGCCCTAAGATCTGCAACACCATCTGGTATTGTTTTTATAGTCTCTGGCTAAAAAGGAAAACCAAAAGTAATGAGTTTTTTCCTATGCAACTTCAAAAGGTCTATTATTCATAATCCTCACACAAACTTACCCTGTGCATAGACAATCCTCGCTCTCAGCTGTGTGCTGCAGTCCTCCTGGTGCATCAGGGATGCTTTGTGGGAGCTGGGTCTGGCAGTTTCCTGCCGGCAATGTAATACTCCCATAGGAGATGCAACTTCTCTGACCAGAGCCCTGGGCATGCTGGGGAATGACAACTTTCAAGGGAGACCTAAAGCCCATAACCAGGTGGGAGTCCTTCTACATCTCGTGATGCTTTCCTTCGGTGAGAGAGGTTATTTCTGTAATGTCCTGCCTACCTAACGCCCAGCCTGTATTTTCCACTGGGAACAGTACTTTTCCACTTTCAGCCCCTAAACAATTCTGGGCTAAATAACTTACCACTGCTTGTCTCTCTCTGTGGATTTGGGAGGAAGCCTAAAGGATTAGAGTAGACTACCACTTAATTTTTAGCTGGCTGGATTAGGGGAAATGAATCCCACCTGTACCTACATCACAGACTGAAGGGCTGGGTGATCAGATGGGATGGGAAAAGGAAATGTGTGTATGAAAGTGAATACTTGCTAGAGGTTTTACAAAAACATCTGTTAGTGGCACGTTGCTGTGCTGTTACCAGTCATGTCCTGGATGGTCTAATCTGCACAGGGGCACCAGGAATTCCCTGATCTTGGATACAGGCAATAGGACTTTATCAAGATCCTGCTGCTTCCTTCCCCTCTTGCCCAAATCTCCATATCTCATTGTACATTAAAGCGAAACTCAGACAACTAATTAAATTACTTTTCCCTGACTAAAAAAACCTTAATAATATTAAACGAGCTTTCACAGATGCCAAAAGTTAAAGCTATAATGGCATTTTCAGCCAGCATTGAATTGTTAATTAATTGATATACATGACAAATAGTATCAAAGCAGTATCAGCCATCTATTCAGAACAAACCTTTAAAATGTGATGGTCTCAGTGACTCATGCTGGTCAGACCCAGCTAGGCTTATATACATATCAGCAGGAGTGAGCCTTAGGATGGGGGAAATAGCTTCGGTTATGTATGGCAGGGCTGTTTCTGCCTGCCATTTACATAAGTCCTGCTTGTACAGGACTGGAATCTACCAAGGAAAATCACAAAAGCTTTATAAGCCAGCATTCTGCTAAAAGGGAGCTTTGTAGACATTCCTGTGGTTTTGTGCATGTTAGGTGTTGTGTTAGCAGCTTACAGAAAGGTGGGTGGATGTAGAACAGGAAGACTGGTGAAGGTCTCCCAGGCTAAATACCTACAGCACTGACAAAAAATGTGTTCTTTTTCTTACTGAGAAGAGCAACATTGTTAGAGACATGCCCAGGCAATGAGATGACAACACTGATACATCACTACAAAGGTTTCCATCCATTGATCCATCCACCCATCCATCCATTCCTTGGTCGTAGTATGAGGTTACTGCTGTAACCTCTCTGCTACAGGGCAAGGACCCACATTTTTTCCTACAGAGAGCATGTTAACAGCAATCTTACCTTCAAGTATTCTATTCTTATGCCTTACACTATCGTGTCAGAAGGGCACCGGTCTACAAACCATGTCCATCTCCATTTGGCATCCTGGCCATGAGAGATAGGTGGGAGTTGAGCAGAGTAGGGATTCAGCACAACTGAAATTCCAAGCAAAACATGGTACAGAGTCTGGTTCAGCAAACACAGCTCTAACAAAATCTTGCAGAACAAAATACCTGAAAGTGTGCAAGCTGGCAGTACATCAAAAATGTTTTCTTTCCCAAATAATCTCATTATCTCAAGATGTTGTTGTTAGAGTGCCTTTGCTCTTTCAAACTCAGAGAAAAAGAAAGATGGTCATTTAACACAACGGACATAACCTAAGAGTTTCTCTAATAATATTGTAAGGAAGGCCAAGTCCTACCTAACCATGTAGGAACACATTTTTGTTTTGGTTGCTTGTCTTGTGGGTCTTTGCCATTGCAATGGAGGTATATGGGATGGGCAGAACTGTAATTCATTTCAGATGAATCCTAACAGGGCCCAACTAACTTGTTACTTTAGCTCCTATAATATCTTATTTTTTAAAAAATCAGATAAAAACATGGTCTCCACTTAGAATGAACAGTAGAGCAGATAAAAAAGTCAAAGCTAAAGACCTTCTATTCTGAAAGGAATGTCTCGCTGAGTTAGGTCACTTACCTAGCTGCTTCAACCATGCATGGCTAGACACCCTAGATGTTAAATGAGTCTCCCTTTTCAAAAAGAGATGTGTATTCCTGCTCATGGAAACAAATCTAGAAATAATCAAAGGGTGATTCTAGAAAAAGTGGAGGTTTGGTTTTCCCCTTCACTCACTCACAAGAACACTGTCTTCTTCTCAGCCTCGGCAATGCTTCTATCAGGATCACAAAGCTGTGGGTCCATTTTGGCTTCTGCCCAACAGATTAGGTGTCGCATCAGTAACACTGTAAGAACGGCTCTTGCTCATGCTCACTCTCTCTGGTAATATCCGTATGCAGGAACAAACATTTCTAACTTGGACAACACAAATGAAATCTGCTGGAAAATGGAGCAGATTTCCTGCATGAAGGGAATGGATGCCACATTTAGAAACAAGTGCTACTGGAACACTGCTGTTCCACTAGTTTTTTTACTTGAACTCAGAAGTCTAAATACCATGTTTTTGGCCACTTTTCCCTTTTTTTCCCTTTTGTGCTGGGAAGCAACAGTGCCTACACTCCCACACAACGCTGTCACCGGCTGTGAGGTACACAAAGCCATGAAGCACTACCCAGCACAAAGGCTACTCTCCAGCTGTATCCCATTGTGGTCATCACAGCACCTTGTGCCTGGGCTTGGCATACACTCAAACAATGCTGTCTGCTTCTGAAGTCATAGCCCTACATAAATACAGTACTGATGGATGTTCAAACAGGCATCATGAGGGTTTTCAAAAGGTGCTGCCAGTTTGGAAGTAGTGGGTTGTATCTGGGAAACCATTGCCCTATGAAATTCCCTTCCATAACCTGAATTTCAGTACAAGCTACAGAATCTAACTGGTAGACACATGATGTGGGATTCAGTTCCTTGAATGTAGCCATCCGATGTCATTTGAGGCACCTCAGGAGATTTAAGCCACCAGCACAGGACTGGCAACCAGAACACAAGACTTCAGGCCCTCAGCCATTTGGCCTGAGTGCTGGAGGCTAGGCAGGATACCCACAGCATCTTCAGTGACATCAAACACTTACAAACAAGCGCTGAATCCTGCCCAGAGGGTGGGATTCAGCTCATGGATTAAGACAATTAAATATAAATGCTTCCATGTGTGCAACATGCTTGAGTGTCCACTACAGTAAATGACAACCTTGTTGGTGGAGCCTAGAAAGGAATCCGTCTGTCCAAGTGTAGGCGTTTTAGAATCGTCATAGAATGGGGAAGGTTTCCTTTTGGGGAGCTGATTAGCAAACAACCTGCGTCAAGGGAAATTTCCATTAAGTCTTGAAAAGATATTTTTCACAAAGAGTACCCAGACAAATCTGCATCTCTGGAGATACTCAGACCTTGTCTGGAAATGACCCTAAGTGTTACGCTCCAAGTGCTGAGTGGGGAGGTTGTGCTAGCTGGGCTGCAGAGCTCCATTCTAAAGTCCACTCAGTCGCTCTCCACCGACTCCAAAGCTATTGTAGTAGGTGTATCACTCTGTAAGATGCATCCATGCCCTTGTGTCTAGGTCCTACATAACTGGCAGTGTAAAGAGGAGGGAGAAGCAACATGGCTTTTGGAGGGAGAAGTCATGTCTCAAAAGCTTACTGAGAGGCTTTGAAGGAAGTGTTTGGCAAAGACTGTCTCATGAAAGGTTCTCACAGAAACTAAGCTGCCTTTGGAAGTAGGGGAAAGTTTTTTGTGGGTTAATGAGTAATTAAAAGATAAGAGACGGATTGTGAAGAAAAGGACAGTTTTTGCAGTGGTGCAAAAATAATCAACAATGTAATGAGTGTGAAAAAAGAGGAGGTGATAGGGAGGTGGCAGAGTGTGAATGACGTATTATCTAGGGTCATAAAAACAAAAGTAACTGTGAAGTGTCATGGAGAGACCTTGTGATAATGGAGGACTGTGAAGATGGCAGATGAAATAATTGATGATAAACATAAAGTAATGCACATCATGAAATACACATCCCTAACAATAAAGACAAAACGATGACCTCTGGGTGAGCTATTGCCCTGAAGAAAAGGATTTGGTATTGCTGTGAATGCAGGTGGTCTGTGAGGGCCAGCTCGGTGCTTAGCAGTGGAGAAGGGTAACAGAGTGTTCGAAATTAGAAAGAAAAGGAAAAAAATGTAAAAACATCACTACATGACAGCAGACTGTGCATCTCAGAGCAAGCATAGTAGAAACAGAAATGGTCAAGGTAAGGTGAGGGGTAGCAAAGTTGATTAAAGGCACAGGGCATCTGCTGTAAGAGGAAAAATGAGTCTTCGGCGTGGAACAGGAAAAACAGAGGAGGAATAGGGTAAGGATGTCTATAAATTAATGGATAAATCACACCCTAAAAATGCTTATTTTCCTTCATTGACTACAAAGGAAGCTTATAATGAGTTGCTTGTCTGTAGAAGTCCATTGAAAAGCTACTCAGAGGTTGGTTGAGATGAATCCCACCTCTAATATCTGCTGGAAATGATGGAGTAACACATATCTGTATTTTTGAGAACTGTGACCAAACCTCCTGCAGGGAAAAAACTGTTGCAGGGCAATACATCAGTCATACAGCCCAAAACTTAGTCTAAGTCTCTATATGAGGGGCTGCCATAGTTCAACTGGGAGCAGTTTGCTGAGTGCACTGTCCTCTTGCTTCTCCAAAAGCGTGAACATCTTAGGCTCAGAGGAGGCGTGCTATCACAGCACAGGCTGTGCGACAAGAGTATTCAGGTGTGCTGGAGATGCTCCACGATGATACTCAAACCCAACTATTTTCTGAGCCCTACCAGAAGCCAATACTGATGCGCTAGAGCCATAAATGCAAAACCAAGAGTAAGAGCAACAATGTAACGTCCCTTGGCAGTAGTTGAGATGCTATCCTATAGTCAGGGCACTGCAGAGGGTGAGGCTGCGTGTGTCTATGTAGCAGGAAACAAAAACAAGGGATGGCTACATACATACAATGAATGAGCAACTGGTGGATTTTGTGTTTGCCTAGAAGATACATAATGCCCCAGTAGTTATATGGTTAAATGTGTGTCTCTTTTTGTCCTCCATCTGATGTTACCAGGGGCTTCAGAAAGCTATCTTGGAGATGAAAGACCTCCTAAATTACACCACCAGGAAAATAGCTATAATGGTGCATATATTTTGCTTCCAAGATGAAAGTCACTGAGAAAAGCATAGATATTAAAACACACAACTACATAAACAAGGTTAAAGAATGTAAAATGTGATTCTTATGGTGGGAGGGGAATGAACTGGACCAAGATGGATTCTACCTTTCTGTTTACATTTTTCTAGTTATTTCCAGGTAAGCGGCAAACTATTTCAAGACTTCTTCAAAACACAAGTGAAATTTTAACACACAATACAGGACCATGAAAATTGCCATACCAGGGCCATCTAATCCTAAAGACTGCCTCTGATAACAGCTAACAATAGATATTTCATGGAAAGATAGAAACTTTCATATAGTGGACAATGCTTATGGGAAAATTACTTCTTATCCCCCGGGGGAAAAGACTGGTTGTTTTATGCTGTGCTTATGTGGTAACCTTAGGCTTTCTTCCTCCTAACCTTATTTAATACAACAGGGAGTATTTTCCGTTACCCGTTCAAATCCTTCTGTGAATGCTGCCACTATTTTAAAACTGTAAATCCTTGGGCAGCCCATACTACCCATTATGTGATGCTCTGCTACAGCAGCCTTCCCTCCCCAAAAGCATTTTGCTGCCTTTAATTTTCCTGAAGGAGGCTATCATTTATTCCGTTTGTTAACTGGTGCATTCTGTGACACACGCTATAGGTCAAATATTTTGACTTCTCGGTTGTTCATGAAGGGTCACTGTAATTTAGTTATTTTTTAGCCTGCTTCACTTTCTGGTCTGAACACAGGAGTCTGCCTTGATGAAAACGCTGGAAGCAGCAATATTGCCGGCCACACACCCAAGCCAGAGGTGGCTGCAATCTCTTCTGCTCAGAGCAGGTTAAACATGCACATCTAACCTGTCAGCAGGACATTTGTGCCCCTCTGTCAGCCCCACGTGCTCACCTTGGATATTCAGAATCCAGCTCTCCAGCAATGGACGGAGGTACTGCTCCCACCCCTCAAATAAGAGCAAAGCACCAGCTGTTCACAATACTGTACTCCACAGACAATGTGACTTTATTCACAAATATGATTTTTACAGAGGTAGAACAAAATACTTTGTATAATCTTTTTTTTTTATATATATACATATAAAGAATATAGTAGATTGACAAGAAAGAAAAGGTTGTAAACAAAACAATATTATGCCATCAAATACAGTACAAACAGCATGCAAGAACAGCTTCAAATGAAACCTTGCTGGTGTAACTTTATTTTATTTCTAATGTGGTAAATGAAGAGTAGTAAAGACTCATGCTCTAGTTGGATTTAATATGCCACAGCTCTACAATTTTGTTTTAATTTTTTTTTCTTTTACAGTAAACCAACAGGATAGCTTTCTTTTCACGGTGGTGGGGAATGCTTTTGTAATGCCCAATGTAATCTTAACAGAAAAATATAAGAATCAAATCTACAAAGTGCACTCTCATTTAAAAAGCAAAACCATAGAAACTGTACAGTTTTAAAAAGCGAATTATCTCAACTGCTTCTTAAGAGAATTTTCTAAACAAAGAATAAAATATGCAGAATAAAAATTAGGAGAGCTATTGTTCTGTAACAAAGCTAATCAAATACTTGTTTTCTACTCCAATAAACAGTTTTTAAAATTAATGACTATTCTGGAAATTATGAAGTGGGCTGGGTTTTATTAATGTTCCACTTGACTAATAAAGCATGAACTCCTTACAGGTACTATAGCTGTCATTCCCCTGGGGATGGATGAAGATTGGTTCTGCACGCATGCTAGAGACAGAAACAAGGTCTAGTCATTGGTGTATATTTAAAAAATATTTTAAAATGTTTAATATTTAGTAGCATCTATAAAAATAATCTTGCTTGTTTTGCACTGGATTGAGATTTGGATATGGGATTTTCTGCTGAAATTCATTCTTGGCCCTCATGATTTCCAAGGACTTCTACTAGATGTTACCTGGGCTGTACCAGGACCCACAGATGATGGTCAAGAGCGATGGCTGGAGCTCACATGTGAAGCCAACAGCAAACCCCACCCTGTTTTCCCAGTGGCTAGGGATGAACCTCAAGGATCTGAGTTTTGGGGAATGGTGCTGTCCAGCCCCTCCATCCCTCCCATGTCCCAGTCCATGTCATGGGAAGGGTGAAGGCTGGAGATTGCAATTGTGCTGTTACTCCTACAAACTATCAACACTGGTGATAACCATGTTGCTTGTATCTGCACATACTGTGACTATGTAAGTGTGCGGTCTGGTCAGGTAACTGGCCTGCTCGGGGCCAGCAGCCGCACTCACTGCCTTGCCTCTGGGACAACAGGGTTTTCTCTCTCTGCCATGGGCTTTAGCCAGTGAGGAAGGAAACTGTGAGCACTGGGGTTAAATTGCCTTCCTGCAGCTCCCTGCCTTTAAACGCCATTTAAAGATTCAACCACACAAGCAGCACCTGTAGATTCAATTTGTCTTTATCATGAACATGAGGATGGTCAATATTAAACAGATGCTATTTATGGCTACACATCAGGCACCAGCTCAAGCTTCAATTGCAATGAGTTTACTAAAGATCAAGCAGAATATGGAACAGGGAAGGACGGTGGGTCTTATTTGACTCTGGGCTCTCAGGTGGTCCTAGCTTCCGGAAAGAAGCTCAGCTCTGCCAGCAAACATGGGGCAGGTCCCATATCCAGTACAAGTGACCAGGGGCTGCCTGAACAACATCCTTCAGCAAATCACAAGGATTAAGTTAACTGCAGTGAAAAGGGTAAAGAAATACCTGCCCTGCATGAGAAATCCATCTCTGCGGCTTCTTCCATGGCTTTGGCATCTTCCCGGGAAATGGACTGTCAAACCCTTCCGGGTCACCCTGGTGCAACTGCAACCTGCATTTCACTAATAGACCCTGCAGCAGATTGTCACCCCCAGAAGCAGGGCATTTATGGAGAGGTGTGAACAGTATGCTACCTGCACAGACAAAATACTCTGTGTGATAGTTTACAGCCAACAGAATAAGCCTGGCACATCTTTGTGGAAGAACTGTAAAAAACACAGCTGAAATTACAGGATCGCCAATGACATTCAGTAGGCGATAATCTAACGTGCTGCGTAAGACTGCATCTTTCTGTTGTGTAAACTGGTCTACAAGTATGAATAAAACAATACATCCCTGCCCCATTAGCCTTGGGGAAGATTAATGCCCTCTAATCTACGCTAAATAAACTCTGAAGCATGAAGAGCAATATTTAAGTCCTACACTCAGCTGCTTGTGAATTAATAGGGATCACCCTGAAATTGCTATCATGAAATGCAAATATTTGCAAAAGAACAATTAAAAAATATTCCTGAAGTGCAAATGAAAGGCTCATCAGCCATGTTTGTGGTATGCACAGGGACAGTCAGAAGGCAAACGCTAATGAATCCCAGGGCAGAAATCTGTGCTAAAAACCCATTAGCCCATTGGCAGTAGGTAATGGCACAGCGTCTTGCACCGGGAAATAATTCTACCCAATAATCAGAGGGCTTGGCTTAGGATGCCCTGATTTTGATTCTTTGGACAGTTTGTTTGGATATAACTACCTGTATTTTCAGAGAGCTGCAGTACTTGGCTCACAGTAAATCTACTTCAAACACTTGCTGGTACTGCTCAAACTGATCTCATCTGCCCTGATCTGCAATTTTGTGTTAGCTAAAGTAATAAAAGAATCCTGTTAAACCTAAATTATCAAATGAAAAAGGCAATTTTCTCATTCATACTCCATTAGTTTTTTTAGTTATTGCTAGGAAAGCTCTAAAATGCTTAGGCCATAAAATAAACATGTGGCTTAATGTACAGTATGTGTACTTAAGAGGATGATGGCATCTGCAGTAACTGCTCTGTACTGCTATAGTAATGGAATGCACAAATTAAGCAACAGCACATACCAAGTAAAGCATACAAAAATGTATGGCAAAAAGTAAGAATTCTTCTGCTCTTTTTTTTTTTTTTTTTTAAATAAGTCTTTAATTGCTATAAAGAAGAAATCACCAATATCCACACCTACAACACAAAACTGCAACATGGCTGATTCTGATAGATGCCTGTTACCTGTGTGCCAGCAAAACTCTGTAATACTGTTATCTTTAACATTTCAATGATTAGTAGTTTATAAAAGCTTTCCCGTCCTAAATTAAATTCAATAATATATTTTCCAGTGCTGAAGTCAAGCGATTAGCCTAATATGGTTTCAAGCACACAACACTGTTAAGATCTTGGAAGAAAAAGCACCCCAGATTCTTAAATCACAGAGATGCAGGAGAACATATGAAAAAGCATCCAAGTATTCACTTTTGAAAATGAAATGAAGAGCAAGCCTAGATCACTTAGCCACCTTTGATAATTTTACTCTCAGGCCTTTCATTCAAACCTATCAGAGTACTTTCTATCAGTAATTTAAATTTCTTCGGAATAGTACTGCAACTAAACCTGTGAATTCACATAAGCAAGATTGCATAACCAAACCATTTACAGATGTATTTTAGCATTACTTTGCAACAGTAAGAAATAGGATTTTGAGACCACAAGAATCTCCGACATTCAACCTGTGTGCTTCTTTATCCCTTAATGGTTTCTTAAAATAAGTATCATTCAGAACAAGGAGCAAGCAAAACCTCTGCAGAAAGGTGCAATGAACGTCTGGATCAGACAAACTTGATGAGAATCATAAAATGCAGATTGGAGATTTCTCCTTCAGCCAGGCTTTTAGGGAAATATATTTTCCTGGCTAAAAAGCATGGCACAGCACAGTTTTACAGAGGAAAATGTAAAAATATAAAGAGGAGAGTCCCATTTTCTTCCTCAGTAAGCCCATAAAATTAACAATCTGTTTCTGTAACATCTCCGGACATTTACCTGACTGCTGGCAGGGCCTTTCCCCATCACCTGAGGTGGACCTACGCTCTCCTTTTCCGCTCTGTCAGCGGTAGGTGCACGGTCAAGAATTGCTGTGCTTGTTATCCCCCAGCTTCCCATTAATGTGACCAACTTGTTCTCCCCAGTTGCAACAACAGTGCAGGCCTATTTACTTATAGTTCAGATTTTCTTCCATTCATAGCACAAAGCTGAAAAGTAAACAACAGTTAAGAAAACATTTACTTGCCAAAGCCCAGCATGAGAAGGTGCAAGCTGTCTTTGCCAGAGCCTGGACCTGTGTTTACTCACACCCTCAGCACTGTTTCATGCTCTAACTCAGAATTGTATAGGAACAATCACCATCCTCTTCGGGGCTCCCCCCTCTTATTCAGCCTTTGAGAAGCTACAAAATAAAACAGAACACTGTTTTCTGAGACTATATTGACTGCACTAATTACCCACAATACTGTATATTTGCTATCAAGAACATGAATGTGTGCTTTCAAAGTGTGACATTCAGGTCTTTGAGGATGTGAAAGGAATTAGATGGATTGTTCTGTCACTTAATCCGAGGCTTCAATGTACTTTAAAAAATTTGTTTAAAACCCCAAAAAACAGAATACACATTTTAACTGTTGAACTTTTACCAGCTAGAGGAGTTTGTAAGGACCCTATCACTATGTGGTTACAACAGAAGATACACAGTTAAGGTCAGGTCACGGTTTCCAAGAACATTCACAGGGACTGAGGATGAGGAAAACGAGGGACAGATCCTGCGGGAACCTTTGGGAGACTGAGTCGCTCACTGGGGAAGTGCCTTGAGTATTGCATTCACTTCCTCTGCAACCGCTGTCAAAGCAAACTCAAACTGCTCCTGTGGAGAGAACAAATGCATACTCTGAATAATAAAACAAAACACTTTCCAAAAGCCTGGTGCACTATTCTGCAGCTGAGCATCCACAAGACATTGTTGAAAATATAAATATGCCGGATGAACTGTACACTGCAGCGGAAAGGAACAAAATGTTCTGGGATTATTGATGCCATATAACATGCTTGACAGCATCCTGAAGCCGGAGTAATTTTAATGGAGAAAAATCTTGGTAGCAGAAACTAAGCTGCTGGGACACAATGATGTATTGCAATTGCATGGCCAAAAGGGTTTTGGAGTAGCTGACCACCTTCTGACATGGAGGTGGAAACTCATTAACACAACTGAGATATGAATATGTGTGATGCTGCAAACCAGAGCCTTTGGCTTTTCTCAGGACTGTTTCTAGATCAAATTTGCTAGAATAAATATCTCCTCATCTTATATATGTTCTATAGAACAAGATATGCTTTTTTTGTTTACCTGTTACTCTTCTTTTTCAGCCTCCCTTTTCAACGGCCTTTTTGCACCCACAAATTACCAAATGATGTTTAGCCCACTCCTATTAACACTTTGGAAGGCTTTTCTCTGCTACTAATTTACTGTAAGCATAAAACCAAAATTGCTAACAGGCTTCTCTGCTGGGTTGGCAGAGGTGTGAAGGACACAGCCATGAATGGCCACCACTTCTAAGTGCAACGCTAACACACTCCTGAACTGTGTAGTGCTACAGAAGGACAAAGGAGTTTTACTTCCTCAAGGTTAACAGGTGTTATATTTTCCAAGCAATTATTTTTTCTCAAAAATTAAGCTTGCTGAAATGTCTAACAGGATGACTTGGCATTTGTGACTTTTCAGATGAAAAAAGACATGTGAGCAGTTTACTCAGAATATATGCAAATCAAGAACACCAGACAAGGACTGTTGAAAAGTTTCTGGATTTTCTAGAAGTACTTCAGTGGTTTAAGCCAGCCAAGGTCAAGAGCTGCTGAAGAATTGACTCTGAGAATGGAATTCTGAGATGCACCCTCCAAAGCATCCTGAGATCACTGCTGGGATACTATCCATGTCTCCAATTAGAAAATTCTCAGCCTTGTCTTATCCCACTGCAGAGTCATCTCCCATGTGGAGATGCCTCAGAGAGAAGCACTGATGGGCGGCATTCCTGAACAGAAAAAGAACAAAACCAAGAATAATTTCTCAGAGACACTGACATTCAAGAATTTTGCTATCTGCTTGGTGCTGTCAAAGTGTCATCCTTGTACCTTTGCTGGACTGCAGCCAATAGTTTTTAATCAGACACCAGTTCACACTAAAGAGTAGGACTCATCCTCATTAGGCACAGAAAATGGTGCATATGCCTGCCTATGCCTCCCTGCACTCCTCCAGGTCTCTGCAATTAAAGAAAAGACTAGAAATGCTGATGGCCACCCAGGAGCATCAGCTGTATTTTAACTGGAGCACACTGAATGTGTGAGAGGAACTGGAGGGCAGTGGAGGCAGAGAGGGCAATCATTGGCTGTGTCATGCCAGAACCAAGCCACGTGTTTGTACTAGCTCAAAAGAGCTTCAGGAAATTTGGGCTGATACATGAGAAGTGCTCGCCTCTGGGAAAAAGAGCCTTGGCAGGAAGAGTCAGCAGGCAATAGACCCCATCAGTGCAGCGCTGTGAGGTAAGAGACCTGTGGAGCAGCCTGGGCAGGGTGGGAGGTCCTTGTGCTGGGGCTGGCAGGAGAGAGGCAAAGTAGGTTCTCCTGGGATGCTGGTCCTCAGATATGAGCAGGACAGCTGGTCTCCATCGCTGCCAGTCCTTGGAGCACAGGGAGCACAACAACAGAAGAGGTTGGTCTGAGCATGATGGGGTTGATGTGGTGACGCAGCCAAGTTTCAGAGATGTGCAGTTGCCTCTTCCAAGATGTGGGTGTCAGTTCGGAAGAAGGGAAGCTGTCCATGATAATGAGGCTACCTAATGTGCTCTTCATCCGAGTATTTTACAGTCAGGAAAAGCTTGTAAGACTGAGGACTATGACATTTTAGTGTTAGTTCCATTGCTGAAAATAACTTCTATTACTCTAAAGTTATTCACTGAGCAAATCTGCCCTTTAACCTTGTTGGTCTGACATGTGTTCACCTTACTGTGAAGATCTGTCAGGCTGGAGACCATCTGACCTTCAAGTGCCTTTATGCCTCACGGAGGGTACTCCTCCCATGAAGACCCCTCATGTGCACCACCTGAGGAAAAGTGTCTGTCTTGCCTGAGGACAGTGGACAGATCGACATGAACACCAAAGTTCAGTATGGACTTTGGAGATAAGTTCAGTGGAGTCCACCAGCTAACATTAGGTATGACCTTAAGTTATTGAGACAAAACAACTTACATAGCATCATCTCTACAGCCAGAGCTCAAAACTGACCGTGAAACACTGCAGTAAAGGCAACAGTAGAGCAGACACATGAGATGTGTGAGGACATGGACTTTCTGGGATGGCACAGCTGAGCTCTTCCCCATCCCTCCTTTTGTGTAATACGCACAGGAGAAATACAGACAGTGCAGTTGCTTTTATGTGTATCCCCACCCTCCAAAAAAACCCCCAAACCTTTACACACCTTCCACACCTTTCCATGAGAACAAGGACAATTAGAGCAAATTAATTTCAGTTTGTTGTTTTGTATAGCTACACTGTCATTCACATATTCTATTTGCATCAACTGACTGGAGATGAATTTTAACATCCAGCTTTGCCTAGAAAACAGAGCCAGACAAGTGTTTTGTGCTGTCAGTCCCCCTATAATGCAGAGGTGACAAGAATATCTTCAGTAAAAAATAATGAGCTATATGCCATTAAGTCTACTTATAAGAATTCCCAGGAAAACAAACTGAACACATGTAGCATGACACAACATAGAATCTTAGCTAAACATTACGGATTAGGAGAAGAAAGACATAAGAAAGAGAAAAAAAAGGAAATAAATGTTTTTCCCATCATAGGGAATACACTTCCTCCTTCATTACTTCTTCCTCTTACGTGGCATATCAATTCTATTTTATGATTCCCTTGCAAAAAAAAAAAACAACCAAAACCCCACCAAAGTCACAAACCCTCTATTATGCTTCTTAGAAATTCAGAATGTCGTTATGATAATTTCATTACCATTTATTATATACAGCCCTTTTGAATTAAAGATCCCTTCCAGAAAACAAAATGTTGCAAACAAATCTTTCACACGCTTATTGAAACTGTGGAGCGCTGCCTGCTGGAAACACAATAACATTGCTGAAGTAAGTTGGTGTTTATTTTGCCTAGGGATATTCTGTAATTGGCATTTCTAACCTGACTTTTAATCCATCGTTTTAAATTACTCCAAGAGTCTAATATTCCTCATTTGTATTCAGCTGGGGAAAGCACAGGGGTTTGTTTAAATCCATCAGAAAAATTCTCTGGGGATCGTGCATTGCTAGTATGTAACCAGATATTTATAATTTGCAAGACATTAGCTTGAATAAGTGATTTGGGTAGTTTTGAGAAAATGACAATGATGGAAGAACGAGCAAGAGGAGAGATAAGCAATATCCTGAGAAAATTTTTCATCCTGGATGAAAACACAGGATACATTTATTTTCTGGAGTTCTTGCAGATAAATGTTTGTAGGGCAAAAACACGCCTTGAGCGAGATTTTCATGGGACTCAGGTAACTATCTCTGAGCTAAGTAAGAGAAGTTGTTCACATAACCCCATTCTTTGGTTCGGGAGCTACGTTTTTTAATTTTGTTGAAGGCAACAAGCTGTAATTTCTCTGCCCCAAGAGGGAAACTGGAATCTGAGCTCTATTTCTACAGAGCTGCCATATATTTTGGATACATTTACAGAGTAGTTCAGGACTTGCATCTTTCTTCAGAATAAATATATGACATTGGATTCTGTGTGCTTTATGCATTTTTTTTCCAATCTGAATAATCAAAGCAGAAGAAAGATTTGCGCAATTGCTTGTCTTACTTGCAGATAAAGATTAGTTAGCTTTGACTGGCTGATCTTTCTTTTTCATGCACTTACTTAATTGGTAAATAATAATTAACGTTCCCCCCAACTGTGCTCCAGCATGACTTCTCCTAGAATTAGTGGGAAGATGAAATGACAAGGAAGAGATTCAAGAAAAGTTATGAACCAATGATTCCTGCAAGACACATTATTTCACCTTTTTCTATCAGCAGTTTCAACTCCCTAAATGCTGCTGACTTTCCTGTCAGTTCCAGCCTGGCCAAGACAGAGTGCTGCCACATTGCTTTTGTTACTGGTTCGGGGCTATAACTCATTCAGTATCATACAATGTCATATACAGATTTATTTGGTCTTCATGCCATGAATGAATTTCTTTTTTGTCATATTTGCAGCTTTCAACTTGCAGCAAATACCCCAAAATATCATTCTATACATCACTGAAATTGTTAATAATAGAAGGTTTCATTTCTAATTTAAGGGACTACAATCAAACCATCAGTTATCTTTCAAAGTCCTACATTGTAGAAAAATGTCAAAACTGTTACAACTGACAGGAAATACAGAGTCAGATGTTCACTTCACCAAGGGTGCATCCATAAAAAACATGGTTTTAGGTATGATGTAGGAAAATTATATTTTCTTTAATTCAAAACTTTTTTCATTAAAAAAATCAAATGCAGCAGTTACATTCTCTCTAATAAGTTGAAGCTTTTAAAAAAATACTACATGCACAGTTAAGCACAGCTACTCTAAGAAAATAATCCATATTTCAGGATGAAAGCAAGAACATTCTTTCAAATGCACATTTTCTTTAGTGGGCTATAGATTGTTGTCTTCACTGCCCTTCATATATGGTAATCAAGATAGATGTTGGAGATGTTACAAGAAAGAGCAGTAAACACCAAAGAAAGTAGCCTAGATAAATCTTCGGCATAAATAAACCTCAGTTGGTAGGGAGCCAAACAGAGTAATCAGCAAGCGACCTGCGTTAAATTAGGTCATACCCTCTCTCTTCTGTCATGAAAACAACTACTGTGAAAGACCTTTAATGTATTTAAAATCCCAGTGGATTTATTGACAGTACCTTTGTCTGGACCATGCCTGGTCTCTGGTCCCTCAAGTGCTCCAGGGTAGCAGCAATATCAATCTCTTTAGCACCTGCAACAAACCACAAATTGGGCTGAGTTCAGAGCACAAGATAATCCATGCTGCATCTGTCAATCTCTTGCTATCGGGTTCCCTTTGGGCTAACAGTCCAATTGAAAATTATTACATCCATCTCTCAGCAGACCTGGCAGGCAGCTGCAATTTTTGTGTTCATATAGAAAAATAAGAGGTTGGGGCAGCTTTTATTAACATTAATTCAAGAGAAGCCAGAGAAAAACAAATTCTTAAAAATGACTCTGCACCTAGAGCAGAATATATTTTGCAGAACCTAAGGATCCATCGTGGCTATGCCACCGAGTGCCCCTTTGTCACTCCTAAGAGTATGCACTGAATTAAAGGCCCAAACCACACCAAGATTTTTGCTGTTAAAACAAGATTTAGGTGAACCTTTATAACCTGCAGCTGAGATCCAGAAAACCTGTCTGCGGCTTCCTAGTACAGGACCTGCCAGATCATCTTGCTGTGTGGTCACTGTTTCAGTCAGCTAATCTACAGCATTTTCTATAGGTTGCACCTCGGGTGTTTGGACACCGCTCCTGTGTAGTGATCGACAGCACCAGGATGCAGAAAATAGGCATGCACAGCCCAACTGCTATGGGAATGGGCTCCCTTTCTTGGTGTAAATGAAGGTGCTTTCTTTTAAGGCATGATCTGTGGAGAGCAAATCAAGTCTGTGTGCCTCTTACCTTTCTTATAATAACCTAGAGCCTGGAGAACCAAAGGGGATGGGGAGATGCTGGTTTCCTCCTCAATCTCCTCCAGCTTAAGATGTTTCAAGTCCACCCTCCTCATTTTATTTGAATGGAAAACCTGATATGTGTTTTTTGAAGGGATTGAGAGGAAATAAGGATTTTGATCCCTCCTGTATGCACTCCAAGAGTAGAAGCCTGTCTGGAAATCCTTTGAGCTGAGAAGTTCAGCTACAGAGTTTGGCTCTCGTACATCTGTCCCCTTCTGCATCTTTCAAGAACATCACACAGTGCCAAAGCATCATGCAGATGGTCAGAAGGTCATCCTAGCTGAAGTGTAACTGCTCCATCTCCACCCCTGTAACCCCTACTGCCCTCGTTGTCTGTGCATTTTCTAAGGGAAAGGGCCCATAGCTTCTGAAGCTTGGAAAGATGCTGACCTCAGGTCTCTCCTCTTTCGTACATACACCTTCCTCATTAGATGGTTTATCAAGGACAAGGATCAGCTAAAATTCTGGAATCTGTCCTAGTTTAAAGGATACTCAATGGTGTGCTCTGAAGAAGATCAAGGCCCTTGGATGTGTAATTTGACAACCATTTCCAACTGCCTACCCCTAGGAATCTCCCAACCCAGCCTGTGCCCATCTGAGAATTCCTTCTGAAGGCATTTAAATCTCCCCAGATATTCACAGGGAGACTGCCACCCTGCTGCTGCAATAGCTAACTTGTACACCTCTAGAATATATACCTGTTTGGTTTCCAGGACTGGATTTGGAGAAATGGGTCCAATACTTACCACTCTTCCCAAAAGTCTTGTAATTTCAGGGCTTAAATCTAAGTTTAGTTAGGTTCAGGTCAATGTAAACATCATGCACCTCCTCATTTACCCAACTCAACTTGATAACACATCTTTAAAAAATTCAGAAAAGCAAGTAATAGTAGATGATAGAGTTTGGTTGCCTTTGATAAAAGGTATGAGAAGATATTTTAAATTATCAGCTCTGCAAGAGTAATTGATTTGCAATATGTTCTTTGTATCAATGAAAATACGTTCTTCAGCTATATCAGAAGTAGAATGAATTCATTCAGTAAAAATAATACTGACAACTTACAAAAGAGATCTGACAGGTATTTTTGTTAATTACCATGGGTTGGGGCATTGTATGGCTTTTACTTCCTCCACCCCCTGCCTGTGCTGACACCCCACCCTGCTGCATGGTACAGGAATCTACCGAGATGAGCTTTGGAAAAAATAGAAAGTTTTATTTTAAAATAAAACCCCCCAAAACTCTTTACAATGGTGCAGAGCAATATACGCTCACATATGCTGTGAAGTCTGATAACAGCGACAGTAATTATACCTTAAGTCTGTTGCAGGCTTTGTAGCCACAGCTCATCTGGAAAGCACCAGTAAAGGTATGCTCTTTGTAAATCCTAGCACTGGTGGAACACAGCAGCTCATTTCAATATTTAGTCTCACACATGCATGTGCAATATGATGGGTTTTTCCTGTTCCACCACAGATGTCCATGGGAGCAGAGTTATGTGAGTACCCCACACACTTTACAGTCTTACTTGTGGCCTTATTAGATTACCAGGAATTAAAATGTCCCAGTAGCATCATGGCTCAACATAAGAGGAATTCTCTTTTTCAGAAATGAAGATATGAGAAAAATTTAAGACGTCGATATCTATGGATGAGGTTAACCATAGTCCTGAGTGGGCCTCTGAGGTGTGCTGCAAGGATGAACCTAGAGAATCTCTCAGTGGAGTTGGCAGGCTCGAGTGCCACATGGGCTTCCTCATGGCTGCAAACATATATGTCCCCCCTCCAGTGAGGGATAGTCTTTATTGGAAAATACTCTAGTCTCAGGATGGAAAGAGAAAATGTTTATGACAAGACCTAATAACACTCTTTAACGGACAGACGGGCTTCTGAGCTTACCTTTGAAAGAGTTAAATCCTCCATTTCTGTGATGCAGATTGAAGGCATTTACTAGCGAACTGATGCTTGCTTTTTAATCATCGTTAACAGAATGACATGCCTAATAGTATGAACAATGCCTGGTTATGAAACCCTGATTTAGCAAAAAACCAAAGCATATGCTTGCATTGGAACATAAGAACAGTCCTAGTGTGACCAGCGTGCTTAATGGAAAGGTTGTTTTGAAATGTTTTGTTTGTAGAAGCCCCCCGAACATCAGCTTTTACTGACTAGTGTCCCCTGGCCTGTGAATTGTGATTAGTATGTCACCCACAATCACTTCTGATGCCCTCAGAAACAGGTATTAAAAGGACAGCAAATTATGATTTTGCCCAATTCACGTGTCCTGTTGAGAGGTCAAGGAATTAGAGGTAAGGCAAAGCAGAGGCAGAGATTGGTTTACTACGCCCTTTTTTTCCATTTTTTAATGCCTTTGATACTATGGTAATGGGAACTACCTCAGTGCCAAACAAAGTTGAGCATCAAAACATAGTGCTGCAAAGATAAGCTGTTTTGGAAGAAAAATACTTGGAGTAAGAAAATTGATGGGAAGAAGAATGAAATCAATGGCATAGGATAAAGCCAGCATGACTTGTTTTCTCTCTACATAAGCAAACCCCTCTCCATCTTCTGCACCCATTGCTACTTGTTCTGCATCTACTCCCTTATTGTGCCTAAACCAAATGAGTTTAAATATATATTGCTAGTCCACTATTAAACCTCATTTTGTGATGAGAGTGTTTTTTTTTCTCTTCAAACTTGGGCTAGATTGCTGTTATATTAAGCAAATTCAGCTCACTTCCACTGATGTGTGCAATAGTCTGTAGAAAGTTCTTTGGTGACAGAGACAGACAAAGGAAGAAATTTTCAAGGCATAAAGGGAGGTCTGAACCCAAGCTGCCTTCCCAGGTGAGAGGAGCTTAGTGTTTAACTGCAGTGTGAGCTTTCAACTCTCTTCAGAATTATTGCGTTGAAATCTGACACAAATTCAACAACTTCTTCACCACACTGAGGCTTTCTCTTTAATTTGAGAGCCCAACAATATGGCATAACATTCTACGGTCCCCCCATAACACTTTATTTATTCTTTTGAGCCATTTCAGGTGACAAAAAAATACAGCATATGCTACATGACACTGGGAGAGAGGGATATTGCATCTAAGGACATTAAGGGTCAAATGATGCTCTTACTGAGATGGCTGCAAAATATCCACACACTGCTAAGGTATTTTAAACGTTGCGTATCTGGAAAGCCCACATACAAACTGAATTTGATGCAGTGGTTTAGAGTAAAATCTAGAAGAACTTGGTCCACTGATTCCAAGGATATCTCATTATTGGAAGTATTTTGCTCAGGCTACCAAACTATGAAGTCCAGTAATAGATGAAGACATTAATGTATTGTCATACAACCAATTATCTAAAGGAAGGATTAAAAATACTAACGTGGAGTGATACTAACTGATGATTGGAAAAGAGAATACAAAGTAAGTAAAAAAGGCAGTATTTTCTATCTTTTCTCCCCATCGATACATATCTGTCTGCTTAACAGTGCTACTGGTTTCAGAAAAAAAGGAGGGGGATAAAAAAGGAAGCATTTAAAGAATAAAGAACTGCCTTTTCACCTTTTGACTGTATTTTACTCTGCAGGGAATAAATTTGGTTTGTGTTTGTGACAGGTTCCTTTTTCACGGTGGATTTCATTGCTTGTTTTAAATGAACGTAGGAATGTAACTTAGCGTGAGACTGAGCTAACACTGTACCAGCAGTATTGTGAAAAATGACTGTGCAATGTGCAATGTGTTTTTTTTTTTAAACAGAACACACATTTGCAGTAATTCACTGTGAGCCAGCTACTGCCAGCCTTCCCCCTGCCCTTAGCAGCTCAGTGAGCTAGCTAAATACCTCCGAAAGCACTTCCACACCAGTGCAAGCCAGATTTTAACTTCAGTGATTAACTATCATCTTCCTAAAGGCTTGAAGCACTCACAGTGAGTACACAACAACCGACATCAGGAACAATAACTGAATAAACTGAAGGAAAACAAGAGAAGATGCAGGCTGAATGATATTTTGCCCCCAAGGAGAGATGTGGTTTCTGAAGTTTAGGGTCATATCCTTTGCAATCCTTTCTCTCCCCGCAGGCACCAGTGCAGGATGCATGCTGGCACTTAACAGCTGGTGCTCCTGATTAGCAGATCTCAAGGGGTTAAAGTGTTTGCCCTCAGATAGTCGCATAAGTGGAGTATCCAGTATGTCATAAATACATCAGTAAAAGTTGAACCCGCTTTTCCTCCTACAATGAACAACAAGCTAGCCAAATTCAGCTGCAATAGGCTCCCTGAGGTGACCAGCAGCAGCTTGTAGTATTTAAAATCATCATGCATTACCTAATGTTAGTTTTAAGGCTGTAATGATGAAATCTTCCCTCTCTTCTCCTCCCCCTAAACATGGCAGGAGACCCCTTTTGATAAGCACAAGACACGAGAGAAACACTCTGTGGAGGATAATCCCTTCCATGTTGTAGCAGCATTGCTGTCACTGTGATGGTACAGGAATATGACAGATAAAGTTTGTCAAGAGGTCTAACATCTTTTACTATATCAGCTGGGAAGAAAAAAAATGAAGGTAAATCATTAAAAAGTCATTTTCACATTCAGCACACTACAGAGCTTGTGCACCTGAAAACGTGCTGGGGTTTTGGTTTTTTTTCAGTTATAAGAACAATCAGCATTTGTTACATAAATGTATGAAAATTTTGGCTTAATTAAGGCAAGCTTTGAGATTTTATTTTTATGTAATAGGCTTGAACATGCTTGCACTGAAAGCAAAGCCAAAAGTTCTATTTTATTCATTACTAATGAAAAGTGCAGCATAGATTCTGTGATACTGATAGAATTTTTTATTAAAAGATTGTATTAAAAGGAATATTTTAGATTCGAGATGCTCTGAATTTTCTGTGTATTTATAAAAATAAAATGATCCTTAAATACTTCATCAAAGCAGTTATTTGTGGGGGGGTTTCTTTTTAAATAACCCAAACTGAAGAGTTTTCTTTGTGATGTTGCACAAATACATATCACTCATAAATATTAAATTAAAAAGGATTTTTCTAGCTGGGAACAACTTTCAGATCTACCAGCATACATTCTCAAAAAGATAGGATTTCAAGTCTGCGGAGCACTATATATTTGTTACTGTGTGTCCTAAAGGATGGCTTGGTCATTAAGTTGCTAACTTTAGATATATTTGAGCTCTCTTCCAGACTCAGACTCACTTCCTGCACCACTTTGGTTAAATCATTAAATTCACCCTATGTTTCACATCATCATTTAAAAAATAAACTATCTTTTCCCTATCTAATAAGTTGTTATGGAGGCAAATCCATTAATGATTACAAGGTGGACACTAGAGAGGTAAGGACCTAGATAGATACTCTGCTGTTTGGTTTTTTTTTTCTCCCTTTGCACCTTTTCTCAGCCCTCTTTCTGTTCCCCTTGATCATAAAACGATCATAAATCTGAATATATGATGTCATGCTGAGCAGTTGTAAATGTGGGATTATTAGCACTGTTACCATTTCTCCTTAAGGAGATGATGATGATGATCTGTGTGGGAATAAGCATTTATCCCAACAGAAAAAAAAACAGAGCACTAAGGGGAATACAGAAATAACATGCTAAGTGTCTTTCCTTCTGCAACAGTAAGAATTCAGTTTCATTCCAGTCAGATATTACCCGCTTAATGCATCTTTTTCTATTTATCTTATTGTATAGATTTGAATTAGGCCTTGAAGGACAAAGGGACTTGTTAGGTCAGCTTAAAAACTGCCTTGTTCAAATCTCGAAGGAAGAGTCCCTAATACAGTTCTTTCCACTGCTGTTGCTAGAAGCTGAAAAAGATGCAATTAATATTTGCAAGATGCTGCTGATTGGCAGCCTTTTAGCCTCAGTCACGCACAGCGTTGTCTTCACAGGCAGTCGGGAGCGCTGGGGAAGAATCACTTGTAATATTATGAAATAGCAAAAATACACGTGAGAAAGAAAATAAAGGCAAAAATACAGTGTCAGCAAGGACAATGAGAAGTCTCATCGCAGCGTGTCTCTCTCTGTTTAGGAAGACTACAAATGTTTTTCATGTTTGGGTGATGACTGCATGACTCATGCCTACAAGTGATGCTTCATGGTCAAAGCAATCTCGTGTACTGCGGCTTTGTACTGCCTTTCTTCCCTCCCTGTGTGAGGACTCTGACAAATAGGCTTTCTTGGGTTTAGTACAACATTTTCTGGGTCTTTTCTGTGCTCAGCTTTGCCTTAGGAAGGAGTCTGAGAGTGGACTGTGGAGAACCAAGGACAGAAACCTCCTAAAGAAGGAGAGGCAGTAACTAGATCCAGCTCTCCCAGGAGCCTATTCACAGATAGGGCCCACCTATACTACTGGCTGTAATAACATATAGAAAGAGAAGTGGGCTCTCTGGGGAGTTAGGAGGGTATGTCAGTACCCATGGACTACTACACTGTCACAGCTATGCTGTTCCCAGTGTTCAAACTAGCTGGACGTAGCCCAGATATGCTATAGAACTGCAATGTCCCCAAAACTCTAGATGCCTCCAGCTTCCCACTGACAACTTCTAAAGGACACCTCACGTAGCTGCTCCATCAAGTGTTCGCCCCATTGAGTACTTAATGTTGCAGTGAAACATTTAATCACACCATATGAGGGGCAAACTCAATCTGATTAAAAAAGAAAGGGTCATAACTATGGGGAGTGTAACACCACTTCTTCACTGACCATTAGTTTTAATGGCACACCAGTAATATTTACTAACTAGCTTAGTCTCAGAGGCCCAGCTTCATCTCATCTACTCCAGCCATCCTTGAAGTTCGAATCAGAGTTAGTCGTCTCCTCTCCCAACAGCTAAGAGAGAGAGGGGACGCTCTGATGGGCAATTCATTTGCCTGAGAATTATCCTCCAGAGGTGCATATCATTCTCCATTGATGACTGAGGAGACCTAGACAACTAGGTTAGGTGAGATGCTTAATGCTAGGTGCTTTATATGGCTGAAGTTAGTTGGGAGGAACCTGGGTTGAAAGAGTAGAATTTCTGCATGGCAGTTCTGGGCTCCTGAATACTAGAATCTGCCAAATCTAATGGTGTTTGAGATCTGCATTTTGTGTCAGTTGCATTCCTCTCTTCCCTTACTCCCTAGTTTGGCAATTTTGATGGAAATGGCAAAAGAAATACCAACATGGAACCACAATGGAAAGATAAACCAGTTGCAGCATAGTGTAGGAAAAGCCATGGATGTGAAAAATGCGCTGCAAGAATAACTGCTGTTTGTATAATGGTCTGCTGCAAAGAAATGAGTATTTTCTTCCTTCAACTTGCATTGTCTGAGTGTCTATTAAACAAAACACTTGTAAATATTAGAGTTAAAACAGGGAGCTGAACAACAGCTAGAAACTACAAAAATAAAAGCAATTTTCATTTGTAGTTATCCAGATGTCTGCTGCTGTAGCTGCTGGAGATCTGCGATTGGCCAGGAGGATCATTTGATGCTTTTCATGGAAAGAGAAAAGCGTCAGCAAAAACCTTGTGAGGGACACACTTTTAAAGATAACAAAAAAGATAAATGTATTCAGGCTGGCATTTTCATTAAAAGCTTATTCTCTCTCTGAGATGAACAAAATTTGTGTGCATGTGTGTATGTAGTTAGGGGTGGGCTCAATGTACACCTGAATCAATGAACCGTCTGCAGTTTCAGACAAAACGTGTGAGTGCTTCTATGCACCTAACAATGACCTAAATTAAAATTTCATTACCTTTATTAAAAACAAACAAAAAACGCCCCAAAAATAAAACAATCCAATGGGCAAAGCAAGCATATAAATGGAGAAGGGAGCACTTCAAGTAATAAAAGTTAAGCAATGAAAATTATTGTGACAGTCATGCACACATGGAGTATACATTACATAATGTGTTATTGTTTACACATTTCATATTAATACCTAAAACCTGCATGTTATAGATGTATAAAAGTGATATGGCATTGTCAGTACACAATCCAAAGGAAGGTGATACTGAAGATGGGACACCTAGAAGCAGCCTAGTATTTTAAAAACTGCTCCAGGAAAATAATGCTTCTGAGCTTACACTGATTTTAACAGCCTTGCAGAGACAGAAATTCACTACTTGACATGTCAGCTTTTAAGCTAATATCCTTTGTCAATGCAGAAATAACATGCAGAAACCACTCACTGTAACTGAATGCAAATGGATGCTAATTTGAGGAACAATCCTTCCTCACTTCCATTGTGCATGAGAATATGTCACATCACACTCTGTACCATAGAGGGACTGTTTCTCTTTTACGCTGAGATTTCCTCCACCCTCCTCAGTTACAAGTAAAATGACTATGTCTAAATTACTATGTGTAAGAAATAGATGTTGATGAGTTATATCCTATACGGGGTAACATCCCTCATAATCTCCTATGGTCACCCTGGAAAATATCAGTGCACGCATCTAAATTCAACTGATCACACACATGCACGCACACACATGCACGCACACAAAGTGCACACACAGCAGGAATTGTGGATGTGTTGCTATTGCCTACTTATAGGTGTTCCCCAGTATCAGCTCCCATAGAGTTCTTCACAGTTTGCTTCTTTCAGTACCATTTCCAGAAACTAGCAGTGAATTACCTGAAAGGCAGTTCGTCTCCACGTGCTGAATCAAACATGAACAAAGTTAAGATGCTGATTGCAAAAATGACATTTCGGAAAATGTGCCTTAGTTGGCCCTAAGACATCTTGGAGCTCCCTTTGGAAAATGTGTATTTCCTTTACAGGGGGGACAGAAGTAGCTCACCCACATGACTCTATTAAATTGTAAGAACTGCATTTTACACTACTTTCATTTTACGTTGCACGTAGGTGGCAATGCATTCACAATACAGTACATGAAGTGATCTGAATAAAAGATGCAACTATGAGGGATTAATTCTTTAACGAAGTTTACCCTCAGAAGTGAGTAAACTGGTCCAGCTACAGAAGCTGTGGAATAATTACGCTTTAGCTAGGTAATATACATTGTACCCTTTACAGCCAGAAGGCTTCCATCCGGTCAATTAAACACTTCTCTTCAAATCCTTCTATGGACTACTGCATGAGATTAGCTACAAAAAAAGTAGTTCTTCACTCTGTATATAAACCTCCTTTTCCAAACATTTGCCCAGCTGCTTCTCAAGCCGATAGCACAGTACTTCTATGGCCAGCTTTTTCACTTCTCCATATTCTAACCTCCCATTGTGTGAAAAAATGCTGCTCGAATTCCTTATCTGCTTGTCTCCTCCTTAGTTTCAGTCAATGACCTCTTGTTTTCAAATTAGTCACTATCTCAAGCTGCTTACTGACATCAATACATTCCTTTCAGGGTCTTCTAACACTCTATGGGGACCCCCCTTCGTGCTCCCTTTCCCAAGGAATAGTCCATGTCTGATCAGTCTTTCTTCACAATTCATTTGCCCCAAACCCTGAATAATTAGGATTGCTTTCTACCACACTTCCCTAGTCCCAATTCTTTTCCAATAAAACCCCCAGAACAGCAAGTACCTCAAGAAATATGCCTGTTTTAGAGTAATCCCTGACTACTAAACTATATACAAAAGACAAAAGCCCAAGAAATGACATCAATAATGTTTGCTTTTTTGTTTGAAATGTCTATGTGCCATAAAGGAAACCATCTAAAAATGCAGTCCATAGAACATACACTAGGAAACATCAACCAAATGTGGTCACTAATTCATTTCACAAGAGAAACTTAGAACATGCTACATTTTTACCTTAATTTTTAAATGAACTGTTAATCCATGATGCTATAGTGTCAATAATGTGTCAAAAGCTTTAAAGCTTTATATGTCAAAGTGTGTTTTGCAAATAAACACTGTTTTAGGCAGCTTGTTCTAAATAGTGAGGGTTTGCTGAGCATCACAAGCTGGACCATGAAAAACCATCCTATACATTCCTTATACATTTCTGCATGTAGCTGGGGGCCCAGCTCTCACTGTGATTAATTATCTGCTGGGAAAGGCTGCAAGAATGAGCACTATTTGCCTAATTGTGTTTCCAGGGTAACTCATTACATAAAAGTTACAATACATAAACGCAGCTCATTTGAAAAAATGGCCTTATAACATACGATATGTTTACATGGACACTAAGGACTTCCTTCAGAAATTGAAATAGCAACACTTCAGATTTACATGGTTAGCATTATTGCTGCCGAGAACTGAGGCAGTCTTGTGGATGGCACAATAGTGTACAAAGCAAAACCTCTTTTTTTTTTCTTTACCAGCCTTCATTTTTCCCCTTTTTCCTAGCGATAATAATGTCTCTCACCCAAATCTCAAAGACCAGCAATGTGATTGATTCAAACTTGGAACATGAAAACAATTAAATTTTTAAGTCCTGAATTTTTCTGCTGTCATTTTTTCTCCAGAATACCACCTATTTCTAATCCCACTTCTTGCTCTCTTACCGTCAAATACCATTTTAAAAAAGTACTCTCACTTTTACACTATACATTCTCTCAAACACTATCTGGCACATAGTATGTTAAGCTTTATTTCCATAGGAGCAACTGGATCATGGGCTGAAGAAATATTCCCTTTTTCACCACGAGCATGTCAGAAATAGTCTGCTCTAGACTTGTACCAGCACAACTGAACAATAGAATTTTCTCAGACTTTGCATAAGGACTAAAAATAAGCAGATTGAATCCACTTTAACAAGAATATGGGCAAGCATATTCTTTCTTAAAATCCCTTCAGAGTGGAGCTAACCCCACAACTTCATTATGATTGTTAAATCCACACAGCAGATAAGTAAACCCTCAGCAAGGGTTCAGATTAGCCAAAATCATTTGATCACGATGAGTCAGAAGGCAAATTAAGGAATCTTTTGTTTTGCCTTAAAATGTCACGGTATAAACTGCATCTGCTCAGGAGCTGACTCACAAGACCCTCAGACAATAGGGTAATGGGGGCAAGGAAGGGACTTGGGGAGATAACCTCCATAGCCAGCCCAGGCCAGAGTGTGTGTGCTCATCAATTATAATCCAAGCTTTTGAATGGGAGAGAATAAACCATTGGTTCGGCCTTGCTAAATCAAATCTTTTTGCTGGGGTTTAGAATTCAGAAATCAATACTTTAAAAGGATTTAAAAATTCATATTCGCCTTCCCTTTGACTCGTCTTGTTCCAACTAGTTCAAACACAAGAAAATGGATGGTCAGCAAACGCCAAGCAGCTGCTGGCTGGATTAATATCTAAAAATCAAACTATTATCTACACTATCCAAGCCTCTCAGTTCAGAAAAATGAAAGTGGAAAGACTCATAATATCTTGTTTTTCCTTTTTTTTTTTTTCTGCCAGAAACACTCAATAAAAATGTCCTGCAATAAATAAAACTTTTACTCACTACAATAAGCCTGTAGGAAGGACAAGAAATGAGAAAATACTCAACTTTCCTCTAGATTACGCAAAAAGAAAAAACCTGATCAGCTCAGAGTTACGGTGGGTTTGGGGTGAGGAAGGAATATCAAGTGGACTAAATCTAAATCAGTTTATCTTCCCTAGTAACAAAGGATAACATTTGTAAATACATCAAGAACGTTGAAATTCTCAGCAGAAATCAGCCTTGGAGAAAACAGTCTCTGTCAAAAATCCAGCAAGCACTGTTATCTACAAAACCAATCCATAACCATTTTCTGTATTTATTTAAATTATGGAAGCACACATGGAGTTGAAATAAAGTATTTCTCAACACCTCACACAAAACTAAAGCTTGGTCTAAGCTATCTGTCAGGGAAATGAGAGGGGACTTTGTAATTGTCCTAAAATTCTAACATCCCTGTGAAAATAGTATGGTAGTTAAAATAGTTGTCATAGTCAAATCATGTTAAATAGTATTTAAACGTGTTACTGTAAGGCCAGATTCAACACTGTTTCATTTTTGCTATTACTTTGATGGGTATAGGAACAGGGTCTTATAGCTACTCTGCATGTTGATCTATCAAGAAAAATAATTACATAAACTACATGATAAATAGCAGCACTAAGTGACCAGAACAACTGAACAAAAGTATACGCTTACATTTAAAACTTTCTGTTGACACGACACAGGAATGATAGCACTGAATAGACACTGTTGTTCTCTGACTGTTCCAGTATCTAATAAGATTATTTAATGTAGCTGCTTGGAGTGAATGCACAGATGTAGTCATTACATTTACTGCACAGAGGACACTGAAAGTCATTAAAAACCTGACCCAACAGGACATTATTCCTGATGCTGTGCAGAGCCGGAGGGAGTCCTGCAGGCTGGTTCTGTGTGGCTCTCAAAGGCAGCTGGGGGCTGGGAAGGTGTTTGCTGAGCGAGGGCTCCTGTGAGCTCCATGCGAGCTGTTGTGTGCCTGTCAGCTCAACCCTCTTCACCCCTCCCACAGAAGTACACCAAGAGGGCATTTCTACTCTGGGTACCAACTTTTACCATCCTGCAAGTGCACTAAAAAGTGCTTTGTGTTTTTTAAAACTTCATTCCTGCTTTCTCGAAGGGGTTGGGGCCGTCAGGCTGATGTTGTGGGTGTCAAGCACAAAATCCTCCCCAGTTTGATTTCTCTTCCCCTGCTTCAGGCTTTGGGAACATGTCCCTTGCTGGTGGTTTTCAGCACCTAAAATAATACGAGGGACTTCAACAGGCAAGATAGTAGAAGATATGAATTTATAATGTGTTTAATAGACTAAGTATTAACACTAAATCAATGGGCAGTAGGAGAAGAAATTGTAAATGACAAAGGCATTTACAGTTAACTGTCTAAGAGAATGCAGGGAAGTAAATCATTACATGAAAAAGGAGCTCCTTTTCTCAACCTACCCCATTAAAAACCCCACTAAAGAGCCAAGGCATTTATTGATTGCTTTCTACTTTCCCACTGCTGAAACTAAGTACTCCTCTATTTACTTTGATTTAAAAATGCATTATTGTCTGCTTTCTAATAAACCAGACAGTGGAACAAGAAACTCAAATTATTCTAAGTTTATTCTTAAAAGTCCGTTTTTTTTTTTTGGTTTTGTTTTGTTTTTGAAAGACTGAAGGCCTTAATCCTTAAAAGCCTTTTTGAAAGAAATGTTACTAGATGCTGGCCTTGCAGCTGGGCCCAGATTGAAAGTGCACTTACATTTTTATGTTTAGCGCTGAAGGACTCTGAAGTTAGCCCTCGCACTCCACATAAAAGCTTTGGAAAGGGCATTCTTTGCCACTCGTGCAATTCATTCTTTAAGAAAAGGAAATGGAAAGAAAGATTTCATGTCCAGGGCTTCAGGCCTTTGATCATTTGATGAACATTGGATCCTCAACCTGGGCCTCCAGCTTCTCAGGCCAGACAAAGAGGGCCCCGGCCGCACAGGCTGGGCCTCGGTTCCCGCCCGAACAAAACCTTTGGCGGCCGCACAGTGTGACAGCCTGGGAAAGGCCCACCTCAGCAGGGCTGAGATGCCTGCTCTGCCCTTTGATCTTTCATTTAAACCCCAGCCAAAGCACCAGGTCAGGGGATTTCGCATCGCACACCCCCATGGGCAGAGGGGAGCAGGTCAAGAACAAAATGGGGGTGACCGATCTCCAAAAAGCCCTGTGACGCCTTTCTCTGGCCAGTTTCACATGACTTGTCTGGTATTGTGAAGTGCTAAGCCCACACTTAAAATGGAATTTGACATTACATGGTACAATGGAGTCAATAAATGGCATTCTTCAGTGCTTTTACAACAAAGTCAACCCTCCCTTAAGTGGCTGAAAGCCTCAAGCTAGAAAATACTTCTCATTTACTTCTTTATGCGAGTAAATTGCATATACTTTAAATCTAGTTTTCATTACGGCTTCTCATTGCTGATGACTGAAATCAGCTGAAATGTAGACCTAACAAAGGTCTACATTAATTTTATGATGTACATTGCTTCTATTTTTTAAAGACTAGGTTGTCACATGGCATGTAACAAGCACTGGAAATATCTCCATATTCCTTCACAGACTGAAAACCTATTTCCCAATGAGCATGAAAAACTAATCTCATCCCACTGAAAAATTTATTTCAGTACAGTGCTAAGGAGAAGGCAAACACACAACTTTTAACATCAGCAGCAAGTTCCACATGATGCTCACAGACAGAAAATTCAGTCCATGTTTGATGGCATACATTAAGAGAATCTAAAGAGAAAAAAAATCACTGAACTCTTCTTTCTAAAGGGACAGGATGCCACTATGTTCCAGGGTGTGCTGGGATATGCAGGATGCAAAGGCAGATGACTGCAAAGCATGGAGTGTCTTTTTAAAATACATATAAAAATATGTTGTCTATGTCACAAGATTTTAAACAACAACTGTAAAGTGATTAGAACTCAAAGATTAAATATTGTTTCTCTATATAAATTAGTATATGTTTTCACAATTTATCCTTTTTCTTTAAATACACATATGTTCATAATGCCAGATAAAGGTGCTTAAGAACTCAGGTTAAGAAAGGCAAATGACTATTCTTTGTTTATTTTCAACCTTACAAGACTTCTCTTTCTCTTAAAATGCAGTTCTATGAGACCGTGATATAAACATGGCCAAAGACATGAGGAAGGGGTGCAACATATAAATAAAGCTGACTATTTCTTTTTAATGTATGGTCAGGTTTACATGCCCACTTTTACCCTCCTTCCTTTTGAAGACAGCATGAGTATTAAAAATTTGGTTTAGTTCTAACATACAAAGATTATTTCAGGGTATCTTAAATACTTCCCACCATTTACTAATGAACAAAAATTTAAAGGAACAGTCCCAATCACTAGCATATCTACAGACTTCATTTTAAACAAAACCATTACATATTTATGTTGACAGATGATTTCCAACTCCAGAAAATTACATTTCACAAGTAAGTAAATTAAGGAACAGAAAAGTTAAGTAAGTTGTTTAATATTGAACAGATAGTGGCAGGAGTGGGGACAGAGCATTAGCTGATTTATTTTCAGTCCTCTCTCCTGTTCACTACAGCCTTTTTCCTCCTAAGAGACAAATCTGTGCAGCACAAGGCCCTTTGCAGTACCAGTTCTTTTAGGTGCTTTCGTGGCAAGGGACAGCTACAAAAAGAGTAATTGCTTTGACCATCATGTCTGGATGGGTGACAGTGGACCTGGCAACAGTCATGAAACAGCCCAGGACCTAACTAACATTACCACTAAGTAAGGATTGTACAGCTCCAAGGCATTTTCTTCTAAAAAGTATAATAACTATTTTAAATGATAAATTTTAAAATTCAGACACTTCTCAACAGCACAAACCCACTTGCTCATTCACAAAACATTTGCATTTTTGTTTGTTATTTGAAATTTCTATGAAAATAAAACTTAAGAACATTGAGGAAAGAGTACAATTTGCCTCTAATTTATTCTCAGATTTTCTGTGAATATTGCTCCCCACGTTGTCATGGCAACACAAGCACATCTTTCAGTACCGAGGAAGTAACAAGCCTTTCAATTCTCACCTTTGGCCATTTTATTGAGAACCATGTCAATTAGAATGTAGGTTCCACTTCTTCCTGCACCATCGCTGCCAACAGAAAGGGAAAAAGAAAAAATAAAGCCTATCAATGTGCATCTAGACTGAACATGAAGGTACCTGCCCTTAATGTTATACTGTTACATGTAGGGGACAGGAGACAACGAGGGGCTAAAGTAGAGTACTGAGAGAGGAGAGGAAGCTTGCACTGAATTAACACAAACTGTTCATGAAAGATTAACTATTAGCCTGCATGGATAACAGGGCTTTGTTTTCATTTTTTAAGCCAAGTCGTGTTTATGCAAGAAAAGTGTTATAAACAACAGTGGAAAAATCATTACAGGATACCATTTCTGTTCAAAAAGTGTATATACAATGACCTTGTAGTCATTGTATATGTGATCAAGAATAAGCTAAGATCACAGAATAAGCTAGACCAGAATATTATCCAGAATGGTCCCAAAATGTTGTGGATTGTATTTGAACACAGAGGTCAGAGGGAATGCATACAGAGACCTGTTTGAGAACCAAAACATTTGATTACTGAGGGACTGCAATCTTTCTTCACTATAGATCACAAGTGTTTTTTTTTTACTTTTACCTTTCTCTTTAATTCTTTTGTTGCAAGGATCAGAAAAAAATATTATCATGCAATTCCTAAGACATAGCTTTAACTTTTGTGTATCATCAGCCCTTCCTCAGAGATATGAGACCCAGCTTTAGGAGGGGGGAAAGCTCCCTAATCTGAATGCAGCTTATGTCCCTTTCAGAAAGCAACGTGTAATTGCCAGCGTGATGCTCTTTTAGAGCTGCTGTTAGCAAACATAATTAAGACTTTAAGTAAAAGCTTTTTTTCTTTCCCTCCCCAAAATTTTTACAAAGGTGCATGTGTGACCAATTAGACTGGCATGTAGCTTTATTAATTAAGCCATTAATTTTATTGATAGCTCAATTTGTGTACAAGAATTAATGAAAGGAAAAATAATAGAACAGTGTGAAGCATGTTATTACATTCTATTTACAGGCAGGCTATGAAACTTAATTTTTGTTAAGTCTCTGTAGACAGAGGGTTTTTTTCTTTCAGTTACCAGATCACCGTGTAGAGAAAATGAGGCAATGTTAATAATTTTTTTTTCCTGTGTCTTTGAAGGGAACAAAGACACAATCTTATTAGTTAAGCTGAATAATGAGAGACAAGGCAGTGATCAAGCCAAATAAAAACAAAAAATACTGAGCCAGTGGTAGACATTTCCATCCATCACAGTAAGGAAAAAGCAAGAAACATGAAGGCTCTTCATTCTGCATCAAATGTTCCTTTTCTCAGGCTTCCTGAAGGCAATGCAAACAAGCCTCCTCCAGAGCATTCACCTCTGCAGAGGGCCCCTCGCATCCAGTGGAAGGAGACCCTGCTGAGCTACACTTGAGAAACATGTCCCCTCCCTCCTCACCCCCACCTAAAGTGGAGTGCCACATGTCAAACAACCTGCCTCTTAGCAGGGCTGTTTTTCTAGCTCCCTTATCTATAAGAGTATCTTTGATAAATAAGTGCAACATTCTCCTTATAACTCAGAACCTCCAATGGCAAAACCAAACATGACTGTTATTACAGCAAAGATTTCCATCGACCTGCCCAGTAGCTTTTGTGTGCATCTATCAGACTGTCAGGCCCAAAGATAATCTGTGTTTAAAGGATTACTCAATCTCTGGGTGGGTTTCACTCCCTGACATTGCCCTCTTCGCACCATGATCACTAAAAGCAAGCAAAAAAGAAATAAAACATAATATGAGTGTTAATAAAACAAGCCTAATTTTGGAGGAAATGCAAGGAACCACTATAAATTTGAAGGAGATTTAAGAAATTGAAATACTACTTATACTGGAAAGGGTAGCTGTACCTTGTTAAGTCACGGCACAACAACTACAAAATCAGAGGAAGGGATAATTTTATTATGAAAACAGATCCTAAGTATTAATTAGCATTAAAAAATCAGTTGAATTATATTTAATACCTTCGGGCTACCTCACTGTCTGCTTAGTGATTAATCTAAAGCTTTAATTTGCCCATTTTGTTTATATCTATATTAAACTCTTACACACATAAATCTCTCTAGAGCTATTTTAGAAATTGTACTTGCCTGCAATGAACAACTACTGGACAAGAGCGACCCCTGTAGCACTTGTTTACTTTTCTGAAATAAAACAGACAAAAAATTAATGCATATTACATAATGTTTCTTTAGCCAACTGTCAAAATAAGCAATAAGAAAAAGCAAATATTGCAGTCCTTAAAGAAACAGTCAGGTTGAGGATTTCATAGTATAACAAGCAGTTGTTACGTACATAATCTTGTTTAAAGTTTGCTTCTCTTTTGCTGCTGTAGAAATCCCAGAAAACATCCCATTATTGCTGTTGGCTTGGTAAAATAAATGATCTCTTTTCTCAAATGTCTCATTCCTTAGCTCTGAAACCAAGCTTATTTTGACATGCTTTAATTTTAAAGCCAACTTTAAGTTTATGAGCTTGTTCAAAGAAATATCGAGGGGCATCAAACTGAATCCAAAACTAAAAAAGGCTATTCCGGTATACTTTGTACGTGTGCTGGTTTGTAAAATCAGTTCTTCACAGAAAGGCAAATACTAAATCTCCTGAAAACCTTCTCACAAAATTCTAAAATGCAATCTATTGTGGTAGAAACAACTAAAACCATCAGTAAGCTTTACCATGTTAGTTCTAGTGCTGAAGTCTTATATACTTAATATTTACACATTATTGTCTTCTACAGCTTCCTAGTTAAACATTATCAGTGGCAAGAGAATGTATGTGAGGTCAATCAATAAAAGTACAGCTATGGAACAGGTCTCCTGATATGTAGGCTCAAGGAATTAACTAGTGCTGAAGCAAACCAAGATACATGGTCTAAGAATAGAGCCCATAAAATTGGTTTAAATCTATTTAAATTGCCTTACAAAAACCAAAATCCCAAACCTTCTCTTCTGCTTTAGGATATATTTTGCATGTTAAGTATGTTACAGGCCCAAAACCCATAAAATATGCACACATATGTTAACAAGGCAAGCTGAATAAAGGCTAAAATGGGAAAGCATTGCTTCAAGAAATCAAAACCTTTCATTCAATTTACTTGATGAGATGTTTAATTTTACTGGAACTGTAAGGTCTCCTATAAAACCACTTTATAGGGCAACTTCCAAGGGGTGCGCAGACCCTCTAAAAGTCCCCAGCTCAGTGCAAGTGTTACGTAGGACCCTGCTGCTAAACTGAAGTGAGCTGCTGGAATTCAGCAACTGTGGTACGATGTTATTATGAATTTTAAAGCATAAGTAACCTACTGAATCATTTAGTTCTTGGCTGTTCATCTATTCACTAACAGCTGTGCTGTGAAAACATGCATATATCTTTAAACATCACTTACAGTATAGCCTGAAGATGCCTAAACTTCTAAATCTGACAGGGAGTTGGGATACCTGGAACTCGACCCATAAAAGGCTACAGAGATGTTGGCGATGTCCCATGAAACTGTGTTTTCACATTCTGCTTTTTATTATTCAAGATTCTAACTAAACTTGATAACAATATTAGGTTCTTGCAATGATTCCCTTTAAACATTAGAATTCAGGAATTTTTCACGATTCTTACTCTTTTGCTTACTGATGTAAATCATACTTGCAGAGCATTGCATCTCTATATTCCTTGGATGTAAGTAATTAATGTAGTAGAAAAATGTTCTATGAAATAAGCAGTAAGTCATTGAGAAGCATCTGACTTTAGAAGTTAAATGGACCATTTATATGTCCACAAATGCTTTTATTTTGCCAGGGGAGGTTTAGATTAGATATTAGGAAAAAATTCTTCACAGAGAGGGTTGTAAAGCTCTGGAACAGGCTGCCCAGGGAAGTGCAGAGTCCCCATCCCTGGAGGTATTTAAAAGACATGTAGATGTGGTGCTGAGGGACATGGTTTGGTGGTGACCACACAGCGCTGCATTAATGGTTGGACGGGATGATCTTGAAGGCCTCTTCCAACCAGAATAATTCTATGATTCTGTCATTCTATATACGCAAGCACTATACCAAGCAAAACTTCAATGGCTTAAGCTGCTGCAGAGTTTTCACATGCATGAACCACTCAGTTCTTGATGGTCATACCTGAGGATTAACGTCTCCTATACAGTATAAAGCCTGATACTTTTTTTTTGCATTGTACATTAAATTATATTTGAAATGTCTGCAACAACATCTGATACAGTCAGTCTGCATTCCCCTACCTGCAGCTGGTTATCCTCCCCCCGCCCTCCATCATGTGCATTAGTAAAGAGCCATTTCTACATTTAAAGTATTAAATAAAAGCTAATAACTACAGAGAGATATTTACTATTTCTTTTTCTGCTTGTGTGCTTCCTTTGTCTCTTGTAGGGCACCATTAACATGGTATTTGTATGTTGTGACTAGCCATCTACCAAAGTCCTAATATAATTTCAATGATAAACTCGCTCTAAACCTATCAGTACATCAGACCTCCCAGTAAATCAGACAGCCAGAGACACATGTTAGGGAACAACACCTTATGTTTGTCAGTTTTATTGAAGGCGTTTCAAACATTTTCATTATCACACATTTCAGAAAACACATTAAAACAAAGGGTTTCAATCCAACTGGTTCATAGCTTTGTCTATATATAGCTTATGAAAATATTTAGAAATGCAGCAACATCTCATTTCATTCTTAGTTCTGGCTAATGAGAGTGAGCTGAAAATTCATCAGTAAGCAAAGTTCTTGAATGTTGAGGAAAAAATATATATTATATATATACATATACAGGAAGAATTAACTTAGAAAGAATGATTAGTAATACAAACCAACCCTTGGCTCATTGAGTGAAAAAGAAATCATCATGCAAACCATCAGCAAGCAAAGGTCAGAGGTCGTTAGAGGCTCAGAAAAGGGGTTTCCCACATTGTCCCTGCAGCAGAGTCACAGTTTCCAATGATCACTTTTGTGACTATGCAACTGGGCTCATATTACTAGCTGCAACATCACAAAAATGACACTGGCAACCGCTAATTAGCTGGCAAAATAAGAATTTGTCCATTTTTAAAGTGAGCAGTGTTAGTAAATGCCATTGCACACAGCGAGAAGTGATAGCATAATAGATATATATTTTAAGCAAAGCCTTCACATGTGATGCTAATTATCTTTTAGCTTAGCAGTCCCTCTTTAAAGTGTAAATGTGCTCCCTCTGGGCTCAAGAAATATTTAATTACACATATCAGTGCATGACTAACAAGCTAGTCCAGAGCAATAATGATTAGTCTATTGTTCAAAATGAAATTAGGACTCCAGAAGCATTTAAAACTGACCAGTGGTTTCTGTAGTAGCCTCACCTCTCAGGGACTGTCTTTTGTACAGATTTTAAAAATATATAGAATAATCTCTTTTTGGCAATTTATACCTACATTAGGGAAGTATGATAGATTATTAGGCAAGGTTTAATGTATCTGCTAGATGCAAAATCATCTAAAACACTGTCTGATACATAGTAAGAGAAAGGTAAGCTTTCTGTTTTCAAAGAGACTTGCAAAATTTACTTCAATAAAAATTTTAAGGTCCATATTTCCATAGACTCTGGGCAAGGTAATTTTGGGAATCCAATTTTTCTTGGTGATGAATTATAAAAAATAGAGGGTTGGTTATGTATATGCTTAATTTCATATATGTATGTGAATATATAAATATACACACATATCCATATATATATATACAAACACACTGAATGCACATAAAAACATAGATAAGATTAAAAGAAATGAGAGCAGCCCCTTCCTAGCGCTACCTTGCTATGAGCAGGTAGTGCTGTCAGATGTTTATTCTGGGGGCTTTGTGACTCAGCTGTCGTAAAGCAGCAGAGTTTGTACTTTAAATAGGAAGCTTCAGGTGCAAAACTTGTATAAATGAATTCCAAATACATTATTTTAGCAATAGTGCGTTAGTTTTTTTGTCATAAAAAAACAACAACATCAGATGACCAAGAAAACTGAGATTCATAGACCAGCTATTGTGCATGCCAAAATTCCTTCTCCGGCGGAATTTTACTATGCATTCAGTATTATGAGTTCATTGTACAAAATCTGCACGTAGCAAATGATTACAGTACCCTACACTGGACTGTGAATACATATGAAATGAACACTCAGGATTCAATTAAATCTTTACAGGTTCATTCTCATACTGGCTTTAAATACAAAGAATAGCAGCTCCACTACTTTTCTCATCTAGTTATAATTTTTATTTTTCAAAGTATTGCGCAACACTTCTTCAACATGGCTCTTTAACCCTTACACAGTGTCACTCTAAGAAGTGTTTTCTTGGCGATGTGAACGGTGACTTACTGTAGATCTAATCCTGCAGTTCATGCAGGGACCTCAATTCTTACTGAAGCAAGTCAGAGTTGAGGTGCTCCAAAATCCAGGTGTCCTGGCTGCACAGGCTCATTTATAATCTACTTAGAATTGCTAGCAGATTTCCCACTAACTTTAAAAAGAGAAAAATTGGATGCTGTGTTGGCTCCATGCTGCAGCCTCGCATGGCTTAATGGAACCCAGTCAGAATTTTCACTACAGAAATTAACTACGGGAAACTTCCTCGGTACCACAGGCAAAGGGAAATCAACCTATAAAAACCACATTAAAGTTTGAATCCAGAGAATAAACATCTTGAAAATTCAATTATAACTTCAACTCCATCCTATGGCCTTGCTTCCTTCCTCTGCTATTGCTTATGCCTTGCGACTCTGTAGCAAGGCCAATATTCTTACCTAGCCATAGCTGCTAGTGACTCAGTACAGCTGTACTCCGTGGGATGACGCTCTGCTTTGAAGAGCCTTGCAATACATACAAGAATACTGATGGATAAAGGGTGGCATTGAGTCCTAAATTTTTAAGGGTAAAATTCTGCCAGCAGACAACTGTGGAACCAGCTCCCGTTGGCTATACGCCCGCGTCTCCCCTCAGGTGCAGATATGTAACTCCGACAGGCATCAGTCAGAGCTCCCAGCACTTACTGAAAGAAACAACTTTGGACCTTTTGAGCACAGAGCCCCTTATAATCACTTCAGGGGGTTGTAGATAATATTGGTAGTGTAGAGAGGAAAGCACGCAATCCCACAGGCCACTTGCAGATTGAGAACCAACTCCCCAAACCTCCCGGAGATTCTTTTCATTAACCATAAGCGCATCGCTGTGGATTAGCTGATACACGCTAACACCTACACACGATGCACTGGGCACGGTTTGCAATCAAATGAAGATTATTTCGCTCCAGCATTTATCATGCAAGGCTTTAATTTTCGAATTAAAATTTAGATAGACACAGCAAACATTAGAGAAGGTGGCAAGGACTTTCATAGGTTTTGCCTTTGTATATTTGTATTTTAAAGCCACACTGACTTTCTTTAAAATTCCAGAGGGTATGATTTGTCAACATTTTCATCTGCTTTTTCAAATTTCCACCTTTCTGCAGCCAAAGAAGTTCTAGAGACCTCACTGTTTGATCCTTAAGAGCAAACACTCCCACGGGAATGCTGTTATTGCTGTATGACTCCACTGTGATTTTTTTTTTTTCAAGCATGCTCATACTACATAATTTATTTGTGAGATTTCTGCAATAAGGATCACAGGGGAGCCGCACAAAAAGCCTGGAAGTTGTAGAATGGATAAATACTTTGAAAACAAAGAAATACAGAAGCACTGAAGAGCTAAAAAGGGAGGAAAGGTATTGATCACTAAATGGGAGATGAGTATGTCTTAAAACCAGGCAAAATCTATATGAGAGACAACACTAAACAACCCCTTCAGATTTTTGTGTTAGTTTAGCATTGTGGCATCACAGGCTGAGGAATCCCCTTTCAAACCAGAAATATTTCAAGGACAATTAAAAGGCCTAGTTTAGTTCCTCTGATCTTTATCATCTTAAATGAACTGTCATACTTTGTGCTTTACCTGCGGAAATCCAGAAGGGATCTTGTGGAAGCAGGAACCCTCTCATCATTCCAGCTGAGGAAGTGGAACTGTGTCACTGTGCGGGTCTCGTTTGTCTGTAGGTTCTTCAGGTAGAAGCTCCTCACGAGGAAATCCTCGCACCAGATGTGCTCAGAAACAAGGTTTACCTACACCCCACAAGAAGGAACAAATGGAGATCAGTCATTGTGGTTGCAAGCCACATCAGCAGGTGTAAGATGTCTGGGATGAAGGAATTGCATGAAAGTTTTTTTTTTATTAGCAAATTGGTCATTGCTGGGAAAATAGTTTTTTTACTTTAGCAGTCAGTGTAGTTGTCAGGAAGGGGTTAATTGCCGCTGCTATTTTATTGAAAACATAAAAAAAATTCTCGACATTTTTAGTGCAAAAGAAAAAGTTACTAAATTGAAACTTTATATCATTATGTGAATACGGAAGACACTGCCTGAAAAGATGTTAGACTGCTGTCGCTTTCTACTTGGAAGTGCCCACAGTGCATTGTCCAGGCTGCTTTCAGTGGTCTTAAAAATCCAAGTTGAATTCACATGACAAGTGAAAAGTCAGTGTCTTCTTCTGTGTAGAAACATAAGCATTAAAAATACGCAGCTTATGTGCAGATTTCACCTTTTGAGAAAATGAATTTGCTTACATTTTAGTTTAAATAACATATTTCTTCACATTTTTCTATTTTTTGTATTTGGCACTGTGGTATTATTTTTTTCCTCTACTCAGCTGGACAACTGAAAAAATCTGACAACCATTGTCAATAGTACATTTTGACAAAACTGGTGATAGGATATTTTGAGCTAGAAATGTAAAGCAGAAAATACAAATATATATTTGTTGTTGTGGCTGAGGCAAGAGGTAAAAATAGATAGCATTAATTACTAAAGCTATAGAGAGGCTTTTCTACAAAGATATACATACGGTTTTCCTACGGCAAAATTTACTAGTTCTAAAAAAACTATTTTCCTATAAAATATAAATACACGGTTTCACATTTCAATCACTTGCAAAACCATTTGAAAAACAAAACTGTTGTTCTTTTTTCATTGTAATACTTGGCTCATTGTTTGCTAGATTTTATTCAGCAGAATCTACCTTGCTATTAAAATTGCACTTGATTATTTTGCAAATCTAAAACTGCTCAAAGGCACATGAAGGGTATTTAGGACCCCTGAGCTCAACCATTTCGCCCTGTACGAAATCAAGCCGTACACTTATAGTCACGTTTACAATCAGGTATTTTCTTTAGGTACCTCATAGATGTGGTAGAGGTTTGACCCTTCGTCTGGCCAATAGTGGTAACACTGTTTGACTCCGTTTTCTGTGAGGGGTGTCAGCATGACAATAACGACACAGCCGTTCTCCCAGACCATCTGCAGACAAAGAAAGACACCGTGGCCACATTGTGACTGCCTAATTACTGCGTGACATGTATAATTACTGCACTCAGACACACAATCAAAATTTATTCCATTCACAGGAAATTTATTTCATTTTCATTAGACACTTTTACTCTGCAGCTGCTTTCAAATCCCTGAATAAACTGGCACCATATTTTGCAGGCGTCCATGAAATATTAAAGAATTTCCAGTGATTTCAATTCGAGTCTTCCACAAAATCTCTCCTCATTCCTGGTACCATGTTCAGCTGCTTTTCTGTCTTTGACAGGTCCACTAAGGGAACACTGAGCAATGCCTGGAGAACACACACCTATTTGGGATTTGATATTTAATACTAAAGCAGTGTGGACCTACTAAAGTTGCACCTACTGAAACCTGTTTGTGTCTGCAGTCCTATTTCTCTTTATAGTTTGCCATGTAGCAAAAGCTATTAAAGTGCTGCAGTGCTGAAACAATCCTGAAAGTTGCATCTGAACAAGAGTAATGAGGAAAAGGCAGGAAAACCGGAAACCAAATCTGTTCTCCCAGAAACATTTCAGATGGAGAGTCCCTCCAAAAGCACATTTTTTAAAGACTTATTGAAAATGTGCATTACTTTCTCCCTCTCCTCTCCTCTCCTCTCCTCTCCTCTCCCTTAACTTTCCTTAGCTTTCCTGTCCTTAACCTTAACTTTCCTTAATTTTCCTTAACTTTCCTTAACTTTTCCATTCTCCCCTCCTCCATTTCTCTTTTCCCTTTTACTTTCCCCTTTTTTTTCTGGAGGTCAAAGGAAAGTCCAGCTCCTGGTGTGGACTGTGCATTCACAGAGCACAGGTACAGAAAGAACAGAAGAAAACAGTGTCTCTTCACTGCCAGCATGATCACTTAATAATTTAGACCAGCCACAGAGTAGAATACAGGAATTCAGCGCATCCTCAACTAAAGGATTTGTAGATGTCTCCCACAAACAGCAGACAAGCAGAGATGCTTTGGTCTGGCATATCTCTGTTCCAAACACAGCCCATGGCTGAACAAAAAGGCTCCTATGAATTAATACCAAGCAGCATAATCACTAAAAACTGTTATTATTATGCTGTACATTGATGTTATATTTGCATACAACTTTCATTGTCTTTTTGCTAGCATATAAAATTACTGAATGAAGAGTAAACTGCTCTTTTTGTGAAGGGTTATGTTTATTTCACAGAAATATTTATAAGCAACTGTATTGACATGTAAATTTTGTAAACAAAAAAGGCCTTTGTCTAAACTGTGCAAAGATGAGATGATACATTCAATTCAAGGATTATTTTTTTTTAATTACGTATTAAATAAAAAGGTTTCCCATTCATGGATAATGATGTTGTCTTCTCTTTTAAGAACAGCTTGCATATAGAGAAACAAATAACATTTTTCTTCCTTTTTTTTTGTTCTGCAACATAATTAAAGCAACTTTTAAAATCAGCTTGGAATTATTTAGAGAAAAGAATCTACGGTTTGCACAGAATAGGGCTATTTATAATTTTGAACAGAAGTGGGGAAAAAAATAGAGTTGAATGTAATGAATAAAAATAATCTTTCCTATCTTCTTTTTTTTCCCCTGAAAAAGATCTTTTAACTAAAAATAGCTGCAATTCACTCATCCTCCTGTTAAAAACTCACAATGTCACAAAACCAGCAAAAATACTTTAACTTGAGATATAATTTATTTTATAAACAGGTGTAAATTTATCATTTGCATCTTTTTTCTATTGCATTTGTTTTAGGCCGCAGCTGGGAACCTTCTTACTATGTAGTAAGATCATACAGATTTCATTCATTCTAACGTAACTTCACCTTTTTTAGTCAGCAATCAGACTAAGATAAGAATTCAAAACATGTATCTTACTTTAAAACTAGCCCCACTAAATCAGTACTTTCACCATATAACAATTTAATGTGCCTCTAGAAGGTATAGAAGCTCATTGAAGCCATTACGAAAATGAGGAGAAACACAGTTTTTATGAGTGTAATAAAAATACAATGATCTAGACCATAAACTAATCATCTAGCACTCTGCTTGTGCCACCCAAGTGTAACATTATAAAAGCCCACTCATTTAGAGAGGAATCCTTACAGTTTGGCAACCTTGTTCATTGGTTCAAAGATAGAGCATTTCATTAGAGAGGGGCTGTCTGCATCTCTGAAGATTTCATTAAGCATAAATTCAAATGAAAGTTAATTTAAACAAACAATTTCAAGGTTACTCTGGGGTATAATATTTCTGTTAGGTCATTGTCTGAAAATGTAGAAGTCACATCTACTAAATCAAGAAGGCAATACAATCTAGTGCCGGCATCCCTGTTACAAACAATTGTCACCTCTCCTGTGCTTACCATTGAAATGGGATTTTCACTAAGACTCACAGCCTGTGACTGAAGGAATACAGCGTTTTCTTTGTTTCCTTGATAACTTAAATATTTGACTTCTAGGCTGTTAACTGAATTTGTTCCCAAATAGTGCCTTAGTGGGATGATTCAAAAGCAGTTCACAGTTTTATACTGTTCAACACCACATCTTTAACTTGGCGATAGATTTTTCAGAAGCTACTTCTCCCAAAACCTAACACTTTGCTATGCCCAGTGTCCAGACATGGCCATGTGCTAGAAAGTGGCTCCAAGGAGTGTATCTTTGTAATTAATGAAGGAACAGGAAGCACAGACTTAGTCTGCACAATCCCAGTACAGCCTTTGGAGATGTATCTCTGGTTACAAAAGAGACATTTCACCTGGGCTTGGAGAATAAAGAAGGAGATTCAGTTGTAAATTCATAGTAATCCACTTAATTCTGAAGGTTGTATGCTTACGCAATAATAAGTAAGTCAATGCATACGATGTAAGAATAAAGAGAATATAAGGTCCTTGGTCCAGAGGTTTTTCTTTGTAGGTAGAGCC
>VZZY01005166.1:7799-23276 GCA_013400335.1 Eurystomus gularis | reverse complement strand
AGTGGTTTCTTTTTTGTTATGGTTATCTGTCAGCCAGGTCAGTTTCTTAATCTATTTTACCAAGCAACCCTATAGGTACCAGAGCTGGCATAAGAAATGGCCCAGAGGAAGAATGGGAGAAGCAGTGCGAGGGCCCCTTAACAGCAGCCCAGAATGAGAGCCTACCTGGTGATGAATGGCTACAGATGAAAATCTATGTATTTGAAAGGCTGATATGAAGTTAGAGGAGAAAAAAGTGTGGTGAGAGAAAAGGAGAGAAAGGAGAAAAAAATATAGATTATATAATCTATAATAAACAATTGAGCCACTTCTGTCGTCCTTAAAATACTGTTGCTGTTTTGCAATGTAGACCAATTCATCATGTGGTTGTGTCCAGAAAGGGCAAAAAAAGCTGTATGCAATTCTCCTGTTTTAAACGTCAAGATTGCAGAAACAATCCATTGCTTTTCACTAAGGACTCATTCTCAGGTCAAACAATTGTCAAGAACTGAGGTGCCGTAATATTACTTCACCTGTAGTGTAGTTTAGAATGGAATAATTAATTTTCTGAGATTTATAAATTATTCATTAATATTAGCAACTGCACTTCAAAAATCACCCCAAAGCCACTGCAGAGACCCTGTATATTCTACTCACTTGTATCAGCATATGTCTGTTGTGAGCCAAGGGATGCAGGGAAAGCATGTAAAAATCAGCACTGTTCTACTCTGACCCCAGCAGAGCATGTAGATAGAATGCTTTCACTTTCAGGTGGCATGGCACTGCAACTAGTAACATCAGGTCTTATAAAGAGCATCAAAAAGTGAGGAGAATCATTCCATAGAAAAGGTATAGAAAATAATAGTTGACATCATATGTGACAGAACAGAAAAACAGTGCAAGCAGCATAATATACCAAATCAACAAGAAAATTTTCATATGCTTCTGAGTCCTTGAAGTTACATGCTTACTTTTATTAACCTTTTCAAAACTGAAATTAGATGCAATCTATTTATTTGCCACTCAGAGAATGGATAGTGTAGCTTGTGTAAAGGCTATGTTGCCTTTCCTATGGTTTTAAAGAGGAACAGCCTCTCTCTACAGTTGAGAAACAAAACTTCTTCATATGTCTCTTCTGACTATATGAGGTAGGATGACAAAAGAATCAGTGCCTCTGAATATGGAGACAAAAAAAAAGTTGCTCTTTTCAGACAAGCACTAATGAATCTTGGTTTCCTGGACATATTTCAGCCCCTTGCCATACTTTGTGAAACTTATCTCAAATCTGGTTAAAATCACTGAACATCCAGGCTACATAGTTCTGAACTTCCCATTTCCTCAAAAAAACAAGTTAAAATCATGCAGTCATCCACTTTAAGACACAGGATTGAAGAGATCTTTGTAGGTACAACACTAGTTTTGAGCCATTTTGTCTGCCAATAAAGACTAGTTAGTAGATCCATTGTTTGTGCAGAATTTTATTTATCCTTCTTGCATTCACTTCCCCTTAGTTGCGACAGCCCAGCTCTATGTTATTCAACAACATGCCTGGGAATGGTTATATGTCCTTTTGCAGTCAAGCTGTACAGCCAAAAGTACTGTTACTCCTCCAGCTACCAAAGCTGTAGACTACTGGAGGTACTGATGGTACAGTAGTCAATAACAACCAGATGAAAACAGAAGCTACATGTACACGAAAAGCCGAAGTACTTTATTGTGTGAGTGCTGCTGTCAATGGGGATTTCACAGGTGTTTGGAACCACGATGTGCCAGTGCCAAAAGCTTCTGGATTTTGTTCTTGATCCCTTGTTTCTAAGTGCTTACTCTCCCAAATACCACCATGTACTCAGATAGCAAGTCACAGATGGCAAACAGGACTGGTGTGTATATCAAAGAGCAACCACAGGTCTAAGAATGGTTTAATGGACAGAACTACATTTTATGTCAGCACGCAAACAATTCTCAAGTGCAAATCTTGCCAGGGGATGATTATTTCTATTTCTGGATGGCTCTTCGCTTCACAAGCTGCCTTACTGAAGAAGGCTCTGCATGTCTTCCTGACAGCTAAGGCTGTTGATGGCTGATCATCCAAATAATGAAATGGGCCTCAATAGTCCCATCTTTCCTGAGTCATAGCCTATTATTTTTTTTCTGTGACAATCTTCACATAATGTGAGTTAAAAAAACTCCTGTTAGGAGATGGAAAGTATTGTGGGCAGACTTTAAGGAGCAAGATGATTTGTTGTTTTGAAGTAAATATGGAAGAGTGTGATTAAAAAATAAACAAAATAGAATGCTGATACAGAGTGATATTTAGGTTTCTTCCAAGCTGTATCTCTGTTAAAACTCACACATCCATCACTGAAAATCTCTGTTGGACTGATTTGGTTTTTAATCAAACCCTCAGTAGTAAATCCCTCAAATATAACTCTAGCTAGATTTCTCTAAAGTGATTTAACCCACTCTTATCTGAAAACTGTCTTAGTGTTCCATGCCTCCATGCACTTGATTTTCAGAGCTGGTGTCGTGGGCCTCTAAAAATGCTGTCGCAGTGCAGCCTGAAAGTGAATACTGAGCTAAATCCTCAAGACAGACATTTTCATGTTATTCTATGTGAATGTAAAAGTATCCAGATTTGAACACTGTGCAGGAAATTCTCTAACCAAGCTGGCTTTCAGAGAACGTTTCAGAGCACATATATAAAGAATAAATTTCACCCTTCTCTCCCTGTCTTGCCTTTTGTAATTGATGTAGCCCGCCAGATTCACTTCCCAAGGCTGTCTAAACCTCTGCTAACTCTTTTCTGTCTTTAAATTTACATCTTACCAACTACTATTTTCTTCCTGTCCACCCACTCGAAGTGCAACTTTAAAAAGCAGAGGTTATCTACTCCTAAAACCTCTCTAATGAGGGATCTGTAAAGTTTCTGATGAAGAACAGCAGCTTGTCATCCACTTGTTACTCTGGCATGTAAAGACACAGAGGGAGACCAAGGGAATGGGGAGCTTGCTGCCACTACTCTTCTCGTGGTGCTTGCTGGAGCCACAACATGTTCACTGATGTGCCGGCACAGAGAGTGCAAGATAAAATAAACTAATGTATGCAAGAGTGACTATTAGGGAAGGATGCATTTTACATAGTCAGTGAAAATCCTCAGGACTAATTGTTCCAAAACATGAGGAAAACTGGCAGCAAAGTGTTCACAATAATGTCTTTCTGAATTTCTACACAGAGGAGGTTAATTGGTGAGACTTGCTGGAGTCATACATGTCAGCTAGGTGCAAAATGCTAATATATGAAGACCACATGACATCTGCTTGTCCTTACCCTACAGCTGGATACAAGATGCAAATGTGATTTTAGAATATTTGAGAACTCAAAGTTAACTTGAGAGTATGTTATAACATAACCAATCTGCACGTACCATGAATTTAGTTAGATTTTGGTGCAGTCAGAAAGTGCCATTTCTTTTGCTTTCCCCCTCCCTCCACCACCCTGCCATCAGGAACGGAGCACTTTGTGCCTGTGCTGTAGCACAGGATGTCGTTACACTTGGCTACTCAAGTTGCATAATGGTTGCAGAAATTAGGCACAGTACTTATCAATCTCCTGCTTGCCTGCAGACTCCTATTTTGCTGACCACAGAACTTCACAGTAGGTGTACTACCTGTGCCAGGATTTACAGGTGTGCCTGAATGCCTGTTCACTTCAGACCTGGGCTAATTTGTTCTGTATTGGCCTGAATGGGGTATGGAAGGGTTTTAGAAGTTAATAAGTCCAGAGGAAATAGGCTGGATCAAGGAATTAGGTTGTGAATGTAGCACTACTTGAATCACTCCATTTCAGCACTCTTTTATAACACTCATTTTCTTGTCAAGGAATTTGAAAGAATTCAATCAATGTGTATTTCTAGCCCTATTTAGGGAGCCACTCACCCAGTGCACTTACTGTGTGACGGATGTTAAAACATTAATGCACTAAACACAAGGAGAATATGCAAAAGAGAAGCAGGAATTTCTTGTGAAAACTTTTTTTTTTCTCCAGGATCAACTTAGTGAAGACGATAATTTTTTTAGAGCTACACACACACACACAAAATTATCTTCAAAACTCAACCTCTGCTAATAGCCTCTGATTGTTGAATGTATTATAGGTTTGGTAGCACAAGTTTCTACTTTATCAGACTGGTTTGCTAACCTTGAAGGAAATTATAAAGGTGTTTGTTTCTTCAGTAATCATCTAAATCAACTTTTAAATTCTTTTTAGCCCCTCTAAGTGTATCACTCTGGAAAACTTACTGGTTAGGAAAAATAAGGAAATTCACAGTATGAAAACAAAATATCATTAACTGATCCTAAATGAACCACAGGATAAATACCTGTTGGTTGATTGTCTTCTTTACACTATGGGCATGGTTTACACATGCCAATTTTTTAGTTATAGGATCATTTTGGTGTTTTCCACCTGCTTATTTTTTTGCCCTCTCAGTGGTGTCAGTGCTCATGAAGCCACAAGATGAAGTAATCAGGGAATATGTCCAGGTGAAAATACTGTCTTTTTTTTTAAGGGTAGTTTCCAGCTTGGCTCACTCATTGGCCCAGTTCATCAGATGGTCCCACAAACAGTAGTACCAGTGTAACCTATACCAGGCGGGAAGAGGGGGAGGAACCTCTCTAGGTGCCAAAGGAAACATGCAGGCAATCCATTGCCTTGCCCTCTGTCACTAGGGCAGTGCAGAGTGACTGCCTAGTGCAAAGCAAGCTTTGCTCCTTTTGAAGTCCCAGAACAGTGTAGGGGCCAATGGAGTTTATTTAAATGAAACACACCAACAGACACTGCTCATCTGCTGCAGCCTGCATTACATGCCTCTCCAAGCTTGCAACTGTCTGAAGGGAGATTTTTTTAAAGCAGAAGGTTGACATTGAGCCCTATACACAGAACCAAATGTTTTCCCAAATACTAAGTGCTATACGTGGCAGTTGTTCATGGCAGCTACATTTTTACGCATTTGCAGGCACAATATAGTAAGCATAATGTAAACATGCATCACTCTTTTGGCTCAGTGTTCATTCATGACTACTCTCATTGCAGTTGTAGAGCTGCAAAGCGGTGCCTGGTTTTCTCTTACAGACACCTCTAGAGTAATTTCCTTAGGAAGTAAGCTCACTCTCCCCCATGGAAGGGCTTTCAGAAAACGGTGGAACTCTTTTCAGTGCCAGCCACTGAAGACTGGGTGGGAGTGCATGTGCTTATTTATTTATTTATTTATTTTAAACACCAAAGTATTTCTCTGTAACAACTTGTCAGCTAATGAGTTCTTTTTAAACATGGCTCCTAAATAGCATATGTAGTATTGTTTTACTAGTAGTCTCCAATTAATAGGCACTATAAAAATATAAACAGCAGGAATGGAAAAATCATTAACAGAGTGGCTTTTGGCTTCTTTCATTTGGGCAAAATAAATAGGTTATATTGCTGCTGTTATTACTGATACTGGACATAAAGCAGATTAAAACAACATATGTTTTCAGTACCAAACTCTGACTTGAGATGTGCAGGGATGTAGGCTCAGAACAGCATAAATCTGTTGCTGTCAATTTGGAAAAAGGGCAGCTCATTCAACAGCCCTCTGTACATCACAAAAACCAGGGACATCATGCCTTAATGACTACGTAAATGATGATCAGGGAGCTGCAGGAGATGTGTAACTTTAATTGTAAAGGCCGGAACAGTCATTCCATTCCTCCAAATATTTTGGCTCCATCCATGCCATCTATTTAAATAACCTTTTTTTTCTCAAAGCAGGAGTAAACAGTGCTGTGTCTCCTAAAGAGCACTTATTTATACAGTGATGTATATCCACAGTTACTAGGGGAGGTGAATGCTTCATTCAGGTCAGCACTAGTACCTTAACTACAGAGCCACTTACTCACAAACTGCACTGCTCAGTATGCTTATCATACCAGGGTAGCGTGGAAATAGGTTATGAAGCACACTGTTGTCTTTCATAGCAGCTTCAAGACCTCTGGGACATGGTGAGGGAGTGAAAAAAACAAACCTTTCCCAGCCCACAGGATGCCACCTCAAAGGCAGTAGCGCTAGTGGGAAGTCTTAGAGAGGTATCCCAAGAGGAGGTACACTGACCTCAGATGTGATTTGGTAACCATGTGGAATTCAAAGGATTTGTCTCAAAGAAACAACTTCAAATGAGTGAGTTTAGGAGCATTTCATTCTGAGTGTTAGAACAATAGTAGAGCTAGTAAATTCAGAGCAATACAAATAATGCGTAACCAACTGTGTCACCCCTCTCCCAAGATGTATGCCTTTAAAAATGTTTCCAAGCTTATTTACAAAGCAAGCAAGCTAAAACACACAGAAACGCTGCTTCCAGAAGTTAAGGGTTGCTAACTGTTGGCCAGCCTGGTAGCAAGACCTGACCCAAATCCAGAGGTTAAATCCCCAAATAAAAAAGGTCAAAAGAGAGGATGTAATTCAATTCACTATCAGAAGAGCACACAACTGGGGAAGAGCTGTCCTGAAGCTCTCTTTACTTCATCCCACAGATAAAATGCTTGGCTACAAATTTACCAAGCTCATATAATAAGTCTTATTTAACTACATGTTTGGTCACAAATATTTTAACCTAAGTTATTCAGACACAGTCTAGCTTTGACTCCCTAAATGGAATAAAATACAGATGGCATTTATGTAAGAATATACATAAACATATAAGTATGTAAAAACTAACAGTATTAGAAAGTAAATACTGCTCTCAAAAAAGTTCATTATTAAAATGTAAAACTGATAACCAGTTGAATTTATAATATGACCCATAACTGCCTTTTGCAGCCTAAAGCTTATAAATGCCTATGTTTTTAATTACCTAATTTATACGTATTTTAAAATAAACTTAATAAATTATTTTTCACATTGTTTTTCAAGACTCTGATTTAGAGAAATATGTTTCCTCACAAGCCTCTGCAGTCTTAAGCAGAACAAAAAAATATGGTACCATTTTAAAAGAATGAACTACAGTGAGGAAGTTACTTGTAGAACAGCAGCATTTCAGTGTGAAACTGCCAACACATTTACTGCCTAATGCCTATATTTAATTAAACCAGCCTGTGAGCATAACACAGAATGCAACTTCTATGTTTTTGAAGATGGTCCAGTGTGCATTCCACATGGACCGTGTGTGTGGTCTTTTCATGGTCAGAAAACAATATTCTTATGTCCTATGTTTTCTGTGGTAATCTTAGCTGGCTGTGTATTCCATCCAAATGCTGAACAGTCATTTGCTTGTGGAGTCACAATGAAACCCTACAGTGTCCAGCATTGCACATAATAAATGATCTACACTTGGTATTATAGTGTAACTGACTGTGAAAGCTCTGTAGATGAACTTGTCATACCCACCCTTTAACATTAGTGGTTTTATTTTAGTTTGGGGGGAAAGTGGAATTATAGTGATGTACATTTTTATACATCCACTCTAAATCCCATATTTATGCTATGTTAAAATGATTTGCTCAATAACTAGTTTAGTCTATTTGTGAAAACACTGGTTATGAGAAGAGTAAGGAGGGCTAACAGGAGTTTCTGCACCACCAAAGAAGGAATTGAGGTTAAGAACATTGCTAAGCCAGGCAAAATTTTCCAGCGTAACTTAAGAACCAGAAAAATCTGAAAACAGACTGAATAAGCTCTTAGAAGACTGATTACTCATAATTAATACCAGTTTTATTATCAGCTTACTTATCCATTTGTTTCTTGAAATGTTGAGATCATTGATGTTTGTGTATTGTAAGACTTGCTATCTTCAGAGCATCTTTAAAGTTTCAGTGAAAACACTTTGGTCAAGGGAGTCTCAATTTAACATTTAACAGTCTTTCTCCCTTCCCTGCCTCCCCATGCCTTCAACAGGGAATTAAATTTTGCTAAAGAAGAATACAAGAAAATTACAAGCAGAAATAGCTTTTCACTGAATATGAGACACAAACTGACAGCTATGTGCTTCTCATGCCATTAGGAGGCCCGAATCTCCATTGTATACTAACTTGGCTAACATCCTGGTTTCAGCCACGGATCCCTTACACAGAGGGAAAAGAGTGGAAGAATGGAAACATATTTGAAGATGCAGCTCTGGCCTTTCTGGACAGTCAAGACAGAGAGTGATAGCTGGGTATTCAAAACTCCAGAGAGTGGTTCATCCCTGATTCATACAAGCTGTTCCCTTCAATGAAGCAGGAAGAAGCCAGTACAATAGAGGGTTTTCAGAGTGAAGAAACAGGGAAGGACTTAGCATCACAAGGCAATAAACTGCTGTTATTATGAAAGACATTATGAAACAGTTTGTGGTTCTAAGATTAATTTTAGCTTAAGCTTCAACTTCAGAGCAGTTAGCAGTTGCTGACTCTCAACCTCTTCTCTCAGTCACAAAATGAGGGACAAGCAGAGCACAAAAAGCCCTTCTACAAACAGCTGTCCTCCTGCTCACCTGTGCCATGACCCCACTGAATCTCAGGGATTCATTCTAAAAAGGTTCTTGAGACTCCTTGCACCAATGCTGGACACTACATTTTCCACACAATATAGGATTTTTTATAGTTTTCATAGTCAATTCCCAGCCAAACATGAAAAGTGCATAGGATGCAGCTCCTTCCACTACTTTTGCAGTAGATAGACATGTTAGTCCAGGTCACGTGAAAAAAATCTGCTGTGAAGACACAGGAAAATGGTAATGTGTGTTTTTCTTATTAGGTCTTTGGCTACAATCCTAACTGTAGCTGTCTTGAGGGTGAATGTAGTACCAATTCACTTGTCCACTCTCACAGGACAAAGACAACAGGTAAACTGCTTTAGTATTATGTTGAAAGATAGTTTTTACCATGCCAAACCACTAACGCACCGAAATACTTTTTTAATAAATATGGGACTATTGTTCATTTAATTTCTTATCCATTCTTAAAAAATAACAATAAAAAATATTGTAGAGTTATAACCAAAAATAGTGACAAAGATTTTTTTGATCTCACAAACTTTTCTCTGTCCCTAACTGCAATCTTGGTCTTGGCCCTTCTTAGTTCATATGTCCTATTAGATACAAGTATTCTTCAGTGCAAATGCCAGATTTCATGCCATAGTAATTCTTTCCAACCTTGTTAGTATCCTAAACAAGCTACCTTTAAACATTGCAGCAGCCTAAGAAGACATTGTAAGCAGCATAATTACAGTTGCAGCTGTTTTATCTTGTAACTGTTCCACTTCTTCTGTCTCTTCCCTAAATTCCTTTTGATAGGGAAACAATAGAATGAGCCATTCTCCATAGGCAGCATTTTGTTGCCAGAATGAAAGAGTCTAAGGAGTAACATTCTTGCTAGATAAATATGCTTTGTGGCTACACAGACCAAGGAAAAAACAGTATGAAGTTGTGAGTGTCAAAATCTTGTTTGCTAACTGCCAACAAAGCAAAGCTGTTTTACAGAAAGGCCATGTAGGAAATAAAAGGTAATTTGGTGTAAATGACAGCAGTCTGAATCCATACCCCCAGGTTCAGAGAAGCAGGAAGGTGATACACAATGATTATGCTGGCAGAGAACAACCACTCAGAGAAAGCTTAAAAATCACAGAAGAAATAACTATTTTGTGTCTATGTTTATCCTTGCCATGAGATGAGGGAGCAGGAGGTGACATTTCATAGGAATACTTTGACAGACTTCTCAAAGGGAGAAACCCAGAGTCAATACTTCCAGAGAACCAAATCCTTGTTGCTGTCCATTGCATTTCACCAGCAGGTAACACAAATGCTGTAATCTGCTGAATAACCATGGCAAGCTCTGCCACTCTTCTGAAGGTTCTGGGGTACTTACCACTTCGTTTGGCTACATCTTTGTGGCAGGTGTAATCCCTCAGTGCTCCTTAGACCTGCTCCTCCAAACCACAGGAACCACATCAGTGAATAAGAACTCCTCTCTGCCTAGGGTTTTCCTTCCAAAGAAAGTAAGCAAGCAAGCACTGAATAACAGCAATGCCCTCAGATCTCAAATTAACATGGAGCTAGGAGGCAAACAGGAAGTGCACTTCTGGGCAAGGCTTACCATAGACAGTGTGGGTGCACCTGCTCTACACTATGTATAGCCACTCTACATTTCAATAGAAGAAACACTGTATAAACAAAAAGCTAAATCCTCGTGCACAGTACAAATCACTCCGTTCAAAACTCTGCAGATTAATTTTGCTTATTCCAGCAGTAATTCAAACTACTTGTTATAATGGCAAAATCACAGCAGATCTACACTGCCTATCTGGAATTCTCTACACTTTTCTGGTTCAGATGTGCATTGTTTATATGTAATTAGGCAATGGTTTGGTAACCGAGTTTGCACAGATGCTGAGGCATCCATCAGCATAGCATTACGTTTATGTTATAAGCCCTCTGGAGAAAGGAACACCTTTTAAATCAGTGTTAATGTAACGCCCTGCACAATGGGAAACCAAATCCTCTTTGAATTCCTAGATGACGTCAAAACATGTCTGTGTATATGTTACACACACATTATTTATGCATTATAGAAGGACCATATGACAACTAAGTAGAAGCCAGATTCCTCGATCCTATTTACTTAGGGGCTCTTTCTGAAATTCTGTTCTAAAGGGATAATTTATTAGACAATGGGTACATGACAGCAAATTTTCTGGAGGAAGAGAGCTGGTTTTGTGCAAGGTTGCCTGTCCACCTATAGCTATGTCCTGGGCTAGGGCAAGGTCACCAGCTCTGCTATAAGGCTTGCAAAAGGCCCTTTAGTCATGAATCTGTTTGGATTTGTAAACCGACCATTATAAAGCTTAGTCTGAGATGGAACAACTTTCTTTGTAAGTCCTCCAGACAATATCAGGGTGCATCTCTGATGCCAGCATAACGTATGTGGAGCTATGAGAGGAGGGAAAGCTGATTTGGCACAGAGTCTCTCACTGCGCTTTGCTGACTGGCTGGATTTCTTTGGGTCCAGACTTTGGAGAACTAGATCTGTGATCTGATCCCAAGACACTACAGATTAAGTCTCAAAGATGAATGATCCATGTGATAAAGATCATGAAGTATTTTATCTTGGAAATGGTGATTTGAATGGTAAGACCTGAGGCAATAACAAAGGCAATAATAGAGACAGTAAAATCTCTTTGACTGTACAGACTCTTAGGAAAAAACCTCTCTTCCTACCTGATATGTATTTGCATATATGTATGTGTGTTTATGTCTATGTCTACACATGTATAGATACATAAATACACATCTATTTCAAATGTATACAGCCTTTAAGCAAACCAAAACTATTTTCCTTGGGCTAGTTTCCTAACTACTATTGCAGCCCAGTGTCTGAGGTTATAACTGAAGGATGCTGAGACAGCTGTCCGAATGACTGGTATTAAACAAAGACTGTCTTCACTAGTGATTTCTCCCGTACTAAAATTGAGCACATTTTGTCAGGGGCCACCCTGGTTTTATTGAACTCAAAACCACTACAGGGGCTGAAAGTGACTCTGAAGTTGTGACCATAAACCTTCTCTGTTGTGTATGTGTGTGTTAGCATGTCTTCTTTTGGGATAATCATCCAAATGTGGTGCCTATGGAGATGTGGCTGATTCAATACTTGTGCTCCTGGGTGGTCAGCCTATAATTTAAAGATTCACGGGTCTCATGAAGGTAGCCACAAATAGAACAGTAATCGTAATTACAAGAGGCTGTTCCACTAATCCATAGTTAACAATTGTTAGTTAAAAGATAAATAAGCCTTTTGGAAGCATTTCCTGGAGGTGTATGAGCTTCATGTTTTCATTTGTTCTGGGTTCCCTCTTCTTTAGAGAGGGAATACAAGAACATAATAATAATAAAAAGTAATTTAATTTTCTTCCAACTGTTAGAAATCACAGGAAGTCTTTGAAGTTTAATTATCTTCCCCCCTCCTCGATTACTTTTTATTTATGATACTGAGAAACACTGTCATTCTTTTCCAAGCTGAGTTTCTCTAAACTACTTTGTTGTTTGTTCTATTGTTTATCTTATTTCTAACCTCCAGTGTTTATAGAAAGGAACAAGAGGCTTGTAGAATTTAGCACCAATCAAAAAAATAATCTGAAGGCCAGATTTTTCTCTGTAAAAAATGGAAACATTTGCTACATTTTCAGTGTACTTATCACATTAATTCTTTCCACTTTTTCTGCAGAGTACCTTCCTGGTTTAGTAGTTCTGAAGTATAACATTTCTTCAAGATACAATTGCATCCATTTTCTCTTAGGTGATAAATTGTTGTCCAGTGTTGGTGAAACAAAAGCAGGACCGATTACATGGCAATGAAGGAATATAAGAATTGTATTACTACCACAGAAGGCTTGTCACATAACTCTGCTGTAATCTACTTACTGGTAAATGTCTCTACATAGCTCCTAACTGGGTAGTGGTTGCTTTCAGAATTTAAGAATTAATATTTATTCCTTTAATTTTTATGCTGTTTAATGTAACTTTGGATGTTCTCATTATACACACAAATGCATAATCCTTTCTTGAATCCTGCTGCACTTTTGGGCTCACACACAATTGGTAGTCTGCCATATCCAAACATTGGTCATACCACCAAGGAACTGTGCAGTTGTGCAGGAAGGATAGAGAAGCAAGGATTTTGTCCCTAAAAAGCATCTAAAAGCAAATAAAGGAGTGTAATTTACTGAAACTAGTCAGTTGTTTAGGTCTTCTCTCTTAGACTTATAAACATTTAAAAATGTTGATATAAACTGTATATGCTGAAGATAAGTCTAGTCAATATACTCTGTTTATTCTTAACATAGAGAGATCCTTTGTTCATAGAAGACCATAGGAAGAGGTCATATCTTACTAAATGAGAAGCTACAGGTGGTAAAAGCAGACGAAACCTTAAGATCCAGCATTCCTTCAACAAGTTCGAGAAGAAGCTGGAAAGTCTAATGCAAATACAAGTTAGGTGTAACTGCTTTTAGTTAACTGTGGTAAAGCTGCTTAATTAGAACACCTGAGCAAGAAAGGCTGTCAACAGTATGCAAGAGATGCTTGTGCCAAACGCAGACTGAATATAGAACAGTAGAGTGATATGGTGGAATGGGGGGAGAAAGAAGTTGCTTATGCTTATGCAATGGGGAAAGAAAAGCATGAAGGTTGTAAGGTGTCACGAAATCAGTACCTCTATTGAATGGATGTCATTTTCCAGTAAAACTATCCGCCTTTTACACCTTCTTTGAGGGACTGGAGTGGCATTATGATTATGAAAAGTGTTCTCATATTGGTTTCATTCACTCCATCTTCTGTTTAACACTGAGACATTAAAGATGGAATCCGATATCCAATGGAGGGAATATTTTTCTTCTGGACAGGTCAGAATAGATGCTGCAGTTTGAAGATAATATAACTAATATTCTGTGTCATCAACAACTGGGCATAGAGATTTCTGTCCATGTCCTTCTAGTTTCCACTTTAAAAACATGGAATTACTTGTAGAAGGGCTTAAAAGAATTGCAAAGGACTTAGAAGACACTAGGAGAAAGTTTCTAGCGGTAAGGTGGATGACATAATAGAACAGACTAAAATAAGCAGTTTATGGGTTCTCTACCTTTGGAGAGGCATGATTCCTTCTGTGTTGATCCTGACTGAGAAGATAGTCTAAGCAATATTTTGTGGTGCCTTATAGTTATACAGTCTGCACGATACTGAGGTACAAGTTGAGAATTTGTCACAATTAGTGAACAATATAAGTGAAAAAAAAACTTCTAAGCTAATGGTTATTAGGATAGTTTTTCTATTACTGATCATCAGTTACATTCCCAGGCAGAGGCTCCAGAGCTACAGCAATGCTGCTTTAACCGTAAGAGTAAGTATACAGTTTAACTCATTGTTGAAATACCATAGTCAAAGGATCACACGTAGGTGACAATCTGGTTGCACTTGGTAATCAAGCTTACAGAGAGATTGCTGTCATAATTTAAATCTATCTAGAAGCAGCATCTATATCAATAGTTTTTTTATTTCTGATATGACTGAACTGACAAAAATAGACAAAAATCAGTTCTGTTTTTAAAATCACTTTGACAGCAATTTTAAGCACAAAACTTGAACAGGTATAACAAACGTGTCAAAAGTGCATGAACTCATTTGGTGGCTAATTTTTATTGCAGCTTTAAAAAAATATTTCTTGCTCAAGTACTTTCTTTTTCGTCATGTGAGATTTTCTGAAGAGCGAGTGAGTTGTGAGCAAATACTTGAACATACTGAGTGTTTCCAGGGGTGAGCCTCGGGCTTCACTGAAAGACTAGCTGTTTACTTTGGGTTTTCAAAAACATGTTCAGTGATACAGTCAAGTTTGAGGTCCAGATGACAAATTGTATCATCCTTGGACTGTTTAGTACACACACATACACATCTGTGAATTCTGTGCTTGAGCACACAGGAGTCATACAAGGTTGGAGAGATTATACGAGATAACATGATTTATTGCTGTTTAAGAAAGAATAAAGAAGTATGTTTGCTATTTTCATTGACTCAGATTGCAGTAAAGTATATCTTCATTTCTTCATATTTATGAATTTTTTGGGTATTCCTGCTTATTTAACTAGAAACTGTGTTTTCGCCTCATATGAATGATGCTTGAAAGAGATTATTATCCTTCTTGCTGCTTCTTCACTTCATCAGGATAAATAATTGGATCCTATCAATACATTATCTTGGAGAGAAAAACTGTGGTGAAAGTTCCTCCTGCCTTGCTCTAAGGTCAAGCCATCCTTGGTAGCATTTCCCCAAGAGCTCTCATTTTCCCCTCGGAAAAATGCTACCCAAATAGCAATGCAACAAAGAAGCACCCATACTTACCAGGGACATTCATTTGAACTAGTATGTGGTTAATCCTTATGGTGGCCATAGCTTTTCAAAACCCAAACTAAAATAATAAAATTCTCAGGTTTCCAGCCCCACTGGAAAAGACTGAGAGGAGCAGGTTAACCTGCCTTTCTGCAGAGCTGAATCACAAAATCACACAGAATCACAGAATGGTAGAGGGTTGGAAGGGACCTCTGGAGATCATCTAGTCCAACCCCAGTGCCAAAACAGGTTCACCTAGGGCAGGTGGGGTGTGCCACCTGTGTGCCCAGGTGGGTTTTGAATGTCTCCAGAGATGGAGACTCCACCACCTTCCTGGGCAGCCTGTTCCAGTGCTCCATCACCCTCATGGTAAAGAAGCTTCTCTTCATGTTGAGGTGGAGCTTCCTGTGTTGGATCCAGTTTGTGCTTCTTGCCCCTCATCCTATCACTGGGCACCACTGAAAAGAGACTGGCCCCATCTTCCTGACACCCACCCTTCAGACATTTACATTGACCAGATCCCCTCTCAGCCTTCTCTTCTCCAGGCTAAACTGCCTCAGGGCTCTCAGCCTTTCCTCATAAGGGAGATGTTCTAGTCCCTTAATCATCCTTGTAGCCCTCTG
>VZZY01005160.1:9945-20344 GCA_013400335.1 Eurystomus gularis | reverse complement strand
CTGCTGTTGAACATTTTTTCATATTTACTCATTTTTTTGTTAATACAAAAGGTGACGTTTCTGGGAAATGAGTGGATTCCTAACCATGGTATAGTCTGAAAATATGACAATGCAGAAATGAATATATGAAGTTTGGTGCTCTGCATGTTGAACAACACTACACTGCAGTATCAGTCTGTTACGGCCAAATGGAGTATAATATCCAACTCTTTCTTCTTACCACTTCTGCCTAGGTTTTTGCCCTCAATATAGCATGTTTGTTGCAGTTTTTTTTAACAAAGTCTGTAATCATTTTTCTTGGAATATTGTATTTTCCAGCACAGATCCATGCTGAGTCTGAGTGGTGAGCCTCGGAGCCTCCTCAGTACTTTCTGTTTTCCTCAGCATCATGTGTTAATTCTTGAATGTAATAAATGAAGCTCCTGGATCTCAGGGCTTGCACAAATAAGGCCTTGCCTAAAGAATATATTGTCTCAGTTCACAAATGTTTGGTTAGTGTTTGTAGAAATCCGCTTTTGAGGTTCAGCAAGCCTATATGTCTTTTCAGGTGAAAGCACTGTACTGAAACTGTAGACACATAATGACACATCACTAGGTCCATTCCCATCCTTCCCATTCTCATGCAGTAGCCTATTGCAGTGCACCAACAGTGCTTGCTATGCTATTGTTAAAAGTAAAATGTTTTACTCAGTGTTTTTCTCTTGTCCTGATGGAACTATGTGATGCCAGCAGAGAAAATCAAGTACTTGGTCTTTGCAGACCATCAGTTTTATCTCATTACAGTTATTAGCAATGAACTCCTTGCTGTGAAAATGTGTGAGTTCATTGCCATTGTTCTTCACATTGTCCCAGTTCCATGGCCGTGTCAAGCTGTTGCTGTCAGCAGAATCGCAACTTTCCTCCGTTTGTCTGTGTCATATGAGGAAGGAAAAAGGAGTAATGCCTTGAGCATGTGAACTCTAGAGCCTGTCTGTATCTTCTGTCACAGATGGAGTTCTCTATTGCACCCCATTAGACATTATTTCCATAACATTCAGCTTCCTGGAACATCACTAAGGGGTAAGTTGGCAGGCTGGCCTATTCACTCTAATGTTTTAAGACACATGGAACTGGAAATCCTTAGTGTGAGAGGAGGATTTAAGGGGCTAATATTTGCACCATCCTCAGTATTTTAGAAATAAAAAATAGTCTCTTGTGAGTAAGAAAGAGGAAATAAGAAATCCATCTTCTCTATGATTTATTCATGTTTTTTGTTCCGTGGAAGAGCCAGCTTGAGCCCAGCACCTACAGATACTCTTCAAAATTGAAAAGTGAAACCCTTTTGAAGGTCTATCCTTGCCTGCCAGCACACCGGCCTGTCAGAACTCTGCCATTAACCACATATCAGTTAAATGGGTCTGTAGTAGTTTGAAGCTCCCCATTCAGTTTCTTGGTAGTCCTTTTTTCAGTAATGTACATCCAACTTCAGGTGCTCATAGTTGAGTTGTCTTTGGCAGCACTGTCAGAGATGAAGATGCTCTGCATCTTACACAGTTCTTTGGTGCTCAGAGGCTAAACACACAGACTCAAAGCCTGCAAGCACAAAAGAGGTGTCAACTAGCACCTGTGCTACTGTGTACCTCCTCTTTAAGGATGCTTAAGGGTAGTTGCTGAGCCAAGACCACATTCACCCAACATCATGCTTTAGAGACAGGAAATTTTAAGTGTTTAGATTCATAAAGCTGCCAGCTGTCTGCTGGCACACCAGTTTTATCTCTCCTTCAATGTCTTAGCTTTCAGGCTATGTAAGTTACGGTGTGACTATATTCATGCCCATAAACTTAGATGGTGGTTGATATTACACACCGTATAAGCAGTGGCAGAGATAATGTAAACCAAAGTTAAACATATGGAAAAACACATAGAGCCATTAACATGTTAAACATGAAGATAAATAAATGTTTGCTTCTCAGATGATTAATGTTAAATATGTAGATAAATCAGTCTGTTCAGCAAGAAACTTAAAAGTGCATGGTTAGGTCTAGTATTGAAGTGGACTAATTGCCCTTTCGGGTATAAGTGCACTTAGTCTCACTGTGCACTGTGTTTAGCTGTGCTAAAAACAACAAAAAAATCCCTTTAAATTCCACCTTCAGTTAAATTGTCCCTGTATAATTAAAAAAAAAAAGAAAGTGGGGATCTGACCAGTGTTTCAGTTTCAGATATAAGGTGAAAGGAGAGGCAGTAGTGTAGATGGTATCTTTTGTGTGTCTGGGGAGTTGAGTATATACTGGTTTTAGTAATTTATATGAAAGCAGGCACCCTAAAAATATGTTTTGTATTTCTGTATTTGAATTGCTTTAAGCTTTTCATTTATGGAAATTAAGGCCTAATGGTTCTTTCTGTGAATTAAATAATAGTAATTCCTGCAGAACTAGCTTCTAGAAAAATATATGAAGGTAAAGTAATCTTTGTCTAATTTTCCTTTCAGTTCTCTGGCATTCAGTAGGCACTAAATGGAATAATAGAAGATGTGTACAGGCAGTTTTCAAGACCCAAAGAAGAGTTCATGCAGATGCAGCTGTTGCAATGTAGAATTTTTCTGTATATAACATTTAAAAGGTCTGTTGATAAATGGTGTTGCCCATGACTAGTGGGGCCTGAGGTGTTTCTTCTACAGGTAATGTTTGAGGCTCTCAAAAATCTTTGATATTCCAAGATTTGTTGAGTGGGAATTGAATGATGGATGCTGAATTAAGGACAGGTTCAGAGTGTGTTAGCCCTGTAATTGTTAAAGAGAACTTTTTACTCTACTGAAGTCAAGATGCCTCCCTTTCTCAGCTGAATTTGATAACGGAGCAAATCACCTTATTTTTGGATAGTTATGTTTTTAAAAATTGCTTTCGTTTTTTTCTCTCTTTGAAAACTTTTGGTCCTGTAATGCATTTGATTTTTATTGATTTAGTTTCATTCAAAATTTCATTCAAAAGTAGTTGGTTAAGGTCAACTTAATGCAACTTTTGAAATTGTCTCTGTGATTGTCCTTTTGCTAGTGACATTAAAATAATATTATGCTGCTTAGCTTCATGGTGCTTTAAAAGAAGCAAGATACAGTTGCTCATTGATTTTCCAGTCTCATATTCAATGAAATTAGTTGTAAAGCTTCTTTTGATTTCCACAATGGAGCCTGAGGCATCTGAAGAGGCAGATCTTATCTCTTCATGACATATTGAAAGAATCTGTTTAAATGGCAGTAAGTCCGTTGCATAAGCAATAATAGGTTTTGAGTGCCTTGTAAATCTAAGCATCATTGGCCTATACTTTAATAGTAAAGATAGTCTTATAGGGCAATATATAATCAAAATATTCAAATCCTGTGTATATGACTTTAATTCCTGTATTGGAATTACACTGGATCCAAAACCTGTCAGGCTTCAATGTATGAGAGGGTGTGTGCGTGTGTGTGTGTGTGTCTGCTGACACAACCTGAAAAGTGCTGTCATCTGTGAGCATAAAGTCCCATGTAGACTGGTTCCTATTTCACAATGATTTGAAATTTGCTCATATTACATGAATATGATACTGCAAAATGCAGAAGCACTTCCAGGAGCAGGACTTTACCTACTGGGCTACAGAGTCATGCTGTGTCTTCTGCTGCCTTCTGACATTGCAGGTCTTCTCTTCCTTTCAGCACAGTGGCTTCGAGATGGCATGAAGAGTGCTGCTGCCCGGATTCGTCATTTTTCTCTTGATAAACATACTTCCCTAGAAAACAGTAGAAAGAGATTTGAGTGTCCTTAGCTCTGGAAATACTGCCCAAAAACCTGAATGATATATAAAAGACAGACAACAATGCATTCTTCGGCATTTTCTGCTCTGAAATAAACAGTCACCGCTACCTTTGGTACTAAATCTGATGGAACCAGTGCATACCAGGCATGTGCTGAGCATTCCTCAGAGGAAAGCTGGATATCCTGTTTAAAGCTTGAGCAGCAATTAGCATTTACATGGAAGGGACTGACCCCTTCCACTAAGGCAGTTCTGAGAAAACAAGGGAAACAAAACTTTGGGTGCCTGAGGAGGTCCTGGGTTTAGGAAGGGCATGGATTGGCAGCAACTGAAGACAGAGTAGCTCCAGTTGCATTTACAGGCTTCTGAAGAGTGATTCTGGCTTAGGTCTCTGATTTTTGAGAGTGCTTAAGTGTGCTGGGAGGTGGTTGTTTGCCTCTTTTTTCTTCAAGTGATGGGTTCATTCAATTTTACAGCTCTTTAACAGTTGTAAGAAGAGAGCAGTGAAAAGCATATGTTGTGTTACCCCCAGATCCTATGTTATAAAAGCAAAAATAGTCAAACATGTAAAAGCAAATTTAAAAGCCCTGACTGGTTCTTGCTTGCTGGCCTGCAGAATTATCCCCTAAGACACCAGTCTTTTTTCTAGCCTGTGCTGTTGTAAATCAGGATTAACTTAAGCAAAGTCAGGGAGCAGAATTCTGTTCTTGGGCTTTTTTGTCCTCAGTTTTCTGGATCAGAACTTCTGATTGTGCGCTAAACTTCCCTTGCATGCTGCTATATAATTCTCTATCTCATGAAAGACCTATATGTTACTGGAAGGAAAAATAACTTACTTAGAACTTCCAAATCACCTCTCTAAGGAACTATCAATATGCATTGAAGATATTCTCTTGTGTATCCAAGATTCCAATGTCAGCATAGATATCAAAGGGACAGAAAATGAGTTGCATTAGGAGACACAAGGGCTGTGATCTGAGGGGTTAAAACTGCCTGAACGTTTCTTCAAATGGCCCACTGAAAAGGAATTTAGGAGAGTAATCATCTGAAGAACAAACATTTTTCTGGTGTTATTAACCTTTCAACTGCAGTTATTTGTTAATGTCATGCATGCCCTGAGTTTTGGCAGAAGTAAGGCCTCTGCTTTTCAGTTAACTGCTGGAACACCTGTGTCGTGGGGACAGGAGGCTGTTTTGTCTGATTCTGAGTGCGTCTCCAAGCCCATGCTGCTTGCTGCTTCTGATAGTGTTTCATATGCTGCATCGTGCTGCATCAGTAAGCCCAAGAGGAGCCCCTAGAACAGCACATTTCTTCCAGTGTCCCTGTGATATTAATGGGGAACCAGAATGTTTGTTTCCTGAAGACGTAAGCTATTAATAACAAAAATAAAAGCCATGCTCACCAGTGGTGCACTTAGCATGGAAAGCTGAAGCTATGTCATTACCCAGCAATTGTCAGGCCATGGTAAGCATTGGGCTTACTGAGCTATTAACAAACCTCGGCCAGGTGGGGAGGAAAGTGTTTTTATTGATGTCTTGGCCAGGCTCCTGTGTTTGTATGTAATTTCTCCTTCGTTCACTGATCGGGTTAATAAGCTCTCTTTTCCCATCCTAAGCTGTTACATTGCCAAATGGCTGCTGTATCTTCAGTCCCAGAAGAGGCTGTGTTTTGTTCACCTGTATTATAGTCTCTGGTAAGGCAGAGAGAGCTCTAAATTATTCTGATGGATTTCCAAACCTATTTCAGACTATGTGTATATTAATGCCATATAAAGTTGTTAAAATACAATGCTCCAACAAATCTTATTTTGTTGCTATGGTGAAGATGGATCTTCCAGGGCAGATGAGTTAGACTGTCACACCACAATGACTCTGCAATGACTCTTTTTATGGCATTCAGTGTTCTCATTGCCTTGAAGACCTACAGATCTATTCTAATGAGGTTATCGGCATGATTATTGTCTGGGGTAAAACTAGCCTTGCTTGATTTGGGCAGCAAGAGCATTCTGCTCTCTAGCATTTCAGTATTTCTCTTCTGTTCCTCTGCAGCAGCAGAAGCAGAAGTAATAAGTAATAAGTAATAGGGAGGAGGTCAGATTGTAGTTGGGAACACCCACTGTAAATTTACTTAAAATCCAAGGGATCTGGCTTATGCAGCACAAGGATTTAGCTCCTTGTCTTCTCTTATTTCAGGGAGAGTCAATTCAGGAGCTTTGAATACATAGGTGTTTTGCAATATTTGCATTATAAGACACCTCTTCTGGTGAAATTGTTAATTAAATGGCAACTGTCACAGTCGGGCGCGCAGAGGTCCGACCATTGGTCGGACCACATTTGGTGCCATCACCCATTTCTTGATATACAGCAGCAGGGAGAGCTGTTGTGGATCTCCAAGTAGTGCAAAGCCTCAAACCATTTTCTGATCTGTACCCGGTTCCGCTTAAAGTTCTCTCCAGGACAGCATATGACTACCTTTGTTGAAGACCTGACAGAGGGCCTACATGCTGATTTATTCACTAAAGAGCAAGATTATTAGAGGCAGGCCCACTTAAAAAGATCAAAGGACGCCATTTTGCTTAGAAAGCCATATAATCTCAAAAGGATTTTCCTCTCTTCTGCTCTCTCTGATAGAAGAGTAGAAAGAAGGGCAGTATCAGGAGGGTGTAGGTGCATGGTAGTCTAATTTATCCATAATATTTTGCAGCTGTCTGCTTGTTTATATGAGGAACAAAGTCCAGCAAATCTGACATTGTTTTCATTGGCCCAAGACAGACACTTCCTTGACTAACACACTGAGATAACATTAAACATCTGCTTGGATCAGGTGTTTTTGCAGCAAGGCTTCCAGCAATAGCTGGAGGTGTCCTTTGCGAATATTTGTACTTGCGAATATTGTACTTGGGAAGGAAAATACGGCGGGAGGAAGGGTTTGGTTCAAGTGCCATCTCCAAATTGTTAGTTCCTGATAACACTGTCATCTTGCTCCTTATTATGAAACTGGAGAAAACGAAATAATATTTTACCAGGTTGGTATATTTTTAAGCTATGTTTGCAATACTGTAGTGTTAATCCTTTTGCCATTGGAGAAAGGAGCCTCTCTTTTTCCTAGGTGTGTATTTTTAGAAAAGAATAAATTACAACTGTGGCCCATAAAAGGCTTTTCCAATGTGCAGCAAAATCTCTGCACACAAATGCAAAGGGCTTACCAGCTTCCCTTGAGTAAAGCAAGATTTCAGACCACACAAATGCAGAAGGTCAAAAATGCTCATGTGTGGGATCACAGAAGATTTAACCATGCAGTAATTTTCATTGCATGTTACAGGTGGGAGTGTGAGCCAGTTGAGAACCACATGTAACACTACAGGCAAAAAGTCTGGATTGTTCTACCTGGTTCCTCAGCATCAACTTTCTGGAACCGTATACTCTGACTCCTACCTAGAGATTATGAATCAGGCTATAAAGTTGAACTGTATCATGACTTTTCTTCTGTTTCCTCTCTAACCTGTGCAACTGACCTACTTCAGGGGAGGTTGTGATACCTACCAAAGGAGGAAGATTCAAGACAGTCATATATCAAATAAGGCAGACATTTTGGGTGTTGCACTCCCCTCAGACCTTTGGTTACCCTCTGTTATCCCCATCTAATTTAGTTTCTTTAACTTGTACTCTCTGTCTTATCGCACCATATTTTTGCACCATACAAAGAACAGGTTTTGTATCAGCAGGATTTAAATCAGGACCTTCATCATGGCGTTAAAACATCTATATTTTAAACCAACTGACTGTTAAGTTACTGGTAATCACTGCACAAGATGATCACCATACTTTTCTGAGTTGTTGTGACCAGCTTTTCAAGCAGATAGTAGTCATAATACCGCTTCTGGGGAGTGAGAGTCATGGGAGGAGGACCATGACACTGTCTGCAGTTGCCATGTTTGTGGAATACCCAGACAACAGATCAATGGTGTGACTCACTTTGTTAGCACTGTGCTATATGTCTGTCCAGTGATGGATGAATTAGATCTGGATGCTTACTCCAACACAGGAGCAAGTCACCTCATAGCAAATTAAGAATGAATGCGTGAGGAATGAGGTCAATAGCCTACAGAGAGCTATGGTTATGTGGCTATTTTCAAAAAGAAGGGGAAAATCCCTCCATTTTCCTATGGAAAAGAACTTGATAAATGCATTGGACAAGTTGAGTTTTGGAAGTTGTGGACGGTCCTGCTCATGTGAAGAGTAGCCTTTTCTAGCAAGTAAACAGAATTGAAAATGTCGAGGGAGTTTGGGGAGGTTGTAGCACAGGGGAAGAAGTGTCATGGCTGTTCCCCTATGCTGCTGTGGTACCTCTGTCACCAGGGTATGGCTTTTTGGAAGGAGGAGGCTGTCAGTACAGCACTGGCAAGTACAGTACACATTCCAGAGAGGTATGGGTACAGACATGCTGGCCATGTTTGTTACTGGTTATACAGTACGTAACAGAGTTATACCTCTGTTATGTTGTGTTAGATTTTTTTTTTCTTCAGGACTGCATTTCCACCATTCTACTGTCTTGATTTTGAACACAAAGAGCAGCAGAGTGTATGTTTAAACTAGTGCTGCAGCCACCTCCATACACTCATCTATACCTTGAGGCTGACCAGACTTTAAGCCTCCTCTGCACTCCAGGGACAGACTGGCTGGCAGACTCTCCAAGGCTGAGGAGTCCGCCTCACTGCACAGCTACCAGTTGCTTTCAGCAGTACCACGAGGCACTTTTTAACTATTTATGACACCGTGTCAGTTTGTAAACCCATCTTCCAGGAATGAAGGTCAGAGAGATGCTTTGGATTCTGCTGTACCCAGGTGATAAATCTGTGACAGCAGCAATGTTTCATTGTTTATTTAAGGGTAAATGAAACAGAGGTAGCTTTGTGAATTTGGGGAAGTTCCACAGCAGCAAATGAAACTACACGGCCTGTCTGAAAACTTAGTGCAGGTGAGGAGCAGTGGGAACACTGCCAAGTTTATTAGGCACCCTGGGCTGTTCTGCACCAGCTATTCTTTTTCTGTGTTATTTATGTTTCTTCAGATTGACTGCCTAACACATCTAAAAAGCTATCAGATGTTAAGCTTGTCACTCACAGCAGAAATGGTGCACTCTGGCCCTTGCACTTACTGCCTGTAACTGTGAGGTGGGAACATGGGCTGCAGAGAAGTCAGAGGATTTGTCAGCTTCATTTATTCAGCTTGTTTTAGTCAGTTAATACAGAAGTAGGAGTTTCTTTGATATAGTAACATTCTTCAGCAACAGTCATATGTCAGCCCTTGGAAGATGAAACTACGTGTAGTTCATTTTGAGACATGCCTGTTCTGCATCAGAAAATGGAGTGCCTTCCAGAATTCAGTTCAGTGATCCAGCTTGTAGTGGTAAGTGCCAGCTATTTGCTTTCCCCCTTTTTCAGGATTTAACATTTCCTTGGGTATGTTTTTAAAATTCTGGTTTGGATAGCTTTCACAAAAAAATGTAAAGCAGGCTGCTGCTGCAATTGTTCCTGAACTTAGCCATGCTCTGATGGCTGAAACATGATCCCCCTGGTTAATTAGCAAATAACTGGGGTTTCTGTTATGTTTTTTGTGATAGATTGTCTTTATTTTGCCCTTGAATAACAACAATCATTTGTTATAATCCAGGTATTCAACTAATTGCGTGGAGTTTTGATTCAAATATTGCCAAGACACCTGTGTGTGTTATCATTTCTGTAGTATAGTGATGTCTCAGTTCACAACTTGAGCATTCAGGCCTGCTCCTCTGTGACCATCGATACTAGCTTTAGCATTGAGATGAATGGGTGTGACAGACAAAAACAAACAAAGTAGTTGTGCTTTGATAGATGTGGCTTATTCTCTGGTCCCTAGTTTGTGCATCAGGAGTGAGAGTGCTGCACTACATTTCTAAAGCTACTTAAAATTTTATGAAAAGGATTTGCCTCTGATGAACCCAGTACAGGCCAAAAAAAAGCCCAGATACTTCCCCACTTTATCTCTACCTCAGCAATGGCAAACAGAGGCAGTTCAGACATGAGCGGAACACTTCTGCATCTGATGTGCTTCTCTGCTTGCATGCAAAGACACAGCAGTGTTCACATCCACCCTGGTACCTCCTTTGCCATGGAGTCCAAAATAAGGCACATGTTTCTGGTGATGGTACCCAGACTGGTTACAGCCACAGCTGATAATTTATGTAATCTGAATCAAAAGTCTGTTTTCAGTATGGAAATTTTTGCTATATATCTGCACATGCCCCTTAGTGAAATTAGGAAATTTATCTATTAATTCACCATTGTTATGAGGGCTGTCGCAGCTGGAGCGCAGACGTCCAAACCACCTCCTAAAGGGAGAGGGATTGAGGGCAAAGTGGAATAGCTCCCCACCAGGCTTGTAGGCAATTATGAAGACCGAATGAGTATTCAACCAGTTTATTACTAAATATATTTGAATAAAACCATATTTACTTTACAGAAATATTACGGTATCAAAGAACGTCACGCCCACCCACTTACTCCCCCTGTCATCCACTGAGAGATAAGGGCAAATAAGAACTTAATTATGCCAAAATATGACCTGTATGTGTGGATGGTGCATGTGTGTGC
>VZZY01005156.1:0-34016 GCA_013400335.1 Eurystomus gularis | reverse complement strand
TGTCCGGCTCTGGAGTCCTCAGCACAAGAAGGACACGAATTTATTGGAATAGGTCCAGAGAAGGGCCACAAAAGTGATGAGAGGCCTGGAATACCACTCTTATGAAGAAAGGCCGAGAGAGTTGGCGTCGTGCAGTATGGGAAGAGAAGGTTCTGGTGAGACCTTATTGTGGCCTTTCACAGTACTTAAAGAGGGCCTATAAAAACAGTGTTTTTAGCAAGTCCTGTTGTGACAGGACAAGGGGTAATGGTTTTAAACTAAAAGAAGGTAGATTTATACCAGATATAAGGAAGAATTTTTTTACAAGGAGGTTGGTGAAACACTGGCACAGGTGGTCCAGAGAGATGGTAGATGCCCCATCTCTGGAAACGTTCAAGGTCAGATTGGATGGGGCTCTGAGCAATCTGATCTAGTTAAAGATGTCCCTGCTCACTGCATGGGGGTTGGATTAGATGACCTTTAAAGGTATCTTCCAACCCAAACCATTCTATGATTCTACAATTTAATGAACCTACTAGATTTCTAAAGTTCCTTCAACATACACTTAAAACACTGACCAGTCTAATAGCTGAGAAGAAAATCTACAAAACTAGATCATTTGTATCTCATATAAATTAAAATCTACAAAACTAGATCTTTTGTATTTCATATAAATTATGAAAAATGTTCAGAATACTGTGTCCAGAGTTTTGGCCTTGACTATGCCCCCTTATGCTGCTACAGTAGGTATAAGATGCAAGATAAGGGCATCTATATATAGTTTGCTATAGAGCACACACCATATTTTATACCAACACTGGAACTGTTGGGGTGGATTGGACTGCTGGTCTATCTCACCTGCCATTCTGTTTCCAGCCGCTGTCAATACTGCTTTAGAAGGTAAATACCCTACCTCCCACAACCCTGCTGACTGATTGTGTGATGTGTCCTTTTAGACTGCTCAAAACCAGGCTGGGTAGATGGTGGATCTGGGTCCAGTAGAGAGGTGGAAGGCTGTACTTGATGGTTCTCAAGGGTGAAACTGCACAGAATTATGGCTGTAAAGCATGCTTCCCTGGGAAACATCACTACAGAGAAAGAAAAGAGTTGCCTTCCTCACTGATACCCCCGCCGTTCCCAGTGTGCTCCTGAGACGCGCAGAGACAACTTCACTTCCCCAGCAAGGGGAACCATTTCTGGTTCTCTGTCCCACGCAAAAAGATGTCCTCACCTTCCTCATCCGTTTCCACCGTGGACCCCAGGAGAAAGAGCCAGAGGAGCTCTAACATGTGCCAGCTGTTACAAGGATGAAAGAAAATGAACTGCAGCTGGGGGTGGCTGGCCTGAGGTTGTTTCAGCTATCCTAGGCCAGGGGCTGTGGAGGCAGAGCAGTGTTTGAAGCCATACGTTGCCTGGGGAGGCCAGGGAAAGGAATTTCAGGTAGAAAAAAATGGAGCAATTTTTTCCTCCTCTGCTGCCCAAAAGTGCATTTTGATGTTCCTTAAGGAAGGTGTTTAGTCCTCAATCTGCAAAGGACAGGGCTCTGAGAGTTATATTTATAACAAATAACAACTGCATCTGTAGTGCAGGAATCCCACTGCACTACAATGGGAATCCCAGATCTTGACCCTTTGTAGTAGGTTTAGATTGAAGCACAATTTTTCAGAGCTAGAGAGTGAGAAATGTACCTGAGGGACTTGCCAGCAATAATTTTAACAATTTCTTTATACTTACAGGAGGAAGTATTTGTTCCTTCTGTTGAAGCTTGTATCCTGAGCATGGGTTCTGCAACACACAGAAGTAACAACAAAGTTGTAAAAATAGAGCCACAGCTACATTGGCATACTGGACTACCTTGAACACCTTCCTCCAGTAGAGGTTTCTTTTTTTTTTTTTTCAGTAATCAGAAACCAGCCAAAGCAGAGAAAAAAATGAGATAGCTCAAGAAAGCAAAGACTTTCAAAGTCGGTACAGCATGTCCTACGCACACTGTGAAAAATCAATTACAGAAAAAATGCTCCATATTGCTGAGAAAGAAAGCCAGGAGAAAATTGGCAAGGCAAAAGCAAAGTTTTCAGCTGTTTGTTGCAGTATCAGAGGAAAGTGGAAAGCATGCTGACCCAGGAAACACTAACTTCTCATCTTCTTCTCAGATAACTCCAAATGGACAGTCAGGCCTCTAGGTCTATCCCAACTACAGCTAAAGGACCTCTGTGGCTTGAAAGACAGCAGGGCCCATGACTGACCTCTGCAGAGAGCTGTGGCTGGAAGGCAGAGCAGGACACATTCCAGATCAAAATGGGACATAGCACCAGTCCCAAAGTGGTTACAAGGAAAGAAAAAGAAGCAGCATTTTGAAGAAGATAAATAATCTTGTATAACAGCTGAAGGAAATAGATCTCAACAAATCACACAAAGGAAGCACTCAGAAAAGAAATAAGAAGTAAGCTGGCCTGAAGCTAGGGCTGAACCTCCTGAGCTGTAGGAACCTGAACCATGCAGCAAACCAGAGCCATACATCTGGGTGGCTGCATGGGTTTTCACTGTCTTCAAGCCCAGTACAACATAGGGTGTCATGCATGAATAAAGAATTCAAGAGTGTGCTTGAGGAGTAATATCAGCTGGAAGGAAGAGTTTGCAGAAAGAGCGCTTTTGCTTAAGGCAACAAAATGATGTGCCACTGTGTAAAGTGATGAAGGAAGTCAGGGTTGCTAGCAGCCAGCCTGTGGATCCTAGGGAGCAGGTCAGGCATACCGCATGCTCTGTAGTGAAATATTTAACAACATGGCATATCAGTCAAAAAACATGAATCTGTCAACTAATAGAGTCCATTTTTAGGCAGAGTAAAACCACACTTAGAAGCTAAGACCACTCCGTAAGTCCTCCTATCACCAAAAGGTAGCTGTAATGATACTTGAAGAGATCTAGCTCCCGGTGATTTAAAGACCAGCATCTCACAGTAGCCTATCTTCAAATAAAGAAGCAACACACTAATAATGTATTTGCATTTGCAAGGACTGGAAAAAAACAGCAGTGCCCAAAACCACAGACATTATCGGTCAGCTGGAGACTCTTGTAGCAGCAAAGAAAACTGAATTTTCTGGACCCAGGTCTGGGACAGAACAGTGGGAAAAACAGCACCTGGCTGGATTTGGGACTCAGCAGGTCCCTGCTCCAGCCACATGGCAAAGATCTACTGAGAGCTCCATGAGAAGACCTCAACAAGCAGCCACTGAACTAATTGCTTTCTGTTCTCCTTCAGGACAGCAGCATGATGTATCTCTTGGCATAAAATCTGCCAGTGCAGTGCTTCATAAGGAATGCAGCCAGCCTTTTGAACATCCCAGCCTCCTTCTCTCCTATGCCACAATAGCAGTAAAGAGCAGAACAGTACTGTAACAGCAGGCACTTGAAGGGACATAAGCAGGGAAAAAGACAACACAGGAACGAGAAATTTAATTCATGGGAAAGAAGGGAGGAAAGTGCAGGGACTGCATTCTTGCTGCACAAGGGAGAAGGCAAGGCGAGCCCAGTAGAGTCAGTGACCAGCATGCCACCTCCTTTAAACAAAAATGGTTCCAACGGTTACAGGACACTTGCTATTAGCTATGTGGTCTCACACACATCCATTGAAGCACCAGTGACAGGCCCCACTGAGAACATGAAAGAATATGGGCACATCCAATGGTGGTTCTGTCAGGCAGCAGTGCCAAGATTTCAGAAGTAGGTCGCCACACACACAGATGCATCAAAGGAAAGGCTGCAGGCATGGTAAATGTAAAAGCTGGCAATCACACTGTTTTCCTTGATCTAGCCTACAAACACTGTCATCTCACACTAAAACCTGTCTCTGCCAGACATAGCTTTCTCAAAAAAGCTAGCAGGACCCAAGCCTCTTTGCCAAGCAGGATATGTGCATCTTGTAAACCCTTGGGATGCTCAACTTACACATGCCTATGCACAGCCCTCTCAGCCAAACTCAGTGGTAAGAGACAATTGCTTGTACTGTGGCCATATACAGAGTAACTCTAATAGTTAAATAATGAAAGTAACTTCCCACTGGGGTCAGTTCCCAAAGTAACTCTGATGGTGTGCCATCCGTTACTGCAGACAGGATGCTGAAAGCATAATTCCACCAGCCAGAAAGGAAACCAACTGGAGAGGGCTCCTACTATGCCAAGGCAGCTTCAAAAGCGGTTAAACTACTGACAGTGAATTACCTGTGTGTATTCACAGACCCCACAGAGCTGTCAGGAACTGTATGTAGAATACTAAGGAACAGAGCAGTCTAGGCAACAGACTTTCTGGAGGAAACATCAATATGTCTATACACCCTGCAAATTCATATGCAGCTGCTAGGATTTACAGCAGCAAAAGCAACAAGCACTTTTTAGAAACACAGTGCCTAACAACTCAAATACTTTTTCACTTGTGCTGCTGTAGGCTGACAACTGCAGGCCAAGTTAGCATTCTCAATACAGCTCCAGGATATTAAAAAGTATGCTTAACCCTTCTTGATTCATTTCTCAGTCCCTGAAGTAGCTCCAGTATTCAAGGTGACATGCGCGTACTGAGGTGCTGGATGTAGGCGAATTGTTCTCTGCTAAGAGGGAGCAGTTTCAGAACTGCAGAAGCAGTTTCAAGAAGAAATAAAGAGGAGATAGAAAGACTCTGTTAATTCAACTTACGTAAAGAAGTTTTTACCCCTTCTGTTGATACTTGTATCTTGCTGGTGCTCTCTGGAAAACACAAAAGGCAACAAGAAGTTATAATGTGATCTTCTAACAACGTTCAGCTCCAAGAACGGACAAAGTGAAGAGCTAGAGCCTGAGCTATGCACCCCAAGTTAGAGTTGACTTGTGAATGAGACACAACCTAGCAGAATGTTTTGCTTATTCTATTGGCTTCATGTTCCAGAGGCAGAACCTGGCCCACCTGTGTCTCTGCCCTCACTCAGGTGGTCATGGTTGGGATGGTGGGCAAGGCCAGGATTATATTAACCAGGAGCTGATCAATTGGAGGAGCTTTCTGTGGGGTATAGCTTCCTGTTGGGGCTGGTTGCCTCTTGCTAAGCTCTCAGTGGTGTCCTTCCATGTGAAGGGCCACTGAGGGAGCCATCTCTGTCCGTTGTGTCCAGCAGGCAATGCTGGCACTGCAGTGGGCAGCAGAGGAGCTGGGCCCACAGGAACCTATGGCAGGACTGTTTGAAAGAACACTTCCAAGGGGATGTTGCTGAGTTCAGTGTTGGCCTGTGTGATCAGGCAACTGATGGCAGCATAAAATGATGGTGACTGAATCACCACAACATAACGTAAAGGGGAAAAAGTTGCTCAAAGAAGCAAGCTTAAATTCTGCTTCAGAGGCTGCCATGGGATACCAACTTGCAAAAATTTCCTTTTGGGAAAAAACAAAAAATGATGGTGTCTACTAGTAGAACCTGTTTCTAAAAAAAATTGTTTCTTCTGAAACTCAGTTTTTTAATCTCTCATTCTCCTTAGGGAATAACTGATCAATGGCAACAGGAGAAATAATGCAGATAGCTCTGCTTCTAGAAGGTGTCAAGTGTGAGTATTCTTCACTCCTTATGCTTCTAGATAGCTATATTTTGCAAAGAAGTGTTCCTGTTCATATCACTTGAATTGCTGGTAAGTATATCCAATAACATCACTTTCCATTTTAGGGAAATCTTCTAAGTCACATGTGCAAACCTTCTCCCTCATGGGATGACTGCTGCAGACTGTGATGGAAACCAAACCATTGCTTTGCTGAAGAGACGAGAAAGGTTGCTTTTCCATATGGTCCTACAGAGATATGCTATTGCTAGTGCTGTTGCACCATGGACTTCCTGCATCAAACTGTTGAACTGGATGATGGCTATGGGGGATGATGCTGCTGCGCTTAGATCCCTGCTAATTCCTTGTAGAAAGCAGAAAAGTAGAAAGCTTTTCTTTAGTCTTCACAGACTTGTACAGAAACCTCATTCCAACGACAGCATCCATCTGTCCATGTGCTGCTGACCCTGCAAGCCATAACTGTGTGTGATTTCCTAGGTGTGAAATTGCCCTTCAGTTGTATACATCAACAATCTTGGTCTTCTCCAAGTTCTCAAAATACTGTTTGGCCTCATAGCAGTGCAGTTCCATACAGCTACCCAAGTTTCAACCCCACAGCTGGAGAAGGGCCACAAATCCCAGGGAAGAAGTCTTACTCTATTCTGTGATTCTGGATCAGATGGCTCTCTGCTCACTGTCTTCAAAGTCCACAGAAACTTAGCAGAGACAAAACTCAGTCTGTCTTCTCTTCAACCTCCCTTTCATGTATTTTAATTTCTTACTAGCTAGCTCTTCTATTGTTTTTTTTTTCCATTTTGGTCCAGTTTTATTTGGGAAATGTCTTGTTTGCCTGGGCAATATATCCCAGTTTCATCTCACTAATGTGAGAGGACATGTTACGCAGCATTTCCCTGATAGCCAGTGATGTGTGGCATGGAAATGAGTATCATAAGTGAATTTTTTAGAGGTCGAAACCTTTTCACTAGGTCTTGGAATGCAGTGGCCTGTAGCCAAGCAGCTTTCAGGACTATTTGTTGGGTATGGAGGCAGTTTGTTCTTGTGCAGGTGGGTTGTCTGAGCAATCAAACTTTCTCAGTCACAGACATGCAACAGGTCTGACAGCTGTGTAGCTCAGCATCTGGCACAACTGGAGCAATTTTTTCTTTCACCATCAAAGAAACCATGTTCCATTTAGTGCCTGTACTGAGCTTGATGGAGCATTTCTTACTGCCACCTCCCCAGTCCAGCTGTGTCAGTACAAATGCTGGCAGGAAGCTTCCCTGCCAGTGGAAAATACAGCCAGAGCCTCCCACACCTGAAACATGCCAAGAAATGCATTTGGAAAACATGTGGCAAAGTTACACATTACGAAGCCCTACTAGTAACATTCGTGTTAGCAACATTAATGGTGGATGCTAACATTTGGAAAAGGCAAAACTTCCATACTGAGGAGAATACACCACAAAGGTAAGAGAGGCATTTTACTCCACCGGAGAAGGCCTGCAGACATCCACATGACAAGGCATCTGAACACAAGAAGCAGAGAGAAAAGAGGCTGCTTGTAGGGAGCCATCAATACTTGCCCAAGGTGGAAGAGCTGGGGAGCATTTTCAGTCATGATACTTGCAGTTCCTGCTGCAGTCTCCTAAGGTATGAAGATGGCAGCCCACAGCCCTGCTTTCTTGTCATGTTTAAGTCCCTACAAGGAGCAGCTATTTCAGATGCTCCATCCACATCTGTCCCCTAGTGCTTCTAGGAGCATTTGTTCTGGTGAACTGCTGTTTCCTGAAACTGGATATGTATGCGCTGGGGCTTTCTTACGTAAAAATTTTGAAGGATGGACAAGAGAACTTTATTTGGGGATGCTTTAGGGACAGGTACCTGTAGGCTCTCAGTCCCATTTCCTTAGTACTCTGGCCATTTCCATCTGTTGCTGGCTCTTTTGGCAAGACAGAGAAGAGGCCCTTCAACTCACAGGAACCCACTGCCTTGCAGGAGCTGGTACCTTGATTCATCCTTCTAGGTTGGGAGCTTTGTTTTGGCTGCTGAGAGGAGACAAGTCAGTGTCTGGGCAACAAGCTCTGCTGTAATGCCTCTGAGGGAGGCAGGAGGTCCTTCTCCTCTGGAGAGACCTTTTCTCCAGAGGTAACCAAACATCTAACAGCCTTACAGCTGCTGTTGTGAAGAGCTCTCTGCATGCCCTCACAGCTCTTATATTCCCCAGTTAGTCTGCCAAAAGTGTAATGCAAAAAGCCTGTTTGAGCAAACTGAAGGGATTTTTCGGTTGATATCATGGTTTTTGGTTCAGGCCTTGAAGGTGGCTCTGACAGCCCTGACAGGGAGAACACCCTGGGGTCTGAGGAGGATTCAAACACCACAAATGTCACAGGTATTTAGAAAGCAAACAAGATTTCTGTCATCCTGAGGTTTACTGTTTGGAAGTGATATGACTTAAAACTTTTGCATGGGTTGTGTCATTCAGGTGACACATTCTGAATTATACAAAGAATGACCCAAGCTAGCACACACCTTAAAAGGAGAGTATCTGAGACCTCTGTTACTCCATCTACAGATGTCAGAGTAGGAAGTAGGTGTGTAGAAGGTGAGTAAGGCTACAGTCTGAGGCCTCAGAGACATGCATGCACATGTGGTCAAGGACACAGGAGGATCCAATGGATAAACTGACTTTTTGCTTCTTAAAACTATTGCGCTTTTTACCTTTTTCCTGGTCCTTCAAGAAACTACCACCCTGAACCAGATGAAAAGAGTACCACTCTCAATTCAATTATGTCACATTGCAAGGAAAGCTTCAAAGCTACTCTTAGGGGAATTGCTATGCCAAACTGAGTGATAGCAACATTTCTTTTTATGTGGAGGCTCAAATAGGTGGCATAGGTCCAGGCATGCTGATTTGCACTAGCTGAGAATCTGGCCCATTATTATAGCCAGTTAAAAACAAACAATGACCACTGGTCACCTGTAACAATGCTATCAAAAGACAAGAGATACACTGATCTCCTGTTTTAACCAAATATCAGATTAATATATGAGTCAAATGGACTTTGCTTGCAGTTGAAGTACTTCTTAGTTGGCCACATGTTCTATGGGTACTAAATGTGAGATACTGTTTTTATTTGCTTATTTCTCTGCCATATTCTTGGAGATAAGCTACTAGCTACCTTCAGAAGAGGAAAAGCAAACCAAAGTTTAATGAAAAATGAATATCCTTATTGGCTACTGTAAAACCCGGAGCTGTTAGTACCACTGCAAGTCCTATGGATGCAAAACCAGAAGCTTGCATGGGCCACTGACTGTGTAGCTAATAAATTTACCAAGGCTTATCTCTGTCTACAATTGAGTTAAATGAAAGATCACCTAAGTACTTCTTGTTTCCTTCAATTCAGGCAGAGTTGTCTCAGCCACCCACACTGACAACTTATCTTAGTTGTCTGAATTAGGGGGGTTTATGAGCAAGCTTTCAAACATGAAACTGAAAGCTTTGGCTGTGTTATGAAGTATTCTCTCAGTGTTATTTATTATGTATAGTAAGTTCTTATGTCATGAGAAAGTCCATGAAATAATTAACTGCAAGAATTTTTCCTGGCTTAAGTGCCAAATTAGGATGCAAAAAAAGCAGGTACTATTGCATTAGCAAACCTGTGCACTATTTGTAAAACTTCAGGAGAATTTTGTGCCTCTATTCTGACCCAAATTACAGTATTTCTTAGGGAGCATACATGAATGGGAGTGAATGAAAATAAGAAGGCTGTTCATATCCTGTGGTCAAGTTATATTAATTATACATTTAAAAGAGAACAGAATAGCTCCCACTGCTTGCTATTAAGACTGATAAAAAGTAGTGTTTGTCTACCTTTTTTTATATTTGTTGCATTTTAAATCCACACATGTGGCTCTACCGACAAAGTTTTATGTTTCAGTGAAAATGAGAAAATTTAAAAGTCTGTTTGGTTAATACCATTGGTGTGTATGGGGTGTGTGTTTATGGGTAGCAGAAACTTGCACAAGAGCAAATTTGGCAGTTTTAAGTAACAACGAAGTTAATGACAGTAACAGCAACAAGGACAGGAGTTACTATTGCACTGATTATTACTGTTTAACACAGAAAATTTTATCATTTTTCGGAATGAGACCAGGACAAAATAAAGCTCTTTGCTCACTGAAAACAACTATTATATTGAGAAATACTATTTTTTTTCTATGATTTAGAGCAGGGAATTGAAATCAGCAATTTTCAGGCATGTGACCTTAGTGATAAAGGTGTGGCTTGTCCTATTTTGGGGAAAAAGCCCAACATATTTACCTTGTTCTTCACATGTTTTTTTCCTAACACTCATTGCTAGTTGATGTTAGAGACAAGGCATCATGCTAGATAGACCTTTGGTTTGGCCCTAGAGCTCTCTTTTGTGGCATACACCAGCAAAGAAAATTCCAACTAAAAAAGTTTGACAAAATTCTAGGGAATTAAGCCCAAGATTTTTATACTGAAAAGCACATGTCTTTTAGTGGAAAGGAAAATAACACCATGCCCAGAAATGCCATCACCTTACCTACCCTCGGTCTTAAAGCACCCAGCATAAAGGGAAAGGAGGCTCTAGTTCACACATAGCAGGGCACACAACATAACAAACATGACCAGATGAGGTCATTAAATTAAATTGAGGTCATAATTAAAGTTATGGTTCACATAGCAGAGGAGGTCAGTATCACTATAAGAAAGTCAGGCCTGTAAATGACGTTCTTTATCCCACTGTCACCCTATCTGCTGGAGGTGGAAGGAAGCAACCCCTCTGCCTTCTCTGAGAGGTTCAGCCTACTCAGATATCCACATGCTAGTCTTCCACAGGGGCTCCTGGGCTGCACTGGACCACAAGGTCTTCTCCAAGCCCACTGGCACAAAAAAAGTGCTAAATATGCTAAGGTTTGGGGTTTTTTTCCTTTTAAAAAACCCTCTTTCTTATAAATAGTGCAGGTTCTCACAAATATATAGAACCTCAGTAATGACTGCCCTTCAGGGCTCATTACCGAGTTTAGATCCCAAAACTGTCATTAAGCTAGCAAGGGGAAGAGGTCAGGGAATGTGGGGGAAGGAGAGGTGAAGAGGTCATCCATGCAGGGGGTCTGTGCCTGCTTGCAAAGCAGCTGTTGCCCTCTGAGGTCTTAGGGATCCGTTGCTCTTAAGTTACCAGATGTTGCCCATGCTGTTCCTCAAATCGAGGTGGAAAATTCCATCATTAGGAGGAAAATTAGAAACAATTTTACTGGTAATTTATAAGCAACAATAAGCAGAGGGGGCTCTGATGAAATGTGTGGCAACCAAATATGCATGATTGGTTTATTCAACCAACGAACGCTGCTGTGCCTGACTCTAGATTATCAAATATCACTGAGATATTCAAGTTCAGATACCACTTAGTTTCCAGTTCAGATCTTAACAGACAAGAGCCAGCTGCTAGGTTTAGATTGGATCCAAGTTTGCCCTGCATCAAGGGAGTTTGAATGCATGGCTATGTTTTGAACAACTTATGTTTCACAATACGTATAGATTCTAATATATCAGCTACAAATGCATATAACAGGGCTTGCCTGCAAATGTTTTCATTCAGAACTAAGCTCCTGTCCCCATGCAGCAGGAGTGCTTTGCTGTCATTCAGCACAGCCCAAAAGGAAGTTGAAAAATCCATGTCATGAAGCATAGGAATGAGGTCCTACATGCACTCCCCAGTAATGACACCAATCCATGTCTGAGAAACTAATAGAGGAGAGCCAAACATTTGTGGTTTTTGCATTTATCTGTGTCATTGCCCAGGCACAGTGCCTACAGCTGAGTTTTGGAAACTCCAGTGTCTTGGAAACAGTATATGAGCTTTTCATGTACGCAATTAATGAGCAACAAAATTTGTATTTATAGAAACCAAGAGTATTTACAAAGCTACACAGAAACACCTACCCATTTTTCCTCCTGATATCATTCTGGTAAATAACTCTTGATCTTTTATATCAAGTCTCCTAATATCTGATCATGATTACAATACCATCCAGCTAGTATGGAGTCTTAGCACTTGAGATTTAGTTGTTGAAATAGAATAGTAAAACACACAAAGTGAATCTAGTTGAGCAATTGTTGTGTGATCATAAGCCTGCAAATAACAAAAGACAAACCCCACTGGCAAAGGTTTATGTTTGTTTTTGTTTATTTAAATGCCTATCTGTTCCAGAACACAGCATAGAACAGAAAAGCATCCCTGGTAAATTCACATTTAAACCCATCTCAGATACGCACAGAACTTCTGCTTTGTTTGCTAATGAGGGCATGTTCATTTGATACCTCACAACTGGCTGGACACTGGAGTTTGAATTATCAGAGCTCAATTAGTCAACGTCACACTTAAGACACAGCTGAAAAGCAGCCTCTAATGCACTCACAAGGAGAAATAATTCTGCTTAAACATTTGTGTACAATGGAAACACTCACAAAATTCCATCAGAATGAATCAGGAGGAAGGAAGGAGTCCTTTAAGTGAAATGGAAAGGAGCCTTGCAAAAATAGCAATCTGCAATGATTTTAAGTCATTTGGGTAAGTCTGAATGCTATCTGCCTCATGAGAAGCTCTGCTTCTCAAGAAATAAATTTAAATCACAACATCTGCATTAAAGTGTCCAAATTATGTTCATGCCTTTGAATAATATGCCTTCAAATACATTCACGTCTTTGTCTTTATTATTTTAAAAATAAAAAGAAAAAACCTATCAACATCTGTGAAATAAAAAATGGCAGCAACTAGACCCACACAAATATTATTTCAAGACAAACAAAGGAGTGCTGGTTTAGAAGTTCAGACTAGGACACGTTATAGGATAAATGAAAGCTTTCCTACGTGCCTCTAGTGCCTCCACTACTCATACATACCATGCAAATTAGAATAATATTCCCTTCCATTTATCCTCTTCTTATCTTGACTGTATAGACTGTGTTTTAGACTTTGTGTTGGAAAGCGTCTCACAGAGAATTTTTATCTCTCCTGAGATCCGCAGGAGGCATCCCATTTGTCTGGGTAAGGAAAACTGAACATCTCAACCACACAGCAGAGAAGTCAGGCCTGATTAATTTTCTTAGTACACTTAACAGATTCTGGTGTTCCTACTTCCACTTCACTTGCAAAGCTTTTCCCTCCTCCAAACACTCTTGTCCTGGTGGCAGCTTTAATACACCATCTTTCCGAATGTGACAGTAAAATAGAGTCAAGACTTACCATTGGTGTCTGTGATGATAACACTGGCTTTAGTGCTGTCATTCCCAAGTTTGCTGCTCACTCTACATGCATATTCCCCAGCATCAGCCAATGTGGCTCTGTAAATGTGAAGCTCAGAGTATTTCCTGGGAAATCAGAAAAAACATGTAAACATCCTGTACTAGAATAACAGTCACTGCACTAACTAATTTCTTCCTCTCAACAAAGAGTCTTGTCTTGCATTCTTACAGACAGATTAACACTATCCAGTTTTAAAAGAATGGAAATCTGTCTTTTACAGGCTGCTGGAAAACAGGCATATTAATTAACTCAAATGAAGACATCTGCTTATGTTCTTTGCTTGAGAGGAGTCTTCGTTTTTTTCTGAAAAATAACCTTCCTCTCTCAGCTGAATTGTTGGCTATCCAGATGCCATGGAGATTGGTGTAATACTAAAATATATTATCCTTTCCTACATGTTAATTTTGCTGTTAGCAGAGTTCTGGGTAAGTACGGTAGTTTCTAACATCTGACTAAATAATCATGAGATTAGGACACATCACTCTTTTTTAACAGCCTCTGGGTCCCCAGTAGTAAATCATTCTTCAGTGCTAACAAAAAATTATGTGCAGGAGCAAAATTTGCATGAAGCCACATTTTGTTCCTGGCTCAGAGATGTAATTTAATCAGTCTCCAAGGTTTTAAGCTTAGATTTTAAAACGCAGAACTCCTGCCTACCCATTAATTTGGTAGGAATATGTTCAGGTGTCATTTAAGGGATCCCCATCTCATGTGATGGCTATAATCCCATTAGGTATACTGCAGAGAATGTCTAGCTTGGGGAATATACACACATTATTGATGATTCCAGTTTCTGTTCAAAAGTGCTTTGGGGAAGCTTTTGCCCATAGCAAAGCCTGTTCATTTACCTACAGAACAGTCATTTACTACACTGCATGAGTGTTGGCTTCACTAAGTTGTCCTACCCCAACATGAAGGGCTTGTCCTCAGGAGGCAAGGCTTCTTCACTCTAAAAGCTCATAGTCACCAGCATGCCTAACAATGAGTGCTGAGCTAAGCACTATTTGGGGAAGTTGCTTTGCTTCAGCACAGCCATGTCTCCTAACTCTCCATGGAGAAATCGCAACTGGTTATCCCTTTTGGGAACCATTAAGCAGGTCTGGGTTCAGACCAGAAACAGGTCTGTTATTGCAGTGGACCCCAGCTCTGCTAGAAACCCACATTACAAAAATGTCCTCCCATGCCATGAAAGAGGGCTGCTTTCTTGAGGCCACTGGGCTTACAAGAAGGAGGAGCAGCCAAGCTAGGATTAGCAATTTGCTCAGGTTTGCTCCAGCGGTAAACAACTGAATAGCTGACTATTTGGGCTTCAATGTTAGGATCCCAGTTTCCAATACTGAATTAATTAACTGGGCTGCATTTCTGATGGCAGAGAAGACTCTAGCTGGTGGGAGTCACGAATTTGTGTGAAAAATGTGGTTGGGACACTGACAGAATTATCCAGAAGATGAAAGCTACTGTCTTTTTGCATGGGAATTTTGCACCTGACTAACAGCTATGCTTATACCACAGTAAAAATGGCCTGCTTTTCAATCTTCCTGCCAGCCATCTACACATGTGCCTTTGCAGGGCCTGTCCAGGAATGTTGGGCAGTAGTCTTCACCACCTAACAGCTTGCACGGACATGCAGTGTTTCCTATATCACACAGGTTATAGCTCAGCCATGCTTGCAGACATTTGTCTAGATGGAGAGTAGGCTGTAGCCTCAGGATACTCCAAAAGGCAATGTAAACAGGCTTGGTTTTCTATAAACTCACTTTAACCCAATGATAAGCAAGAAGCACAGCTGCCGCTATATCAGATTTAATTGGGCATCCACTGTATGTCTGCTGCAGTCTCTTTTCCTTTCTGTATGACATTGAGTAATATTGATGCAAACCATTTTTGTGGCTGACTTGGCTTTTAGAGGAAACTCATTGCCCTTCTCATTTATTTTTACTGTCTTTGTTTTACATGATACCTACGGAAAAAGTGAGAAATTGTCTCTTTCTTTAATTATTTTAAAATTATATTAAAACAGATGAAGTAACTGCATTTCTTACAATTCTACTTCTAGCAAGCCAAATTTACTTGTTTTTAGAAAAAAACTGTAAAGTGTTTTCACTCTGACAATAGGAGAAATAATACGAATATTTGTAGCCTTAGGAATATTATCAAGACATATTAGGACAGAATTCAAAATAGTCAGACCAGGAGATGACTCATTACTGGCTATAAATGAAGCATCTCCCTAGTGATACAGTACTCCAACAGTACTCACTTAAAGCCCCTGATAAGGAATTTTATATTCAAATGCTGTTCGTTTCTCAATCCACACCACGCTACACTAAAAAATACCTCTCCCTTTAAGATTAGCTTCTGCTATACCTTTAGCTCATTGCCACTATGACACTGCTGAGCTTGTATTCATACATGAAAGGGAAAGCAATACAACCACAGAATGCAGTCCCAGCCCACCCGCTTGAATTCATTTTGCTTCCAATCTCCATCTGTCATCCAGAATTGCCTGTCTGCAGGCAAATATCCAGGCTAAGCTTGGATGAAGCCCAAGGTACAGGGCACTTGCACACAAAGTTTTCTTACACACTATCGCAACCAAAGCCATCAGCTAGGTGAAGTGGCAAACACCTTCCCTCTGTCCAGAAAACCCACCCCTGATAAAGGAGTCTCTCTTCATGTAATAAAGAGAGTATGGCACACTACCCAGAACAAAAATGTGCACGCTTCACCTGTGTTTGAAATCAGAGGATTACCAGTACAAGCGAACAGGCATGGGAAAGTTAGCTAGCAGTTGAAAAGCCCCTGTCTGGTGCCTGATTTCTTATGTATCTCCATTGACACGAAGGAACAGCTTAAAGCTTGTACACACAACTCAATCAGTCGTGGCATTGTGAATTACCAGCAATCATAAGAGCAGCAGAAAGTCACTGATTGCATGCTCTTATTCCAGGACAATTTTGAGGTTAAAAGGGAGTGCTTTAAATCCCTTTCATTAAAATTTAAACTCATTCAGTTCCTCTTGACTTTACAGAGTACTGAGGAGGGGAACAGTCATTTAGTGTGATTCACCTGCTGCTCTGTCATGTGATCATATGTCGAGGCTCTGCACCCTCCAAATCAACCACTGTGAAATCAAACTAGCAAGCTTAGAGGAGTGATCCCTCCATTTCATTTTACATGCAAGGCAGTCTTCAGAAGGCTAAGCTTTAAGGAAGCCTGCATTGCCACAGAGACTTCTAAACTCTTAAAAAACTAGGAAAACACAGTCAGCATCTGCCCTACTTCTGCACATCCCTTGAACCAGTAGTATTCACACTATCCAAATGCACCCAATAAACACCAAGAAGCAGTATTATCTTTACTATGCCTTTCTCAGGTGCCAAGCTAAAGTCTTTATTTTCAATTTCTGAGTTAGACACTTAATCATTCTTTCAGATATTTTTGCATTTTATTAAAAAACCTAAGGATAAATAGCCAAAACTCAGAAACATTTATTTTCCTCCCAGAAATGAACGGGTTTCATCCTGCTACCACACAATGAGAAAGGTGATTTCTTGCAAAATATGACATTACCAAAAGTCACTTCTGGCAATTAGGCACTACTTAAAATCTTTGTGAGGCTTTTATAAATGCAGAGGAAGTCCTATTCTCAAGTGTTTGGATTGAAAGAGTCAGTAACACTGTTGTACCCTGCATGCTAGTGGTTCTTAGAAACATAGCCTACTTTTTATGTAGCCATTTGACCTTTAAAAAGGACATTAATTCCAGACAGCTCAAAGACTACTCTAGCCTTCATAGTTGTTGTTTCCCACACTTGGTAATAGTAAAAAATTCACACTAAAATGCTTGTAGTAACAATATGTTACTACATGTTATGTTATGGACATGACAAACATTTATCAATGTGCTCTTATGAAAAAACTGCCACAGAAAAGAAGTGTGGAAAAAACTTCTTGATCATTGATATTCCTTTCATTTGTGATTGAATCTTTTTAATGTGGCTTTGTTTACTGTAATCTGCATGTCTTTTTATGTATTCATTTGTCCTGCATTTTCCCGCGTTTTCCTTTAGCACATGTGCCTGTTCCACTTTTAATCAAAATTACATCTATCTTCTCTTAAGCTGTTCATATCTACTCACTCCTGGAAGCACACATAAATAGCAGAAGAAGAAATGGCAAAGCTCTGACTTGTCACCAAACTAACATCTCAAAACAGAAAGGCAATTAGGATCCTTCAGATGTCAGCAAACATCCTTGTCTTTCCCCTTTGTGTACTCTACATCTAGTGACTTTCACGTCTCTAGCTGGAAGGGCTTGTCTGTTCCAGGCTGACATTTCTGTTTTAAAACAGAAAATTGAAGAAAGAAATTCCAATCATGAATGATACCCTTATGGCTGGGATAAAACGTGATAAACCTGTGATAAACTAGGAATAAAACCTGTGAAATCCAGGTCAAAGCCTGCACTCTGCCCACTTACGGTGAGGGAACAGGACTTCAGACTACCATTTTCCAGAAAAAGGTTCAATTTTAGTTGTTTTAATTATGTATCTTTTAGGGAATTTTAAACATGGCACATCAACCTGAAAAATAGTCTCACATATTCCACAGGTATGTTCTAATCAATAGTTATTAGCCAGTTTCCCTTCTGGCAGCTCCTCAACTTTTTTTGGGGAAAAAAATAAAGGGAGAAAGAAGGGAGCTAGCAGAAGGTAGTTTTTGATCTAATGCTGAACTGAAAAGCTCAGCCCCAGAAGGTGAAATCCTGGCTTTAGTGAGTTAGTCAGCATCAGCCAAAATGGAAGAGGATAAAATACTGTTTGCCCCTCACTGGCAGCACTATGGGAAGCCGAGGGCCAGGCTCTGACCTGAACAGAATAGACTGAAAATACAACTCTGACGGAGACATATGGCCCTGCAAATGGGTCCAGACAATTTGCCAGGCTATCTGCCACCTGGAACAGCTCCATTTTGCACATGCTGGAAGGAGACATCACAGGTTTCTTCTTGCCGTTTGTGCAACTGTGGCATGGGGGCTGTGGCTATGCTACTCTGCCCCCTTTCTTCTTTCACCTTGTGCCCCAGGCTAGGGTACAAGAAACGGCAAGGGAGGGCAGGACATCTGGTTTGCAACCTGAATAACTCTGAAAAGTCAAGTGCCAGTTTGATTTTGGCTGCTGATTTGCCTAATGAGATGAGAGCTGACAAAAAGTGTTGGGACACTTTACACCCTGTAAGGAAAGATCTCTTGTAAAGCCCACCCCAAATCCTCTTTGTCTTGTACAAAGAGGGGGCATGGCCCAATGCAGCAGATAGCTGTCCTGCCTACTGAAAGCAGAAGTGAGAGTTGAAGGGCTGTGTTCGGAAAGATTTTCATAGTTGCCTTTGATGGAGAAGTGGTTACTAGAGAAACTTTTTAACATTAACAACAAGGGAGATACCAAACAGCAAAAGTTTTCTCCTGTCTCAATGCAGAAAACACATTGTGTAGCTTCTTCTTTCCACAGAAACAAGGCACCAGACCATCTTTGGCACTGGTCATCAGTCACATGGAGGACAAGCTTTCCCCCAGCCAGCCGGATGAGATTTGCAGGCTTTGCTATTCATCTGATATCTGGCAGACCCCTGCCTTGTTCTGCATGTGTGGGAATGCCTCTGGTAAAGGACTACTGCAAGTTTGTATGCGGCATTTGAAACTAATGCAGACAGTATTCAGCCCTTCTTAAGGACTAGAGTGCTTGCAAAGCAAATTTCAAAAATACTTTCAAATCTATATTGCTTTGCTGATTTTAAAAGTTCTTGGATTTTAAACAATAAACATAAAGTACCTCTGTTCTTGTTAGTACTTTAAAAATGGCCTGTCTCCAAGGTTTACCAGATAAAATAATAGCCTTTGGCTATCAGAAAATAAATAGAAATTGAAAAGTAAAAATTATTTATGAAATATTTATACCATATTACCACTTTATCCATACATTCAAGAAAAACAACATCAGTATCTGTTTCTGCAAACTTTCTTCGTCCATAATTCACAGCTCTTAGCTTTGTGATATTGCAATTAACAACCTTGATGCTTGTGTTCTGGTGAACAGCCCTCCCCATCCCTCCCAGGCCCACTTGTGAGACAGTTCTCTGTACTTACTTTTGTTTTTTAGGGATCTTGATATTTTCTGGTCTGTTTTTTTTTGTTATTTCCTTTCCATTCTTTAACCATTTGAATCTGAGTGCAGGGTACTCTGAAGTGGTTTCACACCTTAGCACTAGCTTCTGACCCACAGCAGCCTCTTGGTTTTTCATTTCCTTCAATTTGGGAGGCACTGCTAAAGAAAAAGAACATGCTTGTGATTAGGCCATCCTCAAAAGTGAAAACAGTGCTTAACTCCAACTGAGCTAGACAAGGCCCAGACACCAAAACCCCAGCCAGACTAGCAATGCTTCTACACCAAAATCTGAAAAATAAGGATCATTTGTATATTATCCTTAAAGCATAAGAGCACATCTAATGGCCACCTAGTTTGGCCCTTTGAAGTCCTCCTACGTGGGTCTTGCTTCCCGCAAGCCATACACTGCCTTGGCAAGAACTAAAGTGCTGAATACGGTATGAAGCACTAACAACACTTAATTGATGGTGTGCACCTAGACACAAGACAGCACACTGCAGCAGGCAGCCTTGGTAGGTAAAACAGAAAGGGAAAGGGAGGGTGTCTTGATGCTTTATTTATTTTGACTGCTATGAGTCAGGGGCTATCCAAAGGCTCCAGGTGCAACTAATGTGACAGGGAGCTAAAAGCATAAATATAAGCTCAATAGCTTTCCTAATATGAAGGAAAGGTTTTTGCTCCAGCTAAACATTATAACATACGTTATATACCTACCTCAAACCTCAGCTTGGCCATATCCTTTCCCTGAGGCAAGAGACAATGGGCTTGGAAGCCCATCAAGAGAATCAATATCAATTAAGAGTATTTTGGACCCAGAAGGGGACACTGCACTGAAAAGGCTTAGCCAACAGCTCCCACACACTGAAGGGCTCCAGCTGATGCATCTCAATTTCTACTGTATTGTAGCAATAGTGGTTCTTGTGTGTGTAAATTTCAAACCATTCAGGGCTTTCTAAGTTAAAGACCTCTAATATCCAACAACCACTACCAGTCTTTGAGTACAAGCTTCACAAGAAGATACAGTCTCTCTGTGAGACACTACCCTTCATTTGACCCTGTGGGTTAGCTGTAAACCAGCCTCTATTGTGCCCCAGTAGTGAGGTAAAACATCTAGTTTAACCTTTCTTCCCCTGGCGCTTAAGATAACACCTTTACCACACAACCAGGAAGGGCTAACACAGGGACCTCCAGCTGGTCAGCTGACGGGTGATAGCTTCTGAATCCATCCTGGCCCAGCTGTGTCCCATTGTTGGTCTGTATCTTCAGGGAGCCAGTATTACCATGCAGCACCTCTAGCTCCAGTATGTTTTGTTTTTTGAACAGCTGTAATGTTGTCCAAGGAAACAAACACCCAGCATGGCCAAATGATTCTCTGTTACATGCAGATTAGGAGCACTCATTGAGACACCAAAAAGTGTACAGTCCTGTACATGAAAATGTTTCAACAAAACGGAACACATTTGATTACATTTTGGTATATGTTACTTGTGTGTTTGTGGAGAGTTGCTTACGTCAATTGCCCTTAATTATTATTCCAATCAGACAAAAACCAAGCAGCACCATCATGGCTGTAATTATGACATGACCTTATGTATAAAGGACTGAATACAACGTGCCCTATAAGCAGTTGCTCATTGCAGACAGCAGCAATGCCTGTCCCACATATGAGGCAACCTTCCCAGTCCCAGGAAAGCCCAATTAAAATTGGCAAAACCTGATTTCCCTGGAAAGCCAGCCTGGAGCAGAGAACCATAAACAACAGTAGTTGGGAAAATATGGTCTGCAGTGAATGAGCAACTGAAATGGCTCCTCCTGGGCCACCAATAGAGGACAGAATAGGTACAGAGCAGACTTCAATAACTAAAAAACTTCTTATTAAGGGGAAGGTGACAACTTTTTCCATGTGTGTCTGTTGGTGAGGAAAACAAGTCCCTGGCAGGAAGTCTTAGGCTAGATATCAGCAAAACATCTGAGAGGGAGACCTTTTCTGGGGAGGGTGTCCATGGAGGTTTTACACACAGGGTACGCACACGTGTCAGGGTGGCACTGGGATGGATCAGGTAAGCCTTGGGATTTCATCACTGGAAAGAAATCTCCCCCTAGATGTCTTCTTGTTTGTTGGTTTCCATTCTGCATTCCCCCTCCCAGGACAATTTTGGGAATTCCAGTGTGTTCCCAAAATGCTACCAAAACAATTTTTGCTTTAGGAAAAACAAATGCACACACAACATTTTGAAACCAATATGTTTAAATATATATACTTTTATGAGTGTGTGTGCATGTGTGTGTATTTGTATCTATACAAATATTTACATAAGCACATGTGTAAACATTCAAGCATTTACCTAAAAGACAGAATTTTTTAAAAAATCAGTCTTTATATTTTCCAACCAAAAAATTAGCATTCATTAACAGCCTTACTAGTGAGGTTTGTGCTTATAGTTTCATTCTGTCATTACAGAGTTAAGATTTTAGTCTTTTGTCACTATGTAAGAAAAGGAGCTACACAGGTGTGAAATAAAAAGGCAATATTCCTTATTTTACCATATTTCACTTATTATAGTACTAGTCCATATCTTGCATAAATTAAGAGGATAACCACAATTGCAAGGATCAAAATTTTTGTGCTTAAGACTTCAATTAGTCAACATAGCAGTGTGAAACTGAGAATAAAAGGGAAATGCCATTTGGTTCCTGAATTTTATTTTAATTCAGTATTATCTGCTCAAAATGACTTGCAGAGTTTTTCCTCTCTCAGAACTGTCAATGAAAAAAAAAAAGTGTTAAATTAACATGCTCAACTCTTGCCATAATTCAGGAGTTACCAGGAAATATAAAAGAGGATTTAATCAATGGCAGTGACCCTCACTAATTCACAGTAACTCGCTGTCTAAGCATGCAGGCTCTCAGGGAAAGCAGTAAAAGCTGTTCACAGACATAACAGAAAAGAGATTGTTTCTTTTTTTTTTTTTTTTCCTTTTCATTTACACTATGTTTGTTTCCTTTTAGCTGCAGTTTTCCAAAAGTTAATCAGACCTGCCAGGCATGTGAGAAAGCTTGTGCTGATAAAACTACTGCATTGTGTGCTTCAATCAAGATCAGCTACAGCTTCCACTGTTGCAAGAGGCAGTTGACTTTCATCACAGTCTGTGCCAATTTCTCCACTGCTGGTTAGACAAGACCTTGTCTGAGAGGTAAAAATGCTTTTCAAGGAGGCAAAAATGCTTATAATGATAACTAGACACTGCTCCCTCTGACAGCTCCCTCCCCTCGCCTTTCTACCCCTTCTCCCTTTGTCCCTGCAGCATCTCCTGCCAGCTTGGCTCCTTTCCATGGCTCCTTGCTGTGCCTGTCATGCAGCACTGCTGTCGCCACCAGCGAGATTTCTGCCCACCAGGTGAGCCTTGCTGCTGCAGGGAGGAATGAGGGAGAAAGGCCAAGGAAAACACTTGTTGCATCTCCTGTGTATGAATGGAGGTTGAGGTGCCATGTGGTACAGGATGACTCAGTCAAAAGGTACTGTGAAGACAGAAGGGAGCCTCGCAGAGTTTCCTGCAGGTCGTGTTTTGGGCAGTTCTGTTGTGAGCAGCTCCAGTATGGTGGCAGCAGAGCCCTTACACGTGCCATCCATCTCAGAATGAGAAGAGCCAGGCAGCAAAGAAAACAGACAAATCACAAGGAGAAATAGTGGAAACTAAGCATGGAAGCGCCTCAAAAGAGGCACTGCTTGAATGAAAGATTGCTTGTGCTGAAACCTGGAAAGATCTCACATATTGAGTTGGTTTGACACAGAGAATGGCACACATGTTTAACCCCAGGCTTTTTACATTCCCCAGTCAGGACCTCTCTCTTCGACCCACGGACTTCTGCTGGTTTGACATGCTTTCTAAGAAAGCAGCTGAGGCGATAATGGTGAGAGAGGGCTGCCATGCTGTGCTGAACCCTGACAAAGCACTTGTATCAGCAAAAGTCCTGTACTGTTGGAAGGGTTTAACAGGCAAAAGCATGCAAGGTGTTACATCTCTTGCATGCTTTTGCATGCAAGGTGTTAAGATGGATTGAATATCTGTCATTTTGTTAGGAAATCTTCAGAAATGTATGTCTGCTGGCCTGCATAATATCATTGCAGATATGGAACACACATTTCCATATTATTTCTGCAAAAGACTCACTGATAATGTATGACTGGAGACAAACTCTTCTCTCCGGACTTTGGTGAGGTTAGCAAAGCACCCTGTGTTTGATTGTACAGTTATTCTGCATGAAAGCTCAATACATTGAACAAATTAAACAGGAAATCTGCAAAATATTATTACACAACTACATGCTTTCAGCTGAAATTCCATGAGTGTCTTGGTTTTTCCCCCTTTCTTTTATTTTTTCTTTTCTTTTCCTAGGAAGGCACAAAGCCCCCTAAGAGTCTGAGCACAGGAATCTATTAGGCACGCTTGCTAGTAGGCACATGTGCACAGGCTGCTGTGCAAAATTGCGACCAACAGCTTAGTGAGTGGTAATGGAAGCCACAAGAATACCACCCAATGCCTTGGCCTCAGACTTGCTTTTTTGTAGCATAATGCTCAAAGCAGGGCAGTAATGCAAGAGAAATTATATTATTTCCAAAAGCCTTCTTCACTTGCATATGAGGTTGTAATCAAGCTCAGGTTTATCATTAGCAGGCCAGATTTTCTAAAGCATTTGGTATAAACTATATAAGATACACTTTAAAACGTATACTGCCCCTGTACAGACAACTGAAAAATAACCCCGAAAGATCTGTTGTTTTCCATTGGGTTTAATCTTATTATTATTCTCTCAGGCAACATTTGTATTCTGAACACATTTCAAAATCTCGCTATTTCCTCCCAGCATGCTGAGTCTCTGTGCAGATTACTTACATGATAAAACACTGCAAGAAATGATAGGCCATAATCCCACACAATAAGCTCTCCAAAATACTAGAGTACATGAGCTGAGAGATTGGAAAACCAGACAAATCATGTATCTACTCAAATGGGAATTTGTCAGTTCTGAACTCTTAAAAATACTGCCAGATACATTTCAGCTTCTAGGTCTTGGTATGATTTGAATACTTCTATCTCTGTCTATCCGTGTCTATCTGTGAGCAAAAGGAAGAATGCATACCTGACATTTTCTTGAGCACTACATGTAAAATCAAGATCCACAGAATCTCACTCTTCCTAGTGATGTTAAAAGGAATTTTTTGCAGAAATTTTATGTTGCAAAGGCCAAAAGAAAGGGGAACAACATGGGAATGGCTAGCAATATGGTGAAAAGCCAAGAAAGAGAGCAACAGGGAAGGATATAGCACTACAGCCATGTTCTTTGAAGAAAGGACCAGCAAGGAACTAGCAAATGCCACTATAAATCAGAGTAACAGCTACCAAAAGGGAATTAGAAAGCTAACTGAAACTCTGATTACCCTGACCAGGAATTGCTCATCTCATGCTGTGAGGTGTTTGAGTCTAAACACAGTGAGCCTGACAGTTTAGTGCTGAAGCCTCACTTGGTCTTTTCAAAGTAATGGTGCACACAACAACCCCATAGATTTTCACCTAAAGTATTTGTTTATTCAGTCTGAGATGCTTTCAAGTACATGGTGTGCTATGCCAGTGTTTATGGATATTTACCCCTAGCCATTAAGCTGCTCTCTGAGCTTGCATTGATCCTCTTTTCATTCTCCTTGTCAGAAGCCCAGTAAACCCTTCCAATAAGAGTATCATGGGCTAACTCATATCATAACGTCAGGAAGAGAGGATTTTCAACAGGACACTGAAAATGGAAACATGTAAGAAGTACTGTGCAAATGGAGGCCTCACAAGTCCACCCTCCACTCCACAACTAAAAAGCATCTCCACTGGAGCCAGAAAAAGGATGATAGTGACAAACCGGCATGTCTAGAAGCATCATGTCCATGAGGGAAAGCCTGAGAGCACCTATTTATTCAGTGTAACAAGATAATGCTAGGCTGTCCAATCTCTTGTAGTCACTCAAGACATCACTTTCCGAGTTTAGAGCTCCTCAGAGGTAGGGAACTGCATTCAAAGATAGCAAAATGTAGGTTTCATAAGAGAAACTAGGTGTGAGCAAGTGTCTAACTTAAAAATTACAATTTCAAGGTCAACACAATTTATTTACTGATGATTGTGTCTGCAGGAACACACTGCCTGATTGTATTAAATATGCTCTCCTTTGGTTCACAGTGTTTCAGCCGAGACAACTCCAGCTGGCTGCATCCCTGATAAACTTTGATGATCCTGTTCAACATTGTCAATACAAAAAACCTGATCACACAGCCTGAAAATGTAGGGACAGCAGAAAATAAATATAGTTGATATCTAATAAGCAATTCAGGGACAACTGCTCATAAAGTCAATGCAGAAATCTGCAGGTCCATATTTTACACACTTAAGTGCATAAAGGTGGACTCCAGAATCTTTATTTGAGCACTAAAGTTAAAGCAATCCAATGTACAGAAATGCTATACAGGCATAAATCCCATTGACTTCAAGGGGACTTGAAAGTACTCAGTGGGTTTGGTTTTTTTTACAAGGCCATTTTTGATGTAGTAGCTAAATTTCAGGACTGTAAATTTCAAAAGCTTGTCTCAAGTTGTGTACCTTGAAGTCAGATGATAGGAGGATGTGCACTTTGCTGCAACATATGTATGTCTCTTTCTTGTCTTTGCTCTCCAGTCTAAGTATTTTCATCACTAACCCATATCTTTGCTTGAAAAAGGTCATGCAGTATCTCACCAAATAAAGACTAGTGCAGCTGTCTAGCTGCACTAAAAGCTAAGGCTGTGACTGCACTGTTAACTTGGCTGGATCTCTGACTTATGGCCAAACTTGGAAGGGTCACTAGATCGCTGGGTTGAGAGGCACACAAAATTCAGCTGTGGTACATGGTACATGTAGCCACGTTAGTGTGCCCTACGATCACAGAATCATAGAATTTTTTTGGTTGGAAGGGAACCTTTAAAGGTTACCTAGTCCAACTCTCCTGCAGTGAGCAGAGACATCTTCAACTAGACCAGGTTGCTCAGAGCCCTGTCTGGGTTTCTGGGGATGGTTTCTGGGGATGGGGCATCTACCACCTCTCTGGGCAGCATGTACCAGTGCTTTACCACCTGTGTTGTGAAAGATTTACTCCTTATATCTAGTCTAAATCTACCCTCTTTTAGTTTAAAGCCACCTTTTGTTCTGTTGCAACAGGTCCTGCCAAACAGATTGCCCCGATCTTTCTTCTAGGCTTTAAGTACTGAAAGGCCATAATAAGGTCTCACCAGAGCCTTCTCTTCTCCAGGCTGAACAACCCCAACTCTCTCAGCCTTTCTTCACAGGAGAGGTGTTCCAGCTCTCTGATCATTTTTGTGGACCATCCTCTGGACCACTTCCAACAGGTTCATGTCCTTGTGCTGAGGACTACAGAGCCAGATGCGGTACTCCAGCTGAGGTCTCACCAGGGCAGAGAAGAGCAGTAGAATCTCCTCTCTTGTGTTGAGAAGAATAAAACAAATGGAGAAAAAAAAAAAGGCAAGGCAGAAAAGGTGTGCAACACAATTATATTGTCTTTTGGTATAATTTCAGAGGTTATTCCTCAGGATTACTGTTGAAAATCCAGTTCTTGGGTAATTTTGGTAGAATAGACTTTTTTTAATAGCTTCCTTAGAGCCTTTCAATCTGAGGGCTCAAAAATGCTACAGCATCTCCTCCTCTCCCACTCACATTTTGTATTCTCTGGCACGATCCTGTATTTGCTATCACCAGAAAATTCAGAGACTTCTGTATTGAATACTGTAAGCTTCTCAAATACTGTGCATTATTCTACATTTTATAAATTCTGTTTCCATGTCCTGTGCTCTGTTGCTTCTCCACCTTCTCAGCATTTCTCCATCATGTTCTTACCCTTCACACTATTCCAACAAAGCTGGAATGCTCACATACAAAGGACACGGGTGATGGTTTCTCTTGATCCCAGTCATAGTAAGGATCATTTTTTCTCCTGGCTTACACTGTTTTTGGCTTTGTAGCATTTTCTGATTCTGCAATAGTTCTACTTCACAGATAAAAGTGTATCAATCAGCCAATGAATTTCTCAGTGCAGATCTATCAATAGCAGGCTTTCATACTTCTCAAAATCTTCCTCATCTTTTCGAGGCTGTGGGAGCCTTAAGACAAACAATAACAACACACATTGAGCAACACTGGCGGCAAAGTTTTAGGTGCATGGTGAGAGACCTTCCTAATTAGGCATGCCAAATTGTCCCTACTCTCAGTGTGAGCTCAGTCATGTATGTACAGAAGCAACAGTCTGCAACTTTAGTGCGTGATGCAGAATTTAAACAACATCAGGCAACTTCGTAGTCACAAGATGCACATAAATTTCCCCAGTACTAAAACAGTTCTCCATGAAGGACCTGCTACCCACATGGATGCCTTGTTAACAAATAATACAACATGGGGAATAGGGAGTGCCATGACAGGTCAAATTCAGTGGAAATAGTGATGAGAAAGCAACTTCCAGATCTTGGGATGAAGGGTACCTCTCCAAATGACCAACTGCTAATGACCTCATCCTGCATGGGATCACAGAGCTAAGGTCACTGCCACCACCAACAAGGTTACCTGAGTAATCTGAGTTTGGAGATATAACCACTGCAAAGAATAATTAGTGAGTACACAGAAAGACCCCAAAAGAGATTTACCAAAACAACTGCCTCCCCAAAAGTCCTAAACAATCTCCCTCTCACAAAGTTCAAACAGAGGCCACCTCTTTTTACAAAGTAGATGAGAAAATTTCTGGGCATCCCAAAGCAGGATTGGCAATCTGGGAGGTTCATTTGTTCTCTAATGTTCCTTTCCACAAAGAACCACTCATCCATGTTGAAATTTTGAGGTGGGAAGGTTGAAGACCTGAACTGAAACCTGTCTGATGGCTTGTTTAAACATGAAGAGAAAAAAAAAATCAGAGAAAACATGATTAATTGGAACATCAAAATGAATGCTGATGTATTACAACTGCACAAAGCATTTACAGCATTGTGAAGAACTTCAGAACTTTCAAGACACTGATTTGCTAATGCACAAGTCAAATTTCTCATTTGCCACTTTCCTTCCCCTACGATCCTTTAAATCCTTTGTGGTCAGCTCTCCTAGCAATACTCTCTTTCTGGGATTCATATAGGTGTTCAGCACCTATATAAATATAGGCTGTGGAAGGATGTAGTCCTACAAAAACACCTGTGTGCTCAAAAACTGCATGGAGAAAACCTGTTGGAAGTCATGGGCAGCCCTTCCACTGCAACACCAAAGTGGGGTCTGTCCCCACACAGACTTAACCAGAGTTGCCTCTAAGGTTTTTCTTGGTCATTTTCTTCTGGTGCTGATCACAGATGGAGCAGAGCCTGTACCAGCCCAATCTCAGATGCATAACACCTGAAAATGTAATCCCCCTGCCTCTGTCTCCTCAAATCTCTACCAGGTAGAAAACACTGGAGTTATTGCTGATGGAGCATGCTGTGCCTCCACTCCTAAGTCAACTCAGAAGACAACTGCTTTCAGACCTACATGCTATGGGGAAAATTGACATGATCTGACAGTGCTGGAAGGATGCCACTCCTATAGCAGAAGCCTTTCCCCAGAGACACAGCACAAGTACTCCTGGTCCCTTCAGTTGTCTGAGGTGGCCATCACTTGGAAACATCCGTTAGCAAAATATTCCGCTTTTTACCATTAGTTGTTGCAAACCATTTGGCCACTGAGACCAAAAGCCACCTGACTCATTTCAGGAACTGAGGATCTGGATACAGCTGGGTATTGTACACAAGTCATAAGCTCAAACCCAGCTCAGCATGAATCTAAGCATGGCACTTAACATTATGGTCTTTGACAGTATGCAGAGAGGATATAATCATATATTCCTCAGTACAATTTATTTCCAACATATACTGAGCCCCACATTTATACTCTGCAGCTATGGCAAGAAAGGAAAGGAAGCTTTAGCAAAAAGGCAATGTTTATTCACACCCATCTGAAAATGTGTACAAGCCATCTTCAGATGAAAAATTAAACAAAGTTCTTAAGAATAAATGTTGCTCAATATCTGCAATTACGAACAGTTCACAAAAAGATCTAACTAGAAGCACCTCCCCTGGTTATATTATTATACAAAATTAGACATAATTTTAAAGGTCAACCTCCAAAAAATCCATAACCACATGATCAGTAAAGCGTGCAAAAACATGTTATGGTCCAGGAGCCACTGGAGGAGGGAACACTTCATGCAACTCTGAAACAATTTCTGGACTGCAGCCGAAAGTTCAAAAGTTACGTGGGAAAAATTACAAGGCTTAAAAAAAGTATATTCCAGATCAACTGTAAGTGGTGGAATTGCATACCATGAAGCCTGTGAAAACTGTGAAAGAGATCTTCAGGCCATCAAGCTCCGCCTGGAGCTCCTGGTCTGTAATGATCAAGCCCACCCTGCCAGGTGTTTATGTAACTTTTTGTCAAAATCCCTCAATAGCCTTAAAAAGACTATAACATGCATTAAACAGTAACTATTTAACATCCTATGTATCTAAGCTTTGTGATCATGGTCACCAGTATCTATTGTTGGGGAGGAATTACGGCTTTTATTGTAGGAAGGTGATATTCTCTATGTAGAAGCTATAGGCAGACCTTCTAGACCCATTCAAATATATAAAGTGTAGTAAGTAATGTGCTTCATTTACCAAATGTTATGCCTGAATATAGGCTCTACATTAACAGAGACTATTTTAACGTTTAGGTAGAAAGGAGTGGGAGAACAAGCCACATAAATTCTGAACTGACTGCCTGGAAAAAGAATAAAGACATAGTAAATCAAGTAAACCTCCCTTCCCCCACTTCTTTCAAACTTACAAATGGTTTTAATGTGTCACAGTTTTGGAGAAAATCACAGCCTGAAAACTGATTATGTCAAGTGAGCAAGTATCCAGCACTTTATTTCCTATATGATAAGAACTGAAGGCCCAGCACAGTACTAAGGTAAAATTCAGGCCTGTGAAAATAAAATTCTTTGTCATTGATTTGGTACAGCTAGACTTTCACCCCAGAAGATGCAGAAATGTACTACAGTCTTTCTAAGAGGAAAAAATAAAGTACAGATCTTATCTAGATGCAAATTTGCAGATTTCTAATAAATTTATTTGAACCAATGCAAAGCCTTAGTGCAAACACACTTAAACTGATTTGAAACTTACTTCTTATTAAACTCACATTAAAATAAATTAAGTTGAATCAACAAACAACTGAATCAACAAACAACTGGATTAAATTAGTCCTAACAAGTCTTTCTAGAGGCAGTGCATTCTGCTTCAGTTGAATCAGTTTAAGAAATCTGACTTTAATGATGGTGACTTTGTGTGTTAACACTCATACATGTTAATTGCATTCATCATTCAGGGTAGAAAGATGTCAATGTGACTATAAACATTCACACCAAAGCACTAATCAGACAAATGTCCTGTTCCCTTCCTAGTCTTTGTTTTGTTTAATTCTCAAGGATAATAGCCTTCATTTTGCTACTACTGAGATGGAGATTTTTGCATATCATCTCCTGTGATCTATCTATTCCACATAATTTATAGTAAAAGCCTCTGTTACTTCTGCACAGAAACTCATCTTTCACTTTTAATTTCCAATGGACTTGATGAATCACCTGGATAATATACACACAGCATCTAGCTTAAAATGTGCTTTTCTGCTGCTGAGAAATTACTGAAGAGCATTAATAGAATAACTGCAGGCCAATCTGCAGCAAAGCTACATTCTAATTCTACAAAGCTAAATTCTACTACAAATTCCCACTAGACCTCAAACCAGCTCTGTTCAAGCTTGGACAGATGAGCTGCAAGGAAAGTAGCAATCTACGCACTCCTTGCTGTGCCAACAGAATTAAAATATCACATGGGAGTACCTTGAAACAACTCCCCAGAAAAATGCCCAGGTGAGGAAAAGCCAGAAGGTTCCTACATGCGGGTGCTGCTGTCATGCTGCAGCAGCCCAGCAGATTGCTTATCTATTTCTTGCACAGCCAGAATAAAAATAAAGGCTCCAGCTTCATCACAATTGGCTACTGTGCCTCTCTGAAGCTATCTGAAGTAAATAACCGCAAAATCTGTTAGAGGAGGCTGCTACTCCTTGACAGATACAGGAGGATTGCTTCCCCAAGCAATAAGATGAGATCAAAGTATCAAACCAGAACCAAATCTCTATTTAGAGAGTGTCTGCGTAGTGTTCAGAGTAATTCATATGCATTGTCATTCTTTTTGTTCCTTTAGTCTTAAAAAAAAAAAGCAGTCTTTCATGAACCAAACAAACCCACATTATCCTAAAAAAATAGTATCATGTCAAGTTCCAATCCAGATTTTCACTGAAAATAGTATATAACAGGCAGAACTCATAACTTTCTCCCCAGCTGTGTTGAACCCTATGGGGTTGCCAGTCATTTCTTTTGTCCAGATTTTCTATAAGACATGTGGAAAAAACTCATATTACATGAATAAATTGAAGACAAAAATTTGATCCTAAAAAGGTTTGGGAAAATGGGGGTCTGCAATGGAAACAGTTGTACAACCCCAGAGGCAGAACTGGCAGGTATATCAGGTTTCCTGTAAGATTCAGTCCTGCAAGGTGGCATGAGTACAGAGAACAGGGTTGCTTCAGAAGAAGTCCAGCAGCAGGCAGGATTCACTTCCTTGTGATGAGCTAAAGATGAGACTGCTGTTTACCTAAAATGATGTATGCACATCTTTTTTTTTTTTTTTACCTCTGGCTTTTCTCTCACAGATTATTTCACTACTGCTGACATCATGAAGTGACATGCATATCTGTGCTTAGGAATGTCCGTTAATTCTCCTCCATTATGAGCTGGGCAATGGTCTGAAGTCCATCCAGCAGACCAAGGATTCTCTTGAGGGTCTCACAACACTCCCCTGTGTTTGGGTGTCACAACTACCAAAATATTCCCTTATTAATTGCAGCCTGGGGTTCTACCTACACACTGAGGAGAAGATATAACTGTGGTGAGACCCGGTAATACAGGGGCTGAAAATACCTGTGGTAAATGGAAGAAGCCAAGAAAGAACCACAACAGTATTAGAAGGGGATGTTCAGAAGAAATAACATATGGGATGGGTTCACCACATCTGCTGAAATTTAATATCCTGAGTCCCCCTTCTGGCTGAAAAGGAATTTTATGTAGGAAGCAACCAATCAGGACACCATTATTGCCAAGAGAAATGGAAACAATAAAGACAGAAGAGTGCTCTGTAGACAAAAGCATACTGTTTTCACAGTATTACCTCATTCTGAATCTCTGTCTACCGAGAGATGTCATAATACTCAATGTGGCTGAAAAACGTAGTAATAAAAACCAACAATATTATTATACTGAATCTCTACTGTATTTTTCCCTTTTAATCACTGCTTCCAAAAAGAATTTAAGACACTTTGGACTTTGGCAGTCATTATTTCCAGGTGTGATCTTTTTGCAGAATGTTTCATCTCACGAGCTTCATGAATTTCCAGTAGTACATGAACAGGTCAAGGATTAAGGAAAGAGTGTGTCAAAATAGCATTTTGATGGAGCTTCCAAAACAAGCTATTTGTGATGGAAGGGCAGGAAGTAAGCACACACTGTGTATTCAGGGAGGTGCAAAAAGGCCTCAAAGCCATTCTCATTAACAGCTCCAGTGAGTTGAGAGTGCATAGAGGAAGGTGAAAATCCAGTAAAACAACAACAAAGTCATTATCTCTGGTGGCAGTGCATAGCACCTCCATCTGCAGCCTTCACAGACCCATCCAGGCTTGACTGAACACACATCAAACACAGCATCTCATCATGGAATGGTTTCCATGGCAAGAAAGCCAAAAGCTCCAGGGCTAAGTGCCCTCTTTCTTGCAGCATCTTCATGTCAATCTTTCTGAGTAAATAAAAAATCGTGAAGTTTTTAATTTCTCAGTATTTCTCAGTGCTCATGAGATGTAATTGTTTTGACAGTAGTGACAGATTTGTCGGTCATTAATCCCCACAGCCTTCTTCCTCAATTTTAAATATAATTTAAACAGGCAGGGGGAGCACTAACCTAAACAGGAAGTTTTAATCATTCTTTTCCTTTCTGTACCCCATTCTTCCCCCCCACCAAAAAAAAAAAAAAAAAAGGAGAAAGATTCACACTGGTTGCTAATTATTATGACGCTCTTCTTTGTTATTAAGCTTAGCCCTTATTTTCAATTTGATAATTGTTTTCCAAGCTCAGAGGATGTGTTACCTCTGTCTTACATTTATTTAGACAACTGTATAACTGAACATACATATAACCACTCTATAAATTATTAGATTTTTTTTATGCTGGAAAAGAATGTATTAACATGTATTTATTATCTGTCTGATTATTCTGCAGAGAGACAGAGATTAAAATACAGGAAAATATAATTTTGGTGGGACTTGCATTAGCTGAATCTGCTAGACACATAGGAAAGGAGAGAAGCAGAAATTTTATTAAAACATGTTTTGAATCCACAATCAACAGGCTCACTAAACAAAGAACTACTAAAAGTTACATTATGAGTCACATTTGAGTATGGGCATTATGTCCTTAAAAAAGGAGAGGCATCTCAAGGTTAGGCATAGATTGGGAGAGAAAAATGCAAGTTTTTGCTCTTTTAACTCTTACTCAACAACTTCACTTTGAAAAAAAAATTCATCATATTGAAATAGATGTAAAACATTAAAAACAACTTTTCTCAATCAGCAAAGCAGACAAGTCTAGCATTCAAAAAAGATCTCTGACAACTGACATTTCTACACTTTGAGCTTTCTGTGTGGCAAAGATAATTCATGGGATGGGATGTGAATTTATGGAGCTTTGGTTATATTACAACTAGTCACCTCAGGCATTGAATTCATAGAATCATAGGGGTCGGAA
>VZZY01005149.1:0-19013 GCA_013400335.1 Eurystomus gularis | reverse complement strand
GGGTGGGAGGGGGGGTGTCTTGCATATTAGTTCCAGTAAACTCCTTGGTCTTTCTATCACAGATCATTAAAAGCATATCTTAGCTTTATTTTCTTGTACAGGCTTAATCTATTTGACTCATTTTTTGGAAAGAAAAAAAGTTGTAGGATTCAAAGTATAACTTTAAAGCAAATGAGACTAAGAGACTAACTAAGAGACTAACTAAGAGACAGCCTGATGGGCTGCTAGTGAAGGACCATAGCTCTCTAGCTATAAGATAGCTAAGCAGATACGTGTGCTACCAGAGCACTATTACTGCTTTGGTGTATTTAGTATATATTATAATGTTTATAATACCTTATATTGAGAAAGATAGTTTTTATAACCTTATAAGAAAGGTTAACTATACTATTTGACTGTTAAATTTCATGTCTGTGTACTATCTTTCTTGGTTCATTCTGAAAAATAGGCATAACCATGTAAGTTTCTACTCTCAATGATATGTCCCTTTTGAACTTTCTTAGGTCTCTATTTTATCATTTGGACAATACTACTACTAAGATCTTGCAGTTAGGTCCTTTTCATAAGAGAAATATAGGGATGAATGAATTAGAGTTTTAAAAAACCTCGTTTTCTAAGATGTGTCAAAAGGTGCACTTGTTCAGGTGGAGGTGAAGCGCACCCCTCCCAGGCATGTGCTTGCTAACACCTGGATTTCAAATATAGATATCCAAACCCTAAAACGAGGGACTTTGGTATTTCTTACTTGGGTTGGAAACAAAAGCAGAATAATGTGCATAATGATTTCACAAGTATTGCACAGTATGCATCTTGGAGTATGCATCAGCACATTCAACTTCACATATGCACAACATATGTGCATATGTGCATATGTATGTCACATATGCACAACAAATAATGGCTAATGAGATGCTGAAACTGAACTGTCACTGAGGTAGCAGTTCTGTGTGTCTCATTCTTGCTTCAGTGACCCTTTCCTTTTAGTCTGAGACACAAACAGAAAAAACAATTAGTGAAATAATTGATGATCTGTGCCTTCAAAGCTTGTGGTGAACATGGCCATGTCTTATAAGACTAATAATGCAAACAACTCTTTCTTGTGATTAGTGTGTTGCCTGTTCACTGAGAATGCTTGGGAGGTACATCTGTATCAGACAAAAGATTTTTATCTCCCTGTTTCAGTCAGTGAATCTCTAATAATCTGATCTTTTGTCCCTTGCTGGGTTCAGATTCCAATTACACTTTTTTCTTGGGACTATTGAAATGATTATTTATGTAGTTCATTTTCTAGAACCTAAGATCGCTTTCTGATGGACTTGAGTTGTAGTAGATTTTGGTATGTAAAATAATGCCGCAGGTATTAAAAAAATTATATATTTGGATTTGATTTCCTTGACTTATTCAAACATTGATGTTTCTTCAGTTAGATTTTATCCACACTAGTCTAGTAAACTTTTATTTAGAATAAAAATAGTCCTAGCTTTTAAAAAAGCCAGAAAAAAATCAAAGATCTGTAATCTTAGGATGCAGTTTTCATCATTTACTTCAAGGGTAGGATAAAATGAACCTATATCATATGAAAGAAGAATAATATAAACTGATAAACAGCATGCTACTGTAAAATCTTTGCAAGAGGTATAAATACAAAAGTATACTATGTGTACTTTATACGTAGTATATTAAATTCTTTGATTTGCACATCAGAAAAGGTAGGAATTCGTCTGGAAAAAAATTTATGATGGTCTGAAACTATTCTACAATGAGAAGCTCAACATGAGCCGGCAGTGCGCTCATGCAGTCCAGAGGGTCAGCTGTATCCTGGGATGCATCAGGAGCACTGTGGCCAGCAGATCAAGGGAGGTGATTCTCCCCCTTTACTCTGCTCTTGTGAGACCTTACCTCAAATACTGCATCCAGTTCTGGTGTCCCCACCATAAAAGGGACACAGATCTGTTGGAACAAGTCTAGAGGAGGGCCACAAAGATGATCCATGGGCTGGAATATCTCTATTGCTATGCTATGAGGATAGGCTGAGGGCAGTGGGATTGTTCAGTCTGGAGAAGAGAAGACTCCAGGGGGACCTTATAAGTGCCTTCCAATACCTGAAGGGAACCTACAGGAAGGCTGGAGAGGGACTTTTCAAAAGGGTGCCCAACAACAGGACAAGGGGAAATGGTTTTCAAATCGAAAGAGAGTAGGTTTAGACTAGATCTTAGGAAGAAGTTCTTCAGTACAAGGGTGGTGAGACTCTGGAATAGATTGCACAGAGATGTTGTGGATGTCCCCTCCCTGGAGGTGTTCAAGGCCAGGCTGGATGAGGCCTTGAGCAATCTAGTCTAGTTGAGAGGCATCTCTGCCCATGGCAGAGAGGTTGGCCTGAATGATCTCTAGGGTCCCTTCCAACCTAAGCAATTCTACGGTTCTGTGATACGACGACTTCAAACTTTTGCCTTCTAGATAGCAAGGAAACCTTACTGGAGGTTAATTTTTGTCCCTCTGTCTTCTACAGTTGAGAACTGCATCATCCTTTCTCTTCACACACACCACAAATTTCAGTTCTTACCACATTTGGTGTTCTCATTCAGGTTCACTTTAAAGATTGTTCTAAAAAGTATGCCCCTATGTGTCCAGGGGAGCTAAACACTCTTCCTGAAAATCATCAGATTACTGAACCATGAAATGACAGCAGAACTGATCTGAGATTTATAGCCACATAAAGCCAGCTCTGCCAAGAAATCCACCCACACAAATGAAGATATATAATGAGTGGGAAACATAGAGTAAAAAATACTATTTTTTAGTGTTATATATACCATGATTTTGATGATCTTTCTAGTGATACATAAAATCTTATGTAGTATCATCTTTAGGTGAAGTTTGGGAAACAGAATATTAGATGTCTGTCCATAAGAATAAGTCTGAACTTAGCTTTCAAATGTTGTTTCTAGAATTTTTCTCTTTTTTTGACCATTTATACATGAAACAAGAACATTACACAAGAAAATATTTCCACTGCAATATATGTCACGGTAACCCAGCTTTTCCTGAATACTTACAATTGTTTCAGAACTCAGTCAAGAATTTGAACTTTTTATTCTTTTCACTGCTGTTTCTTTACATTGAATTAATAAGTTACCAACTTTGCAATACTTGTGTCTTTTTTGTTGTTTTCACATAAATAAATATCTTTCTGCATAAATTGATGCAGAAAAACTCCATTGCTCAGTTTACACAGAAAAGCAAATTAATTATGCTCTGATGCATTTCCATTTCAACCCTGGTTGTTCTAATTTTTTATCTGCTTTACAGCCCTATTAAAAGAAAAGTCTCTATGATTTAGAACTGTAAATTAAGTTTAAATAGATTGAATCCAGCCAAAAAAATCTCTAAAATTGTTCAACTATAAATGGTCAGTCAAACAAACAATTCTCATATTCACATTTTAAAAAGACAAACAATATTTAATCTATTAAAGATTCAAAAAAACTCTGCACAGGATTCAAATGCAAATATGGCACATTACTGCACACAACTATACATGATCATGCTGGGTTCATATTTGTCTGTGATGTGGAGGACAGTTGGTAAAACAATAGCTTAACAAATGTGTCAGCTTAATGCAATGGTCAGAGGTCCTGTTTTTATCCATGACTCATAACAGTAGCAAACATGAAACACCTAGTCTATACAGCTTCAGAGAATTCACAGTGGTTATTCATAACTGCATATACTCATTATCAAGCTTGCAATGTGTTTAGTCCGGTCTGAAAGCTTTTGTTTTGACAGACGCACTTTGGTCTCATAATTTTGAAATCCTAGCTCACACTTTCTGATGTTCCAACTATTCTTCCTATTGTGTATGCCTTGTAGAGGAGAAAAAGTAGATGACACAAAAAGAAAATGAAGAGATGTCAAGATGTGACATTTTGAATGCAAAGAACTTTATTAAGCACAGAAGTTTGAACAAAAATTTCTTAATGCTGCTTCAAGGCCAAAGTGAGATTCATACTTCTCCATTCACAAGCTGAAACTGTCCTTGAAATCCATCAAAGCTAAAGCCTCTTACACTGATTGAATTTGAACCTACTCTATTAACCTTTGACAAGAGCAAATATTCAATTGAATAGAGGTAATTTTTTTTTGTGCTTGGTGCATGGTTACAAAAGAGCACTCAAAAAAAAATTCCCACCAGCAAAATCTAGCTTCAGCATAATAACTTTTTGCTACCAAAACTCTAATGTCCATATTCTAATTTTTCTTACATTTAAGAATGCAGTGTACTAGAATTATACATTTTTTACTGTTTTGTGGCGATTTTTACTTAAAAAAAGCTTTTAGGTAAAGCAAGCACAAAATAAAAACCTGCAGAGGTTGGTTGTAGAGTGAACATGATTTACTAGACCTTGAGTCTTCTTATTCTCAGACACACTGGATACTTTCAACATAAATCAGAACACTCAAATTATGTAGCAAGACCTTGTACCACTCTTTGTGCCCTTTTCTGAAAATCTACTGTAATTACTCTTCTGTGATGCATATGAAACACTGAAAGACAACATAACAGGCAGGTGGTCAGTTGCCATGTTTCGCCTAATGGCCAAAAGTTACAGAGACCTATTATTCTGATTGCTTGCACACCTTTAAACGACTTCCTGGGCCAGCACGCACTATTTAGTGTTCCCATCCAGGGTTAAGCTAGGCAACTTAAGGGATAAAGGGACTGAGAGCAGCCCTGCCGAGAAGGACTTGGGGGTACTGGGTGATGAAAAGCTGGACGTGAGTGGGCAATGTGAGCTCACAGTCCAGAAAGCCAATTGCATCCTGGGCTGTGTCAAAAGAAGTGTGGCCAGCAGGTCAAGGGAGCTGATTCTGCCCCTCTGCTCTGCTCTGGTGAGACCCTGACTGGAGCAGTGTGTCCAGCTCTGGAGCTCTCAGCACAGGAAAGACTTGGAACTGTATCAGTTCTGAAGCCCCAAACATAAGAATGACATGGACCTGTTGGAGTGAGTCCAGAGGAGGTCACAAAAAATTATCAGAGTGTTGGAACATCTTCCTTGTGAAGAAAGTCTGAGAGAGTTGGGGTTTTTCAGCCTGGAGGAGAGAAGGCTCTGGGGAAACCTTATTGCAGCCTTTCAGTACTTAAAGGGGGCCTATAAGAAAGATGGTGATAGCCTCTTTAGCAGGGTCTGTTGTGACAGAACAAGCGGTAAATGTTTTAAACTGAAAGACGGTAGATTTAGACTAGATATAAGGAAGAATTTTTCTACAGCGAGTGTGGTGAAACACTGGCACAGGTTGCCCAGTGAGGTAGTGGATTCCCCATCCCTGGAAACATTCAAGGTCAGGTTAGATGGGACTATGAGCAGCCTGATCTAGTTGAAGATGTCCCTGCTCACTGCAGGGAGTGTGGACTAGCTGACTTTTAAAGGTTCTTTCCAACATAAACTATTCTATAGCGCTATGATTCTACAAACTGTGACTGTTTTAATGGAACACTGTCTCTCAGCTGGCTTAAGGGACAGTCATACTCTGACTGGAGAGAAATATCTCAGACAACCTCAAAAGCTTCTAGTTCTTGGCTCACTTGTGTCCTGATTTGAGCTAGAACAGAACTAATTCTATTCTGTGATTTTGCTTTTCAATCAAGTCTCTTCTAAGTAACTGCACTTTCTAAAGTTAATGGTATATTTTCACAGATAGAGTCTGCTTCTGGCAGTGATAACACTTGATGTTGATAATTATTACCAAGGATCGGTGTGCAGAAAGGCTCTTGCTTATACTTCTTTGCAGACCAAGGTCACTGCTAAATTTTGTGTGCCACATTGGGGGTGCAGAAAGTAAAAGGCCACACCTGTGGGGAGAAGCAGCCAGGACAGGTGACCCTAAACGGACCAATATGGTATTCCATCCTGTATATGTAATGTTCAGTACAAAGCTGAAGGATCATGAGGGTTAAGCTCTCATCTTCAATGGCTGACATCCGAGAAGGACTTGGTCCATTCTGCCTTCAGTCCTGATTTATGTGTTCTTGAATTCAGTTCCAGAATCCAGCTCCTGGATCTGGTTCCCGTCTGCCACTGAGTCCAGTCTGGGACTTCCTCAGTGCCTGTCCACAGCATCAGTGGTGACAGTGACATAATTGCCATAAGGGGGTTCGGTTCAATATTGGGTTTGTATATATTTTCACTAAAACTCTTCTAGTTTTCTTCTCCAATCCCTAAGTCTCTCTCCCTTATTCTCTGTCTCTTTTTCTTTGGGAAAGGAGATGAGTTAATAGAGAGCATCTCTCATTTGTCTAGTGGCCTGCCCAGCCCTATCCCTTGACAATCTGGTAGATTAAGATTTTGTGGAATAACTATAAATAAAGGAAAAGTAAAGCAAGAGGAAATTGGAGTAAGCAAAGAAGTCAAACTGGACAGAAACCATAAAGGAACTTGATATTTATCACTCTTCACTCTGCAAAGAAAAAAAAAATATTAGTCGTAATGTTACTTGCAATTCTGCAAACTTGCAAATGTTCCTACAGATGCCAGCCTGATAACAGATTTTTGTTCTATGCTGTCCTCCTGTTATATTTTTCTCTTCTGTGACAGTTAAGTCTTGTCTTTATGAGTTCTTTGGTAAACTTGCAATGGATCTGCTCTGCAGGAGACCTTCCTTCCTGAAGACAAGAATCAATGAACCACACAGATCTAGTCTTTGTCAGGTGGAAAAAACTCATGCTCCTACCTGATAAGCTGTGGGATTCAGCTGCTATACACAAGGGAATGAACAGGGCTATTGCACAAAAATATATAAAGAATTAATATAAAATATGGTGGAGTTTTTAATTAGAACAAGTTCTGAGAAAAAAAACACAACAGTTATATTCACCGGGGGAAAAATGCTATTTCATCTATTACTGTTCTTTGCTGAAATCTGAAAAAAGGTCTAAATTATCTACATTTAAAATCTGCTTTCATCATAAGACCCAGTTACCGAACTGGGTAATCCAAAGCTTGTCAAGATCAAGAAAAAGGTATTCCTGATTTTAACAGGTTCTATACATATACATACTATATATGTATAACTTACATATATTAGTAAATATATGCAGAAGTGAGGGCTGCTGGGTGTTGAAAACTCATATGGTAACTTCTATTCCTCACTTTTTATGAAAGACAGCCCCATATCTTACCAACTAACGTAGTGAGCTGAAGGGTTTGAAGTAAACCTGTGACAGAATCTCGGGACCAGAGTTCATTTAGGGTTCTTTCACAAGCTGCATAGTTGAAATTGTAAAGGTACATAAAGAGTAGTTAAGTTTTCACTTTCAAGTAATGATTTCTTAAATAAATAGTAAGAAACTGTTCACAGAATGTTTAGAAACATCTTCAGTTTCATGATTTAAATGTTTTCTCTTCAAGCAGTGGACATACCTGTGTGTACATATATGTAATTGTTTAACAGGTTTTGGGACACATTTATTGGCTGAGGGGGAAGGAAGGAAGAAGAGGAGACAGGTGAGGAAAGGGTTCATGACTGTGCATTTTTTCCTTTCTGCAATAATCATTGGTGTGACAACATCTCATTAGAGGCTTATCACTTATTTGTTAAAAAGCACAAGCACTAGAACCAATACATAAAGTACATATCAATGCAAGTTATTAAAAAAAAGGTTTCCCATTTATAGTAAATTAAGTCAGTTTACTTAGAAAGTGGAAGCAACTAATAGTATTAGTATCTAAGTAATCATAATCAGAGTTCACAGAACATCAAATTAATTTGTATGGGGGAAATGTAACACTTCTTGCAGTGCAATTGTTTAAGATAGAATAGGACAAGAACATTAAACTTTTTCTAAGGGGATAGTTTTCTTGTCAGATGGGGATTAATTCAGGTTTGCTCTCAATTCTTAGTGAAATGCTTTCTGATATCTGTGACAAGTCTAGCAATTCCATTAAGGAAGATACCAGATTTTGAGTTTTTGTTGTTACTTTCATTCAGTTCCTTTATGTAACATTCAAGATCTCTGTGAGTAAAGGTCTCCTTTTAAGAGTTACAGTTTTCTCTATTTTTTATTTTCCTGCTGTTATCTTTTCTCAATTCTTTCATGTTTGTTTTTGTCCTAATTCAGTCCTTTCCTCTGTATTTTATTTAATGAAAAAGTCTTAATATCTCCCAACAGTTTCACCTCCTTTCCTTCTGTGGTATGTACACTAAAATAATCACTCCTAAGACAGTGAATATGGTTGCTAACAGAACATCATCAGGCTTTAGATCTAAATATCACAATGAGATTAATGAGAGTTGGGAAATGCTCATATATTGCATTCATGGTTTCAGTCTGTCTGCAAAGAGAGTTTGCATTACGTTATGTTATGTTTTGTTTTGAATGAACCTCAACAGCTTGGGTATCTTTCTAATGTTAAGGTTAAAACCTTATCTGAATATCTGATTGCATCAATATTGAAGCAGAGCAAACAATCACATATATGCTGTAGGATGGGTTTCTGGTTTTTCTCAGCTGAAAGTTCAAGCCAGAGATGTAGGTTGGTTGGTTGTCTTTTTTCCTGCAGTCAGTAATAGTCCAAAATCTTTGGTTTACTACATTCATGTCAGATGTATAACACTCTTATTTTTCTGAAACACTAGCATTTTCCATCAGAGGTTGGCCTTAATATAGATACCTTAATTTGGAAGATAAAGATACCTTAAATTGGAAGATAAGGATACTTTAATTTGGAATTTTTAGGGAGAGAGATCAGATGTGAGCAGAGGCCTAGCAGAAGGAAGGCAGGTCCTGAGGGGTGGCTTTTGCACTGTTGTAGTCAAAGCCATCCATATTGCTTGGCCTGCTGTGCTCTCCACAACTTGCCTGAAGAAAACTTTCATATGATGTGTAGATACATAATCTCGCTGCCTTCCAGGCCACTGTCACATGGGTAATTTTTTTTTCCAATACTCTCTGCAGACATCTCTCCACACGTGTCTCTATCACCCCAGTCCTTCTCTGAGTGAGAAAGATTTCTCTTGCTCTTCCCTTGTTCCATCACTAGGTATTACAGTGGGCAGCCTACTAATGCAAAATCCTGCATTTTACTATAGACATTATTTTTAGAATGGTCACAGCTCAAGTCTTTCCATTATAAGTAGGTGGAATTGAAACAAACAAGCATACTAATTTTTGGTCTGTTAATACGTGATGTACCGCACTGCTGTTCAGAAAGGAGTGTGTGTGATATGCCACAGACACCCCAGACCCAATTCTGAGTAAACTTTGAAAATGTCTAAGTGGTTGCCTAGGCCCTAATGCATCTATTGCTTTGCAGCCTTTGAGAAGAATTACTGAAGAGACCCCAGATGACACAGGAGCTAATGGCAAGTGTGCACAGACTTAAGTTAGAAGGGAGGGTCTTGAGATCAGTGCTCATTTTTCTGCAGAGCTCTACTGGACTGCACAAAAAGGGAGTTCTAGCACATACTGATGAGATGAAGAGGGAAAGAAGAAGACCTGTCTCCTTTAGTAAGATGATAAAAGTTCTTCCTTGATGGGCCTACTGGAGTTTTCTTAGAACATGGTACAGGAAATGGGCATAAGGGCTTAATATTCTTAGAAAGATCATAAGATCTCTCCAAGTCACAAGAAGAGGTCCTCAGAGAGTAGCTAGCATGTCTTATGTTCTTGGTGCATATTGTGGGGTTAAGAAACCATCATAGTCTATCCTTTATGGCTACAGAGATCACATGGGTATGATTTCCCTTCAAGAGAAATAGGCAGTTCATCCCAAAACAGAGCTTGTGTGCATATTAACATCTACACAGCAGGAACAATAGTGGATTAGGACCCTGGCATTAAACAGGGAGTGGGCCAATGTGGCAGTATAAACATATCTTTTGAGTCTGCAACATTCAGTAACATTCCACAATTCTTCTTTTCCATCATGTTCAAATGAGCTTCTCTTGGCTGGAAGCCATTTCTCCATGATAATGTCAATGGCTTTAGCAATGCTAAACAGGCTGTGCCTGTTATCTCCGCTTTTTTTTTTTTTCCACTTTTTCATTGTTACAGCTGCTCAGCCAAACCGTCAACAATTTATTTCCCACAAACTAAATTGAGCCAATAACATTGTAATCCAGTATAAATAGAGCAGCAATTGATTCCAATTAGGCAAAAGTTTCAGTGTTTCCAGGCTTGCAGCCAGTTTGTGGTTTATGAAATTTAACTAAGTTACAGCTTAATCAGTTTTCCACTAAAAAACAAATTCTAGCCGACAATATTCTGGTGTTAAAGGAGGAGCATGAGGAATGGATAAGAAGATTTTAGTGATAATTTTTTACAAGTACCCTACCCAGCCATTGACAGTAGGAAATCACAAAAATAAGAACTCTGCCATTCTCCAGGTGAACAGAGAGTTGCATAACATCAACCAACAGGCACAAAAAGCCACAAAGAGGTCTATCTTGCTGTTGATTTGCAGTTAACTCAGTATGGAAAAGAAGGAAGCAAGGCAGACAATGCTCATACAACTATGCTTTAAGGCTTGCCCTGTAGTTAAGGGAATTAATAAATTTAGAAAGCTATGGTAAATCATTCAAATCCTGAAAGAGAAGAAGGTATTATATTGGTGCTGGTAAACTGAGACAAAGTGAAAGAGTCTAAGTGTTTTAGTATCAACAGAAATACAAATATGTAAATGAAAGTTTAAAGTTAATGAAGTTAGTGAAAATTGAATGACTCCTGATGATACTCTTGAAGAACCATACTGTATACTCTAATGTTTACACTATGACACAATACCAGCAATACTTTTGAGATTATAATATGGGCAATACTGCTGGCATAAGATCTGGCTAACAATTAGAAAGTATGGAGATTTTACTCACAAAAACTTAATCATGATAAATTTGCTAATAGAGAAAATCCAAACAAAAGTGCTCTTCCTTCATAGCTATTTTCCCACACACTAGTCTTGAAAATTATAAAAAGATTTGCAGCATAGGCTGTGTGAAGTTTAAAAGGATTGTTCTAATAGCCAATACATTATAAAGAATTTGAAAGCAGTTTACCCCAGTCAATCAATCTCCTTTTTTTTTTGTAGTTGCACATTTGTCCAAAATTTAATATTTCTCTCTTTTTCATTCCTGTTAACCTCAGAAAGACACATAAATGTTGAATGTTGAACCCAAAGGGGAACTCAACAGTTAAAGTGACAGTGAAGGACATTTGTAAAATGCAGACAGCACTCAAGCCCAAAGACAAGATTTGTGAAGGTATTGAGGCTGCCCTGTTTTGTTCAGTGTGTGGTTAGGACTTTCATTTAGCAAACAAGATGTGTGAGATCAGCCCTGCATCTAAGCAGCCCACTCTCATTTCTATTATCCTGTGCACACAGAGAACATGTGATTATAAGGCATTCTGGGTCAAACATGCACTGTGGATGAATAGTTCTGTGATTGTTGGACCAAGAAGAGAAAAACAGAAGATTAAGTTTACCATCTAGTGATCAGAAGTGTTCACAGTGCCATGAAAAGTCAGGTGTGAACATATAACCATATAAAAGCAAAAAAAGAGAAACAGTGAATGACTGGGAGAGCTTCATCCATTCTCACAACTGGACCATGTTCCAGAGACCTGTATTCAAAGTATTCCTCCAAAGCAGGTACAATGGAGATTTAAAAATGAATTGCCTACTCCTAAATGCATCATTGGTAATAATGTAACATTGCAGTTTATCTTTCCTCATTTAAAAAAGGATTATCAAGTCTATTCACCTCACAGCAGATCAGAGCTCATACATAGATAAATATCTAGATCCAGTGTGGCTCCTAATGTCCCCAAAGTAGCCAAGATAAAGCCCTAGTTGGCTTGCTGGCTCTTGTGAATCTGGTTGAACTACATACTGTATAGATTGCATGTATGCTGAACTGGATTGAGAGCTAAAGGCTGCAATCGCCTATGTCTGTCCTTCACTAGTGTAACTGTAAGTCTCATTTCCACAGCTTGCATCACCAAGCAAGTTCTAGTGGGTTCTGAAGGTCTTTAGCACTGGTGAAAATTATGATTAAACTCAGCAGGAGAAATAACAATAGTAAATATGTTATAGTGCCAAAGACATGAGATATTAAAAAATAGCAAGAAAATTATTTCTGTCCATGAAATGAAATCACAGCAGTCTTAGGCAGAATTTATAATAGAGATTGGTAAGCAATTTGTAGTAAAGGTTTTATCTGAAAATAATTAATCATAAATTCATTCATTCATTCATATAGTTCATCACAAAGTATTTATAAATTCATCAAACTGTTCAACCAAAATAAAATTTCACCTTATGTTCACAAGATCGATAAGGAGGGATTATATATTTCTTTTGCCTAACAGCCTGATAAGTGGGAAACAAAGGGACAAATTTCCTTTGAGCAAAGAATTCATGTCATCCTGGGGTCCTGGAGGTAAGAATGACGCCATCAGCACTCTCCCCTCAATATCAGATTCTTCTTTAGGGGTGGTTGGTCCAGGCTGGAAAGAAACATTACACCTGGGTTAGAGGACAATGTATTTGAACAGGAGTACCATGATTGTCAACACCTAGCTTCAGCAGCCAAGTTAATTGAAGGGATGACAAACCTTGCTTAGGTCTCTTAAAAAGTACAGAAAGTAAGCTCAGTTCCTTGTTTAGTAAGAGTACAATGAGAAATAGAAAGGAGAAACAGTGTTTTCAAACAAACTTAATTCTTCATTTATTATTAGGGCATAAAGCTTTTGGTGTATATTACAACAGCTTAGGAGCAGCTCCAATTTGCTCTCAGCTGGTCTTGCTGCAGTATATCCTTTGACACCAAGAAATAACAATAAGCCAGGTTTTAGTCATTCTGCCATGACATTTGTCTCCTTTTTGTTTAGTGCACAGTCAAATATATTGTGGAGGCTTCATGAGTTCTCTTCAGTATGTTCTGGTTTTACCTGTATTGCAGTGTTATTATACTGAAGTAGTAATAGAAGGCTGTTGTGCAACAGAGACTCAGACTTCTTTAATGTAAAATCCCTCTACCTAAATCTACAGATTCAATGGGAAAGAACAAGGAAGACGAGACTAAACTTGTAGGCAAAGTTACTATGAATTATTATTGTTTCCATCCCTTTCAGAGACCCTGTTGAGAAAGGTGCTGTAAAAATGCCACATTCAGTGAGAAGCTTTACAGAAGTCTCTTTGCCAACTACTGCAATGTAATTAATATCTTATTTATCTAACTCAAACTCTGTGCCTGAGATAAGGCTTGATTAATTAAGGTCTTTCTGATTTTCCATACATTATGATAGTAAAATGGTACCAGAAGAAAGCTTATCTGTACTTTAAGACTGTGTCCATGTAATGGCTTCAACTGTGCATCAGCAACTTTGTAAATGCATTTTGAGTAAATGTTAGAAACCTAAAAAGAGCAGCTGTTAAATCTCTCAACATCTCTAACAGTTCTTTTATACATTGGGAAACCTTCTCTCTCTCATTATTAACTTGTTGGGTGATTTTATATAGGATGGACACACCCACTACTGGGGACATTTTTGTTTTCAGATCCTTTCCACTTTAGTTGAAAAGTTATTTTTTCCTCTTTTGTGGCAATAACCTTAGCAGGACTAGCAGTAGTACACACATTTTTCTGTCCCAGGTAAGTTAAAACCATGCTTTAAATATATGATTTGCCTTTCTTCAAATTATATGTAATCATAATAATTCTAAATATTCAAAAAAGATCTGGGAAAGCAGTAAATTTATGGAAATAATAAACAGGATTATATCAGTGTATTAATGTTACTTCTACTAATGCTGTAGATAAAATTACTGTTTATTTCCAAACAAAAAGTTGTGTACCTTGAAAAACAGAAAATCAGAGTCCTTTTTGGCACAGTAAGTCAACACCAGAATCAATAGCTTTGTTCTTCCTTTATCAAGATCTACCTCTCAACAGTGAATTATGAGGCAATATAATAACTGTGCATCAAACTGTCTTTACTTTTATACAAACTGAGTTTTACTGTGTCAGTCTTGTCAACACTACTGAATATTAATGTGAATAAAGTTAATTGCTAGGTGGATAAAGGTCTGATGCAGTCAAAGTGAAAGAAAGCATCTAACAGAAATCTGTCATTTTTGACAAGCTGTAATTTATTTCTACTTCATGATATGTACTGACAGGTTTCAAACCTTACTCTAGTCTTTACCATAAATTGCAATTATTTTAATTCACAGTGACATTTGACCCAGAGGCTGGGACCCAGTTCACCACATATAAACCACTTCACATCTCAGGGAATTAATTTGCAAACTCCAGCATGTATTTCTCAATGTAAATCCAATTGTTTGCATTGAACACTGAACACACACAGGAAATTTTGTGACTTGAACTGCTTAAAAAAGAAATAGCACATTGCTTTAGCTGAAACATGATGCATTTATGACACGGTATTTAAAGATATTTAAAGACTAAGATTAAATTTCAGTATGATTGTACAATTATTAGTAAGTTTTACAATATTAGGCACTGGTGACATATTAGCCTTCAGAATCTTGATGAGTATTTTTATAATTAATCATCAATTGTTTTAATAAATGTTGTTACCGGTACCATCATCAACACAGCTGGAGTTAACTCAGTTTAGTCCCTGAAGTTTTGCTCATCTGTTACTTTGTATAGTGTACAAGAAAACTGTTGCTGAGTACTCAGTTCTTGATCCCAAACAAAATTTCCAATCTGACTGGGTTTACAGTGAATGTCTCTAGAGCTATAAATCTAGAAGTCTGAAGTTTGTAATGAGCCTTGTCATTTCTTAAGCTTTATAAATGTAAACTAAAAAGTACAAAAGCATCTCTTTAAAATTGTAACAATGACAATTTAGAAAAGATCACAATCAGATGATGTAGGTAATAAGAAATGTGCTACCTCTAAAACATCAGACTTTTCAAGAGATTTAAAATTCTTTAGAAGACTCTCTAGTGAATCATAGTAATTTTATTGCTATATGCAATTTTATTTTATAATAAATTAGAGCCCTACCAACTTAAAATACTATCTAGTTTGTATTTTAAAGGTATTAATCTTCTGCAGAATTTTTAAAAATGCAGTACAAAAATAAGTATGTATTATGGATGTCTATCAGAAACATGATGCTTCACCTGGGGTTTTTTGGGGGGGTAGTAGCATATTTCCTCTTAGGAGAATGAACTGGAGCACTCATCTGTATGTGTAATGTACCCTTCACATTTAAAATACGGGAAGAGTAGTCAGCAGCTTTTTCGATGTCTGTCTCCCTGGTTCATCCTTTTTCTTATGTTTGATCTCTTATACCTGATTTCTGATACAAGTAGTAGCACCTGTGAAAGTAGGACTGTGAATTATGATTGCTGAGTACACTTTTAATTAACTACACAGCTTTATTTATCTTGACTGTACCTTTGCCTTCTAAGGCCCATAGTTTGTCACTAAGCAACTATCAACATTCTTCCCTCCATAAAAGCACCTTTTTTTGCTAAACATAATAATCTGCATTTCTGCAAAACCTCCAAATTGCCATTGTCTTCTCTGAGATCAGAAATAATTTTCTCTTCTTACATCTCCACAGAATTGTGTTAACAATGTGGAGACAATATTTAGAGAACCATAAACAGAGAAAACAAAATTTTAAAAGAGCCCTGATAACATTGCTTTGAATAACAGTGATATATGTACTTCTCTCAACAGAGCACACTTTCGGTTGCCTCTAAATGAACAACCTGCTTTGCTGAGAAACTGGTGGAGACGTCTGCAGCATCACACCAGGGAAATCATACATGGAGCCCTAGATTAAGCTGAGATATTACATGGTTTTTGTTAGCAAGACTTCAGGCTTTCTGCAGATTCCTATCACAGCAGAGTATAGACTTGTAAGCAGAAACCACTACCAACAGAGTGCTTAAATTGGTGATGAATGACAAGGAATGGTGTTGGAGGAGAGAGGAGTAGGAATGATGTTTTACCAACCACACGGACTAAATATAGAGAAGTTTAGCAGTAGCAGAGGGAGGGAGAAATACAGAATAGTTTACAATGTTTTAGATATAACTTACTGATATAATAAGATTTTTTCTATAAAAATTCTAAAAGGAAGGCTTATGAAGCTAGCACTGTCCTGGTCTTAAAAATGATTGTTAGCCAGCACCCTTTCTGTCATCTATTCCTGATGTAGCTATTTGTTCTTCATTGATAAAAGAAAATGGAAAAATAAATTCTTTAAATGCTGAACTGCTCTAAAAACATTTAAATATATACAGGAAGAGGGTCTTGATTTGTTTTCTCCAGTGGCATGGTAAAGAATAATAGCTTTTCAGAAAAATATAACCGAACAGCGTTGTGGTGAAATTATTTTGCCTTAGTGGCCATCTCTATTGTGCATTTCTCCATGAATTTTCTTTGAAAAATTGAAACTGTCTTCCAAAAAAAGGCATTTGAATGCTTTTTTCCACATACTCTTTTTCAAAGTGGTGCTAAAACTATTAAGATTGAAAAATCACATATTGAAGATGTTCAAGGTTTATGCCATTATTTGTAGATATATAGAGAACCATAACAGGCAAAAAATACTGTAACAATGACGGAGAAAATCCGTATCTGAAAACTTGGATTCATATATGATCTTTTAAAAATAATTAGGTATTCCAGGGAAGATTCCACATTTCATTTTAAACATCCCCATTATTTGCAGTACTACAATCCATGTACAAGTGTAACGGATGAACAAAAAGCAATGACTTGGGTAGCAATGTGAGAACAGCAATATCTAAAAGGGTTGGTTTTTTTTTGTCTTTACAGAATAAAAAGCAATCTACAAAATAGTCTCTGATTTCCTGAAAAATGTTAAGCTTGCAATTTAGAGCTCTAGCAAACCTCCAGTGGAAGATACGTCATACCTTTTTTGACATGTCATTTTGAGTGTCCTTTGTCATAAGCAAACATTTAACCATGAGATTAAGCCTATGTTTCCACAACCTTTACCAAAGATACTAGTAAAACTGTTCCTTATGGCAAAGAAGCAAGAGCAGTACATCACAGGATTAATACATTTCACATGTTCTCCCTTTCTGAATTACTTCACTTAAACATGCGTATACTTTCTGATATCCAGATTTTGTATACTTAGAATATAAGTCCCTGAAGTATTGCTCTTCTTAGCTGAAAGTATCAGGAAGAAATATTTATAGTTGATTCTAATTCAATTATTATGACCTAAAAATATTTTGCAGAGACTTGTTATAAATCCCTGCGTATAACAAAGCTAGTTATAAGAGCTACATGTCTGGAATTCATGCTCTTAACCCACTGCCTACTGAGCATACAAATGAATAAAAAATGATGATAAATGTTATGTTTGCTACAGTGATAATATGTCAAAGTTGGACAGATGCAGTGTGTAACCCATCCTTTCCTCAGTGGTTGCCACTTCCAATTGTGGTCATGAAACATGCTTATTTTAATAAAGTAAAAGCACCAGCTTCTTTGGTTCTGAGAATTGCCTCTACAAAGAATCAAATCTTAATAGCAGGAACTTATTTTAGTCAGAATTTCTAAAACACTTAGGAAATTAAGCAAAGCCTTCAGCACTTGTCCATGGGATCAAATCTACTATATACAAACACCTTATAAATCTGCCAAAAGACATAAATCTGAACAGCAAGACTTTTTTTTTCCTAGACATATGCTATGCTTTTAATAAAGACCTGGCTGATTTTCAGGCTTATCTTTTTAAGTCAGAACTGAAAGCAAAAGCCTTGGGAGTAGTTAGAAAAAACAGTGTAATCACTAAGGTACCATTACCCTGTCTCTTGTAGCTGTTATATTTGAGCTTCTCAAAGCTACGGACAGCAAATTAGATTTGATACCTGAGCTGCATAAAGAAGACTGAAATCTGGGCTGTTAATGATATTTTCACTCTGTTTAGAAGATTCTCTGTAAGAGCTCATGTGTGGCACAGATGCTGTCTGTCTACGTTATTCTTAGGCACCCAACAAAATACAGAGGTGGAAAGTGTCATTTATCCTAGATACACTACTGCTGAAAGAAATCTTATTTCTGTATGAAAGCTATTCTAAAGAAGGAAATAGCTTTCTAGGAGACCAGATACAGCTTGGAGAAAAACATTAGGTGCTTTTTTAATTTTATTTTTTTTTAGTAAGTCACCCACGTTACTAGATACCTAAAATGAATAATCAACTTAAATTAAAAAAGTTTTGTCTAGCAATTAGGATGGTGATTTTAATAAGAATATAGACAAATTAATGATTTATTCAAAACCAGATTATCCAGGTGGTATTTTTGTGCCTAATCTTCCAAAAATGCTGAAATGAATGAAATGAAACACATATGGTAAAAGAACACTTTCTTACTTGGTTAAAGCCACAAAGCAATTTTTAAATTTTGGTTTGTCATTGCTAGATAGAACTTCTTACCACAAAGTTCTCCCAGGGACTCAGGAGAGATAGGAAAAATACAATCATCACTGATGGTACAAAGCTGAATCCCGTGAAAGACCAAGCGACGTGCTCAAAGTCACACAGGTATGGGAGATCTAGAAATTCAGTTTGGGCAAATACATGTCATGCTGTAATCAAAACCACAACCATCTGCCTTCTTCCCACTTTTCTTCTTACGCTCTTACCAGGTAAATGCAGCCGTTCCAGCATGCCATTGCTAATTCCCAAAATCAGTTTTCAATATTAGGCAAAGTAAGGAGGAGAAGCAGCAAAACCAACACTTCCAAAGGGTGGACTTTGGCCTGTTTAAGACACTGGTTGAGGAAGTTCCCTGGGAGACAGTCCTAAAAGGTAAAGGAGCCCAGGAAGGCTGGACCTTGTTCAAAAAGGAAGTCTTAAAGGCACAGGAGCAGACTGTCCCCATGTGCCACAAGACAAACCAGCAGGGAAAAAGACCAGCCTAGCTGAACAGGGAGCTTTTCTTGGGACTTAGGAGAAACAGTGCTGAGAAGCTGGTGGAGGAATTTGCCA
>VZZY01005141.1:0-16249 GCA_013400335.1 Eurystomus gularis | reverse complement strand
CTCATCCTGGTATTGAAAGGAAATCATTGCATTAGCCCATTGATAAGGTAAGAGCAGTGACTAATCCCATCTGCAATATCTTAATTACAACACTTTGAGCATAAGTAAAGAAATCATTTATATTGTACATATTCAGTATTACTTAATAACCAAAAAATCAAGAAATAAACAGAGAAGTGAAGGTCATCAAATTAAGCTGACAAACTCCAATTTTCTTCTTTCAGTGAAAAAGAGATTTTTAATATACTTCATAATAGATACACATTCTCTCAAAAATTGCTGAGTTAAAGAGAAAGGACTGAAACCACAGCTTGAGCTACTTAACAAAGGACAGTTGTTACGGCATTTTAAAAATTACATAGAATTTAAGGATGCCAATTAATCCTATTTACTAAAAGAACAGAAGGCTGTTCTCTAGCACTACAAAACATGAGGCATATTCAATTTTTTCATAACTGTATTCCTACACTTCCCCTGGTACTGTTTTTTAAATCCAACCTGAGTTTGACCCAGGCTATCTGTGCTCTTTACTAACTCACAAAAAGGCTATCTTCTGCAGCTTGTCCTCCTTAACATGGGAACAGTTACACTTAAGGTTGAGATTTTCTTTCTGTGCTTAACTCAGAGTTTTGCTCATGTCTTGTATCCTACAATGTGTATCTTTCCATTTTTGTGACTGACGTATAAGCGTAGGTAGCAATGTTTTCTTTTATCACATCTGAGATAATTCACCTAAGCTGGTTAAGATGAGGCGATCAGAGAATATTAATCACACTTTGTAATTTTATCAAGTTTTTCTGCCAAAAAAGGAGAACCCTGATATACAATCACTGGGAGAACTTGTTGAGTTTTAGTACCTAAAAGAAAACATGAGATGAATTCAAACACAAATAAATTTGAAATTCTTAAAACAAAGGGTAGAAAAAACCAAATCTGATAAATCTCCCTATCATTTAAGAGGATTCTGTCTTAGAGACACCTCACAAAAAATTAAGAACTTTTATAAACTTTGTCACCAATTTAGTCTATAATACAATTTTCCAAAACCATAACTTCCCACAAAAACTATACAGAAATTTTGCAACTTATACAAATCTTAGAAACTGCAGCAAGATTGTTGTTAGAAGAAAAAAAAAATAGTGGTGAAGGGAAAGGAAGAGAAAGTTGAGTGGCAGTCCAAGACACTAAAGATAATGCTACCTTTGTAAGGAAGTCTTGCAGAATACATAAACTACTACAGCAGTCTTTCNACTACAGCAGTCTTTCACCAAAAGATCACCAGTGGTGTGTATACTAAAAACTTTCACCTGTCATCAACATCGCAAACTTCTCATGCAGAACTTTCTATGAGAGTACATGCCTATATATATTTATGCACACTGGTTTTCCAATTCCACACAACTTCCTGGTTCCATAGGCTCTTAAACTCGTGGAAAGAAATTTTTTGAAGGAAACAAAAAAAGTCAGCACTATTTACTAACAGATCACCCATACATAGAATGTGTTTGGTTGTGACTTGCAACTGCTTGTGTAGAAGTGTCACATAGACATGGCTTGCACACAGGATTAGTAAATATAGCAGTTGAGGAGCTTCAGATTCTGTTTATTCTGCAGTAAGAAACATTTGTCAGTTCTGTGCTAGTTACTACACAAGCTCTCCAAAATACCTAATAATGGATATTTTGTGATCAGATAGCCTTTAACTATGAAAATGTCTTTCTAAAAGGTACTGCAAACCATCTTTCATGCAACTGAAATATGCCCTCTCTTGCTTGGACATAGAGAACAAAGCAGTAACACCCTCCTGAAAAGAACCTCTTATAAGGCTTACAATATCATGCCTCAGTCTTCTCTTTTTCAAACTCATTACATCAAATTATGTCATTAACCATGTAATTCTTATTGCTTACCCCTGCCTTCTACTACTCTCCCTTTTTCATATTAATACTTACTGCTGTGTTCTAGCCAAACTGGAAAGAGTTCTCCAAAGTGAGGCTTCATCAGCTCCAGGTGAAATAACCAACTCCCATGTTTTCCATAATAACACTGTTGTCAGTGCAAGATGTTAGGAATTTAGTAAAGGGTGAAAATTTTCATTACTCAAACAGTATCAACCATATGGGTAACTAGAGAAGAACTTGTGCTGAGCTCTAAATTCTCTTTAATAAATGCAATGTGTTTAATACCAGCTGTGTACAGTAAACACATAAAAATCAGTGTATCTTAGAAAATATCAGAAAATGGCAAACTTTCAATTATGTATTGTCACTTTTCTACTACAGCACCTGCTTTATCATTTTAAGCCTAAGCTTCCAATAGTAAGCAAATATTTTGTTTGTATACGAAAGTATTTCCCTTATTTTTTTCAGTTTTCTTACTAGCTCAGAAGTATAAATAGTGCTACCCAGTTTAGAATATTTTCTTCACTACAAAAAAGCGTGCTGACAACAATACCGTTATTTGAACACAACAGAAAAAGTTAGTAGCAAATACTGCACTGAAATAGTTAACCTTTCCTTCACAAAGGATTCTTGTGATCATTTCTTTAAGAAGCTCAGAATTTGTGAATTCTTGAAAATTGGGGAATGCCTATTCCTTTGTCCCCAAAAATGTTGTTCAGTTTTCCTTGCTTTTTTCTCAGGAAATCTGGCAGCTTGAAATCACCTTGACAGCCAATGCTAAAGTATCACCGCTATCTTCACTACTACACTCTTAACAGTTGAAGCAATTCTAGCAATTACAGCAGGGAGTCTTTTACCGACATTCTCCAAAACTGGCAGCTCATGCCAATAGCTCACTAGATCCTGCAGTACCAGAAATGGGTAAAGTACCTCCAACTCACCTGCTGTCAGAAAAGAGAAAAATTAGATTTTAAAGTAATGCCTAAAACCACTGTTTTCCTTTATGACCCTACTGCATGAAAGAGATCACCTAATTACAGAGCAGAAATCAAAGAGGAGAGAAGAAAAGCTGAGCAAATTATGTTATCTTGGGGAACAACGGCCCAGCCACCACTACAAATACCACAATTCCATCAGATACCACATAATGCAATTAGACCTGAAGCTCCATTTCACCCATAATGCAACAAGACAAGAAGCCACACTACTGATAAATGTAAAGAGACGCTTGGTATATCCTAATTTTAAATGTTTCCTTTGTAAACAAAAGAATATTTTCTTTTTCTAGACTCATAGAATCATCTAGGTTGGAAAAGATCTCTAGGATGATCTAGTCCAACCTTCTTCAAACACCTCCCTAACCCCTACACCATGTCTCCAAGCACCACATCTACCCATTTTTTTAATACCTCCAGAGACGGTGACTCCACTACCTCCCTGCGCAGTCTGTTCCAATAGCTAATCACTCTTTCATTGAAGAATTTCTTCCTAATATCCAATCTAAACCTCCCCTGGTGCAACTTGAGGCCATTACCTCTCGTCCTGTCATTAGTTACCCAGAGAAGAGACCAGCACCAGTCTCACTACAACCTCCTTTTAGGTAGTTGTAGAGAGCAATAAGGTCCTCTCTCAGCCTCCTCTTCTCCAAGCTAAACAATCCTAGTTCCCTCAGACGCTCCTCATAAAACATATTCTCCAGACCCCTCAACATATTCATTGTTCTTCTCAGCATCTGCTCCAGCACCTCAATGTGATGCCCAAAAACTGGACCCAGTACTCAAGGTGTGGTCTTATGAGCACTGAGTACAGGGGCACAATCACCTCCCTACTCCTGCTGGACACACCGTTTCTGATACAGGCCAGGATGCTGTTGGCCTTCTTGGCCACCTGGGCACACTGCTGGCTCATGGTCAGCCAGCTGTCCACCACCACCCCCAAGTCCTTTTCTGCCAGGCAGCTTTCCAGCCACATGATTCTATGCTTCTTCTAGCAGAGTTACTTTCTGTAAATGTATATTTAGGCATATTTTGCTTATAATGAAGTTTACTTTATCTTCTAACCATAGCAATTGGTCTCCATCATAATTTGTTTAAAACTCCCATTAAACGGTTAAGTTGGAAAAATAATCAGATAATCACGAAACTTTATACATGTAAATATAAGCTAATGCTAATGCACTGNTGAGACAGTTGGAGTTGTTCAGCCTGGAGAAGAGAAGGCTCTGAGGAAACCTTACAGCAGCCTTCTAGTATCTGAAGGGGGACTACAAGAAAGCTGAGGAGGTGCTGTTTACAAGGGCATGTAGCAATAGGATAAGGGGCAATGGTTTTAAACTAGAGAAGGGTAGATTTAGATTAGATATTAGGAAGAAGTTCTTTACAATGAAGGTGGTGGAACATTGAACCACATGCCCAGAGAGGTGGTGGCGGCCCCATCCCTGGAGATGTTCAAGGCCAGGCTTGATGAGGCTCTGAGCAACCCGATCTAGTAAGAGACATCCTTGCGGATTGCAAGGGAGTTGGACTAGATGACCTTGCAAGGTCCCTTCCAACCCAATGCATTCTATGATTCTATGATTCTGTGATCTTAGTGTTAATAATGGATGCATCTTAACAATGTGGATATAGTATTACATCATCAGATTTTATCAACTTTTCTATCTAAAAATTGAGATAATCTGGGGAAAAAAAAAGATTTTAAAAAGTTTTCAAAACTAAGGAAAACAAAGAAAACTCGGGAACAATTACTATGACAGTATAGTTTTATCTGTGTTCAGAGAAATGTTCAGAGAAAGGAAATTGAAAACTAGTTACACAGAACTTAATAATATATGTTTTCTGCAGCTTTCCTTGTTGCACCATTCCAGACTCTTAAAAAGCTCAACTGATTGTCACCAATATATATTATATCCCCTACAGCTAAATCAATCTTCAGGATTGAATCCAGCAGTCTAGCAGCTTAAGGATACCACCAACAGTGAAACATCAGCTACTTCAGGTACTACTCAAGGCTATGGGATCTGGCAGAAATTTAGATGCTGTAATGTTCACTCAACAGAGGAAAAAAAACCAAACTGAGAACTTCCAGGTATGAATCACAACACTATGCAAAACTACTCACATTTAATAATTTTCTTTTAAAATATATACCATTTTAGCTACTGTTTTCAAATACATGTATGAACAAGTCAAGATATTAATGTACACATCTTCCACAACAGAGTTTAGCTCCAAAAACTAGTTTTAATTACTTTCAAAGTCATTCAGTTTTAGTAGCTTGTAAAGCAGCTTGTGTAAGCTTAAAGACAGCCATTTGATTTTCACATCACACTGCTGGAACATCCAACAGTGATGTATATGACTGTTAGAGAAAGAACATTAAAATGCAATTAGCGTTTGATCCTGCTAAATTCTCAGCAACTCCAGAAGGTGCTGAATGCCTTCATGCTCCTTTTGAGTTTTTTGGTGCACTGGCACATCTGAGTTCAGACTGTGTTCATACAGACACATAAATTTCCAAACACCGCTTCCCCGAGACCCATGTATTTTTACAAGTTCTACACAAACACTGACAAAAGTGTGTTATCAACGGACAACATAAGGACAGCACAGTGTTGTATTTCATTAGATTGGCTGATGCATGGAAAAATACTGGTTTTAGCTTATTTTGTAGTGGAGCGGGGGAAGGATGTTGCTCACTGTGTTACTTGAAGTAAGTCTGTCATTAGAAATTACTGCCATAAAAACTAATGTATAAGCACTGGCAAGATCCAATTTAAAAGATGTTGCTGATTGTCTTCTCTCAAATATTTCAATTTATCTCTTACAAAATAAAGTAAAAGCTACATAAATAAAACCAGTAGAAAAAAAAAAAACAAACAAAAAACAAACATAAAACCACACAAATATATCCTTCACATTTATATAACAGAAAACACCAAAAGATAAAATCTCCACATAATGCATTACATGTGACATTTCTGTCATTAATTACTGCCACCTAGCACTGAACCTTTTTTTGGATTATAAACATGAATTTGTGTTTGCCTTAATCATTTTCTTCAACAAACCTTACTTTTATTTCTTAAAAGTGCATTGTTTAAGAGTACTTAATGACATTTAAAAGAAGGTTACAACTGTATTTTAGAATGGTAACATAAAAGACATGCAAAAGTAAGCCACTTTAAAGATTGCCTGACAATAATAAATAGACCAAATTCACAGTCAATAGAAAATATACCACTTCATTATCCACAGATAACACTGGAACTGCAACAAGCCCTAATGCTGGCATTTTAAACTGCACTAGAACATTCAAAAATGGTCAAATAGGTTAAACATTGTTTGGCAGTATGTAGTAAGAGATCTCAGTTTAGGGAATTATCCTACACTGTTAGTCAGAAAAGCTCAAAAAAACCCTAAAACTCTAGATAAGGCTTTGTTTTGTAGTACTGACCTTATCAGTGCTACGATGCTTTATAGTGCTGAACTACAAAAGACGTAAACACATTTACTCTTCTGAGAAAGACAACGTAGTCTTTAAGATAAAAGTAAATTTATATGAGTCTAATTTCTACACAGGAAAAATGCTTTATCAATACAGATGAAAGTTTCAAATACAGTTACACCATTGTATCTCAGGTTAATGTGATAACAAAATCCATAAACAAAAGACAAAAATCTGCAGTTAATGAAAAGCTTTAAAACCTGATGTTCTGAATACCAAAAAGTTAAGAGAAGACATTTTCTCCCCACATATATTAAACCAATATCTTGAAAGAAAGAATCTGCTATACTGCTTACTTCAAAGAAACTACCAGAACAGAACAATTTTCAAAAGTTTTAACATGATAAATATTCCATACTGTGAGCCACTCCTTCCCCTTTTAGAAGAAAATAAATACAAACTCCAGAACTAAGAAAAAAATTTTCACGGAGCTGGGATGTCCAGGAAAGATACCAAATGGCATGCTAGAAAGGAGTTCTACAACCTCCAAATTCAGTACATCATCATGAGGAGTGCTGACAGAGTAAGGGCAAGAAATCCAAGCACCTCCAGGTGCATGGTTATTCGTCCCCTCCCCAGTGACCACAGTAGGGGATGCCTTCCCAATGTATTTCTCTAAAATATAATCAGACTCTCTTGCATGTTTCTAACAGCTTAGATTCACGAAGTATGTACCATCCTTCTCTTACCACGACACATGCTTTTGAAGCCAAAGTACAAATGCATGTTTAACTTAATCTTCCTGCTATTTCTAATAGTAAAAAGGAGAACAAGGGGACAGCTTAGAGGACTCTTGCCTTGGGAGGAGATAGCACTGTCAGGCACAAACTGCGGTGATGTCTCAGTAAAGCAGGATAGCTGATGTCTCAGTAAAGTAGGGGTGATCCTGCTGAAATCTCAATCTCTTTCTTTCCAGACCTCTTCTATTCCAAAACTATCTCTGAACAGCCTAAATCCTTGAGAGGAAAGAGAACAGTACCTGGAGTCTTGTAAACAAAAACATACATCATGGAGTGCAAGGTCTACTATGCAAACATGAAAGCAAGTTTCTAATCTCCTTTTTGTGACTCTGCTCTTGGAAATAGAAAGATTTTACTTCAAATTTCTTCAGGAAGCACCAACTGTAGAAAGTGCAAGCTGTAAGGTCACCTTGTTGGGAGTGGGAATCAAAACAGTAAAATAGTGGAGCCATAATTCAAATACATGAGAAATACAGGCTCTCAAGTGTTTTTTGTAAAGTAAAAAAAAAAAAAAAAAGTTTTTTTTTTCAATGTAGGAAACACATTTGTAAACTTCTTAAAACTCACTTTTTAGAAACAGAGATTTAAAGGCTGCCTGAACTAAGTATGTGACCTAGAAATGATTTTCAGAAGTAAACCCCAGCTGAGCTCCCGTGTTTACAATCATGATTACGATTGTCTCATATTCTAAAAGCAAACATTGCCATAGAGTATAAACTTGTCTCCAGCGGGTATTAATCCCAACACAGATTGAAGAAATCCTCTCTTATCCAGCCAGTTCTCATATCTTATAATGAGCCCTATCACACAGTGCAGTAATTAAGAGTTGATTTTATACAGGAGAACAGTCCTGGGTTTACTCATGGCACAGGTATAAGTCTTCCATAATGAAACACTGCAAGAGAAATGCTAAGGGAAAAAAAAAGATTATGTATGTCCTTTATCTTAGACTACAGCAGGCTTTGTTTGCTAATACCACTAACTTACTGGGTCAGTTTTAAATCTTAGAATCTATTTGCCTTGTATAAAAAGATTTCTATTTAAGCACAGAAATTGTATTTACTGCTGTATTGGCTATATTCATGACATACTATGAATATTTTTCATTGAGAGATATAGATTAATACATATATAAATAAAAACTCTAGTGATGAACACAAAGCAGGAAAAAAGTGTCAGAAAATAGAAGAATTTTTATAGCATAATTCTATAATTACCCAGTGTATAAAAATTGTTAAAGTTCAGAGTTTTCACTTGTTCCCAGGGAAAGCTCACACGGCAAAAGACTTCTTATAAACTGTTGATTGCTAGAAGAGAGACATCACTAACAAAACAATATCCAACAAAAAGCACAGAGTGTGTAAGAATATTAAATGTTGCAGTTTAATCATAAGCAGGAAAATCACACAACTGGAGCATTTTAAAATGTCCTAGAGAAAAGCTGATGCCATTTTTCAATATTAGTATGCAAGTCATACCATAGTTTCCCGAAACCCACTATTGAAAACCAACATTGCAACTTTTAATATCACACAGCCTATCCACTGTTATTTCTGTATACTTCACAGCCTGCTTTGCTGAATGGCCAAAAAGCACTCTCTCCCTACCTGCTCAGACACAAAAAGGTTTTGGCTTTTGTTTTAATTAGTTTTCTTTTAAAAAATGTTAGACAATAATCTAAGAATCATCATTATCACTTGCATTGAGTCCCTCATTTACTAACCAAAGATGATGCAAGAACAGTTTTTGTACTCATCTTTTTGTGATTCTAATATTCATATTTGGCATGTTATTGATACCGTGCATATACTGTATATCCTCACAATCATTTGTAGCAAAATGCTATGTTTTAAGATGCATACTTATAAGCAAAATTAACATTTCAGAAGTTCTTTTAACATTTCACTACAAAATATTATGGACTCACTTTTAACGCATAGTAGTTTTACATTACCACACAGCCTGTACAGTGAAAGTTTTATGACATTAGGAACTTCTCCTTACTATAACCTCTTGAAGAACTCACCACATCATGAATGTGTATGTGCTTTTATGTGCCTTGGTTTAAAAGTCCCACAAGACTCTGAAATTAAAATAACTGAACTAATAATTTACTACTAATTTACTTATCTGGCTACTTAACACATTTACTTACCAATTATTTTTACTTACATTGAAATAAGTGATTCTTTTTTACAGGGCAAAGGAATTATATATTCATATTTTAAACTACACAATTTTAATTCATGAACCTTTGGCTAGCTGATCACCACCTCTTCATTCTCAGTCTTCACATAATACAGCTGTGTGATAACTTGTACTGAAAATGTCAGATTTGTCTTGTACAAGAAAAAATGTTGTTAGTAAAGTCAGGAATTTCACAAAACACAGCAATGTAATTTTATAAGTATTTAATATTTTAATCTTAATTTTAGAAGTGATTAATTCACATACTTATTTTTGACTAGCAAATATTTTTAAAGACTTTGTAGGTTAAGCCATTATTTTTTTAATGAATACTGAAGTTACAAGGTGATTCTGTCAATGTCATTTTAAATTGATCAGTGGAGCTGTTTAGAGCAAAAGGGACTTACTATAATATAAAGATATTATATGGTCTATTGCCTATTTTATCTTGTCATACAATTTGAAATAAATTTTTAATTTACATAGAAAACCACATTTTACTGGTACCTCCAGAGGTCTATGCTTTGATGTTAAATTTAAATAAATATTAAGCATTTTTTTAAACCACAATTTTAAGAAGGGTCTTTAGGCCAAATACAGTAGTTACCATTCAAAAGTAAACTCTGTCTCTGACGCTACCTAAAAGACATTCTGTGTAGATACTACGACATCCTCCAACACTTTCAGTGACTAACAAATATGACGCTTCTGATGTCTGCATACAGACACCACAGGCAAGTCCTGGATTTTTAATACAATTCAGATAAAAACTTAATAAAGGCAGAGACAGTGAAATGACTCAGACTTCATTAAAATATTGTTGTTTCCAGAGTCGTGTAATGAGAAAAAGCAATAAATAAACAAATACTTCAGACAATCAAAATGCAATTATAAACATAAATATATGCAACCAATTGCAAGTCTTCACGCCCCTGGGTACCTTATTCAATTCTAAATAAGATCAATGTCTGTTATTTATATAGTAACTTGACAAACCAAAGGAAATCATTCATTCTTATTTCATAAGTACACTAACAGGTGGCTTCATTAAAAGATACCTTTCTTGAAAAAAACCTCTGAAGCTTCCTTGACTTGCATTTTACAAAATATATTTGTCTTACATTATAAACCATAAGTATGTCTTACTTCCGACGTGTCAATATATATTTATGCAACTGTCACTTCCTTATTTAACATTCACTCTTCTATTCGGGACACAACATTGAGCTAAGTAAAGGCAATACTACACTATTATGCATGCAGTTCAAATAATAGCATAAGTGTATAAAAGGCACTAAGCAAAGCAACAAATAAGGCTTTAAAAGAATGGTGTATGTGGAGCAAGTCATAATCAATAGAGCAGCTGTAAATCCAAGGAAGAACCCCCAATGAAGCAAGAAATAGGCAGGTGTTGGGTGGAGTGCAAACCACATCCAGGCCACACCATTGCTTCTTCTGTGCTGTCACCTTAGCTATGGCATCACGGAACTTAACCAGGCCCAAGCACAGTCTGCAGAAATCACAGAGAATCATCACCAGTTAAGGAGAAAACGAAATCTGTGATGCGAATTTGAAAGTCAGTGTTCCCTTGTCTGCCATACCTCAACAGCTAATCCTAGCCAGATTGTTGGGACAAGAAAGATGAGTATGTCAATGCGAGAGAATGAGTGTAACGGAGTGAGTGAAATCTACAAAGAAATGCATGTGAATAAAACCAGTTCTCTTACAAAATTTTAAGGATCACCTTCCCCTCCCTACAGAGTCTTTCACTGAGCTTTCCTATCATGGAGTATGAAATATAATTATTCAACATCTACTTTTGCTGTCGCACTAGAAATGATGATCTGAGCACTACACATACGCAGAACAGGCCATTTAACATTTGGTACATCCAGTTCCTTTATGAGTTTTCAATTTTGCTGGATTTTGTTTTGAATAACATGCCAGCAAAGTCTAGTTTGATTCATATCCCAGTTCAAGTGATACTTTAACCCAGACTTACCAAAAAGAATCACAACAAAGACAAAGAAAAGCACTAATTTAGTTCTGGGCTTGAAGCACCACTAAACTTGTTTTGCAGACAAAGCAAAAATCAACTAAAGGACTTGAGTTTCAAATTTAGTCTTTCACTCCTCAAACTACCAGAGGGGAGAAAGTACCCCAGAAAGTATAATTAGTCACAGCAAGTTGTGCACTGGGATGCACACAGACTGTTAAAACCAACTCCTATGAGGTACAGAGCTCTCAACAATACTGTAACTGGCTCCAGAGGGAGTAGTATCCTAATTCTGTTTGAAAAGGTCTTAGCACACTCCTAAAAAAAGGATTTAAAGGATTTTTTAAAGGGGAGGGTGGGGGGGTGGAGGGGGAGACCCTGTAGAAGTTTAAGATCCACTAGAATTGTGGGAAATTCCACAAAGAAAAACAAAATAGCTGCTCCCAGTCTAATATAACAAGACCTTCTTGAAACTACTGCAAAAAGTTCAGGTAAAATGACATAGTCACACCATTGTGGTGGAATCCAATACAAGGCTTCTGGTAAGAATTTGTATTATTTTTAAAAGACTCCGGAGAAAATGTAATCTGCAAAAACTTCATATTTTCACTACATTTCTGATTATTTTTCTTCATATCTCCCACCTTTTCAGTGTAACTATTTTCTACTGCTTCAAGGTTTCTGTTACCAACAAAGCCTATGTGGTCTACTTGCTGGCAACACTACACATCACATAGAACTACTCCTCAAGATTTACACTAAATGGAATGGCTGCATACTTTCAGTCACTGCCAGAAACAGCATAGCCAAGGAAGGCAAAGCTACCTGGACAGAACACACAGTTGGAGAGGGTGGAAGAGTGCAGCAGGCAGAGAAACATGCAGATGCACGAGGCAGTTACAAAAACCAGTAGAAGGAACCAGCTGGAAAAGAGATTTGGATAAGGGCAGAGAGAAGGTGGAGAAGTCTGCATCAGCGGAACAAACATGGAGATAATAAGAAGAAAAGACCTCTGAAAACCAGAAACCAGGAGTTAGAATGGAGGGAGAGAGACGTGAATGAGGAAAGAGACCTTGGGTGGGTGATGCAGGATGGATGACAGCACACATAGAGAGGAGGAAAGTCACAGACTGGTCTGTAACCATTGGAATGTTGTCTCCTCCAGACCTCAGAAAAGAAAATCTAGGATCTACATCCCTCTTTTGCTAGAAAAAAAAATTAATCCAAAGGCAGAGTTTATGCCTCATCCCTTCTGCTATTAAAATTCAGAGTGAAATCTGCAATAGCTACTGGTAGCTCTAACATAAAGAATATGTACTGATGATGTAAAAGTCCAAGTCCCATTGTAAATCACATATGAGAAAATTTCCAGTTCTAGTTTTTTGAAATAATTTTGAATCTTAAATTAAAGGAATTATTAAGAGAATAAATGTTGCAAAGTCAAGAATTTTCACATAGGAAATGTCAGCATGAAAACTGCACTAATGCCTTTAACCTGTTCCATTGTATCTGTACGTTATTGCATGGTTTTTAATCAAATGAACACGCTTATTTCTAAACGAGTATTTTTCACTAAATGCTCAGTACAGATATGACCTGGGACAGAATAAGTATTTTGTAATTGCTAGTGTTGCCTGTGTTTGCAGACACTTGAAGATGTAAAGAAAGTGCAGCAAAGAACACTTTAAGAGAATAGTAACTCTCACTTTTCAAGAAAAGAGCACACCTACCAGAAAAAAATTTATTCTTTCTTTTACTTACTCATGGACTTCTTGTGTGACGGCAGGCTAACCACAAAATCCAGTTTTTCATGAGCAGTAGCCAGTAAAATATTACAAAAGGAATCTGCAAAAGTGAGGAGCTGCTATGTCTGCAGTTTAAGTCAGCTACACAGTGGTTCAAAGCAGTACAAGGTTTAAAATGCAAGCATTGGTATCTCATATTGGACACTTTAAATCAATATTTCAGCCTTTCTGAAATTTAGCCTTTATACATTTTGAGCTTAAAGTTCCCCAGCTGTAAAATGCAGATAATAATACGAACTGATTCACAGGAGTATAGTGATGTTAAATTAATTTTTATGAAGTTAACAGATGCAATGATCAAGAAAGTATTACAAAAACATCTAGAAGGAATTTTCTTTCTCTTAGGTGCCTGGTTTGAATAATGAACAGTATGACTACACACTATATGTGTAGTCTGATAAATGAGTACGGAGTAAATCAATCTTGTTAATGGAGTAAGGTTCTGTGGAAAAATATGCATCTGTTCATAAAATTAAAAATTACATATTAACATAACAGGGGTGAATTAAAGTTGAACTGACCCCTTAGTTTTTACAGACTAATTTTTCAATACTTGATTATGTAACATTGCTGTTCTTTTACAGTTTCTTGATCAGTGCAGGAATGACTTAATGACTTGTTAAGACGTTAAATATTCAGTTTTAGTCTTCTCTAGCCAACAAAAAGTATAGAACATCTTGCTGCTATGCAGACAAGTCACAACACATGAACTGTCTGAAAATCCTAGGCTTACATTTTACAAGCACCTGTCTGTGAAACATTGTGTAAAGGTGCATTTGATTTGTTTTTATATGTATGATAAATTCTTCATGAAAAGACCTACTTACAGAAACAATTGGAATAAGAATGCAAATTAAGTTGCTAATCTCACAGTAAAGCACCTCAATGAAAATGTAAGACTTTATCTTACAACTGATGAACTGTGCTACATTTGCCAAAAGAAATATTTTGAAATATCTTCAACAATTTTGAGTGTGTTAACAGTGACATTTAAAGAATTGTAGCCATTTGTGTAAACAACTTTTTTTAAAAGCAGTCGTAATTACTAAGATGATTACCAATGTAGTTACAGCTGAGTGAAAAGACTTGATACCAAGCACTATTTTACTCTATTGAATGATTTCAAGGCACCTTAATTTTAGTATTGTGTAAAAATAAGGGGCTATTTTTACCTTTCTAGCTGCAATTGCTCAAACAGTGTATACAGCTCTTGCATATGAATTTTGACACTTCCTGGAATCTTCAAAGTTTACCTGGATAAAACACTTGAATGGAACACTAAGACTTAAGAGAGGGTATCCTAAAGATGATAAATCTTTACAGATAATAAATCCCTGAAAAATCTCTAAAGCTGTAACATTAACTCTCAGAACTGAAGCAGCTCAGTCATGGGCAAGAAGAGTTTATGCCCACAAACAGCACACAAAAGTGACAAGGGAAAGCCAGTAAAAGAAATTGAAATAAAAAACAAGCAAGCAAACAAACAAACAACAACAAAAATAATTTCAAAACCCCACAAAACCAAAACAAACAAAACCCAACCTCTCCTCCCCTCATCTTCCTGACATGCCCCCAGCCCCTCCCCCCCCCTCGAAAAAGAAAAAAAAAAAAAAACCCCACATGAACCAACACATTTCACTTGGTTGCATTTCTGTGGCATTCTAGAAAGCACGTGACAGACTATATCTGTCTCTGGCTCCTGGATAACCAGCTAGAGCAGCAAGGTAAGTACTGCTCTAGCCCTGAGTAATCTATGACAGAAAAAGTAAACTCTCTTCAAAAATTTTAGAAGTTAGGACAGTTTAGGCTCCAGGAGGCTATACAATCTTGAACTCAACTGCAACTCTCTATTACTAGTCAATTTTTAATGGCAGGACTATCAAAGTAGCTAACAACTCATATATTGAGGAAAAAACAGTGCCAACAGATTTAGTATCTTTGTTTCTATTTTTTTTTTCCTCATGTTTAAGTGTTTTTAGCAACTGTTAAAATACAGGACACAGTGATTTAAATCTGAATGTATGATCTGAAGTATAAATGGTTCTAAATATTTATTTTTAAAAGTACTTCTACACCTAAATATGCGGACAGGTATACACTGGAGTTTCTAGAAGTATACAGGAGGCTAATTTACAAAAGCTCTCCACTGTCAGTGGCCAAAAGAAGACTTCACCAACCCATCAATAAATATCTTTTCCCATAATACAAGAGACTGCATTTTCTTTGCACAGTAAAAGCCAGTAGCTATTTGAAATATGGTTGTGGATTACCATATCAGAGCTTTATAAGAAGTAAACATTGGCTTCCCTAAGGCACCTAAGAAAACACACTGATAACGTTAAAAATACCACCAAGAAATTTCTAACAATCCCAGGCAGGATGATTTTTCCCAACCTACATGCCCTCAAACACCTTTTTCTTCAGCACTCTGAAGAAAACTTCTTTAAAAATGCATAGTGAATTTACTCCTGTTATATTTTTATACAAATTATTTCCATAAAAAGTAATGTAACTCCTATGGTCAACACTATTAGCAAGTTACTGCAACAGAAAGCAAAATATTGTAAGCAATTATAAACATAAAAAAGATGCTTCGTTTTAATTTTCCTCTTCCTTTATGCCACATAATATATTTAACACTGTTAAAGAAAACATATTCTGCCTAGCAGTCTGTTTTTTCTGATTGCTTATATCTCTGAAACAAAATTACGAAAATAAAATTGAATACATAAGTAGCCACATAGCGTTACTTTTTCATACCTGGAAGTTGTTACACATGAAGCTGAAAGATCCACAGCACTTTTGCTTACAAATAAAAGTAAAAAGAATTCCCCGTATCTTTCCTAGAGTCTGGGAAGCCAAACACAGGGTATGGATTTCAGTATAACAGTGTTAAAAGTGAAGTATGAAACTCTTAATACCATATATTTTCTGAAGTATTAGTGAACCAAATCGCATACATATTTCAGAATTATAATAGCAGTTAAATGAAACAAAAATTAACCCAAGAAATCTACTATTCCAAATGAACCCACATTAGACTGCATCTAATCATTTTGGTCAAATATGGTTGAAAACTTAATTTCCCTTCTGAAGTGCTGGGGATGAGTTGTG